>JAESIX010000027.1:65000-82500 GCA_016802215.1 Brachionus paranguensis | reverse complement strand
GTTCTTAATGGAATTATACTTATGTTATTATTTATTTAAGGGTAATTTAATGGAATTGGGTATTTGGTTCTTTTCTTTTTTAGGATAATTTAATGGAATTGGGTATTTGGTTTTATTTAAATGAAATTGGGTATTTGGGTTTATTTATACTTGGGTTCTTAATGGAATTATACTTATGTTATTATTTATTTAAGGGTAATTTAATGGAATTGGGTATTTGGTTTTATTTATTTAAGGGTAATTTAATGGAATTGGGTATTTGGGTTTATTTAAATGGAATTGGGTATTTAGGTTTATTAATACTTGGGATCTTAACGGAATTATACTTATGGGATTATTTATTTAAGGATAATTTAATGGAATTGGGTATTTGGTTTTATTTATTTAAGGGTAATTTAATGGAATTGGGTATTTGGGTTTATTTATACTTGGGTTCTTAATGGAATTATACTTATGTTATTATTTATTTAAGGGTAATTTAATGGAATTGGGTATTTGGTTCTTTTCTTTTTTAGGATAATTTAATGGAATTGGGTATTTGGTTTTATTTAAATGAAATTGGGTATTTGGGTTTAATTATACTTGGGTTCTTAATGGAATTATACTTATGTTATTATTTATTTAAGGGTAATTTAATGGAATTGGGTATTTGGTTTTATTTATTTAAGGGTAATTTAATGGAATTGGGTATTTGGGTTTATTTAAATGGAATTGGGTATTTGGTTTTATTTATACTTGGGATCTTAATGGAATTATACTTATGGTATTATTTATTTAAGGATAATTTAATGGAATTGGGTATTTGGTTTTATTTATACTTGGGATCTTAATGGAATTATACTTATGGTATTATTTATTTAAGGGTAATTTAATGGAATTTGGTATTTGGTTCTTTTCTTTTTTAGGATAATTTAATGGAATTGGGTATTTGGTTTTATTTATTTAAGGGTAATTTAATGGAATTGGGTATTTGGTTTTATTTATTTAAGGGTAATTTAATGGAATTGGGTATTTGGGTTAATTTAAATGGAATTGGGTATTTGGTTTTATTTATACTTGGGATCTTAATGGAATTATACTTATGGTATTATTTATTTAAGGGTGATTTAATGGAATTTGGTATTTGGTTCTTTTCTTTTTTAGGATAATTTAATGAAATTGGGTATTTGGGTTTATTTATACTTGGGTTCTTAATGGAATTATACTTATGTTATTATTTATTTAAGGGTAATTTAATGGAATTGGGTATTTGGTTTTATTTATTTAAGGGTAATTTAATGGAATTGGGTATTTGGGTTTATTTAAATGGAATTGGGTATTTAGGTTTATTAATACTTGGGATTTTAATGGAATTATACTTATGGGATTATTTATTTAAGGATAATTTAATGGAATTGGGTATTTGGTTTTATTTATTTAAGGGTAATTTAATGGAATTGGGTATTTGGGTTTATTTAAATGGAATTGGGTATTTGGTTTTATTTATACTTGGGATCTTAATGGAATTATACTTATGGTATTATTTATTTAAGGGTAATTTAATGGAATTTGGTTTTTGGTTCTTTTCTTTTTTAGGATAATTTAATGGAATTGGGTATTTGGTTTTATTTATACTTGGGATCTTAATGGAATTATACTTATGTTATTATTTATTTAAGGGTAATTTAATGGAATTGGGTATTTGGTTTTATTTATTTAAGGGTAATTTAATGGAATTGGGTATTTGGGTTTATTTAAATTGAATTGGGTATTTGGTTTTATTTATACTTGGGATCTTAATGGAATTATACTTATGGTATTATTTATTTAAGGGTAATTTAATGGAATTTGGTATTTGGTTCTTTTCTTTTTTAGGATAATTTAATGGAATTGGGTATTTGGTTTTATTTATTTAAGGGTAATTTAATGGAATTGGGTATTTGGTTTTATTTATTTAAGGGTAATTTAATGGAATTGGGTATTTGGGTTTATTTAAATGGAATTGGGTATTTGGTTTTATTTATACTTGGGATCTTAATGGAATTATACTTATGGTATTATTTATTTAAGGGTGATTTAATGGAATTTGGTATTTGGTTCTTTTCTTTTTTAGGATAATTTAATGAAATTGGGTATTTAGGTTTATTAATACTTGGGATTTTAATGGAATTATACTTATGGGATTATTTATTTAAGGATAATTTAATGGAATTGGGTATTTGGTTTTATTTATTTAAGGGTAATTTAATGGAATTGGGTATTTGGGTTTATTTAAATGGAATTGGGTATTTGGTTTTATTTATACTTGGGATTCTTAATGGAATTATACTTATGGTATTATTTATTTAAGGGTGATTTAATGGAATTTGGTATTTGGTTCTTTTCTTTTTTAGGATAATTTAATGAAATTGGGTATTTAGGTTTATTAATACTTGGGATCTTAATGGAATTATACTTATGGTATTATTTATTTAAGGGTAATTTAATGGAATTTGGTATTTGGTTCTTTTCTTTTTTAGGATAATTTAATGAAATTGGGTATTTAGGTTTATTAATACTTGGGATTTTAATGGAATTATACTTATGGGATTATTTATTTAAGGGTAATTTAATGGAATTGGGTATTTGGTTTTATTTATTTAAGGGTAATTTAATGGAATTGGGTATTTGGGTTTATTTAAATGGAATTGGGTATTTGGTTTTATTTATACTTGGGATCTTAATGGAATTATACTTATGGTATTATTTATTTAAGGGTGATTTAATGGAATTTGGTATTTGGTTCTTTTCTTTTTTAGGATAATTTAATGAAATTGGGTATTTAGGTTTATTAATACTTGGGATTTTAATGGAATTATACTTATGGGATTATTTATTTAAGGGTAATTTAATGGAATTGGGTATTTGGTTTTATTTATTTAAGGGTAATTTAATGGAATTGGGTATTTGGGTTTATTTAAATGGAATTGGGTATTTGGTTTTATTTATACTTGGGATCTTAATGGAATTATACTTATGGTATTATTTATTTAAGGGTGATTTAATGGAATTTGGTATTTGGTTCTTTTCTTTTTTAGGATAATTTAATGGAATTGGGTATTTGGTTTTATTTATTTAAGGGTAATTTAATGGAATTGGGTATTTGGGTTTATTTAAATGAAATTGGGTATTTAGGTTTATTAATACTTGGGATCTTAATGGAATTATACTTATGGTATTATTTATTTAAGGGTGATTTAATGGAATTTGGTATTTGGTTCTTTTCTTTTTTAGGATAATTTAATGGAATTATACTTATGGTATCATTTATTTAAGGATAATTTAATGGAATTGGGTATTTGGTTTTATTTATTTAAGGGTAATTTAATGGAATTGGGTATTTGGGATTATTTATTTAAGGATAATTTAATGGAATTGGGTATTTGGGTTTATTTAAATGGAATTGGGTATTTAGGTTTTATTTATACTTGGGATTTTAATGGAATTATACTTATGGGATTATTTATTTAAGGATAATTTAATGGAATTGGGTATTTGGGATTATTTATTTAAGGATAATTTAATGGAACTGGGTATTTGGGATTATTTATTTAAGGATAATTTAATGGAATTGGGTATTTGGGTTTATTTAAATGGAATTGGGTATTTAGGTTTTATTTATACTTGGGATTTTAATGGAATTATACTTATGGGATTATTTATTTAAGGATAATTTAATGGAATTGGGTATTTGGGATTATTTATTTAAGGATAATTTAATGGAACTGGGTATTTGGGATTATTTATTTAAGGATAATTTAATGGAATTGGGTATTTGGGTTTATTTAAATGGAATTGGGTATTTAGGTTTTATTTATACTTGGGATTTTAATGGAATTATACTTATGGGATTATTTATTTAAGGATAATTTAATGGAATTGGGTATTTGGTTTTATTTAAATGGAATTGGGTATTTGGTTTTATTTATACTTGGGATTTTAATGGAATTATACTTATGGGATTATTTATTTAAGGATAATTTAATGGAATTGGGTATTTGGGTTTATTTAAATGGAATTGGGTATTTGGGATTATTTAATGGAATTGGGTATTTGGGATTATTTATCTAAGGATAATTTAATGGAATTGGGTATTTGGTTTTATTTATTTAAGGATAATTAATAGGAATTGGGTATTTGGTTCTTTACTTTTAGGAATTAATAAATTGAATGAATTGGGTATTTGGTTTTATTTATCAAGGATAATTTAATGGAATTGGGTATTTGGTTCTTTTCTTTCTTAGGATAATTTAATGGAATTGGGTATTTGGGATTATTTATCAAGGATAATTTAATGGAATTGGGTATTTGGGTTAATTTAAATGGAATTGGGTATTTGGTTTTATTTATACTTGGGATCTTAATGGAATTATACTTATGGTATTATTTATTTAAGGGTGATTTAATGGAATTTGGTATTTGGTTCTTTTCTTTTTTAGGATAATTTAATGAAATTGGGTATTTGGGTTTATTTATACTTGGGTTCTTAATGGAATTATACTTATGTTATTATTTATTTAAGGGTAATTTAATGGAATTGGGTATTTGGTTTTATTTATTTAAGGGTAATTTAATGGAATTGGGTATTTGGGTTTATTTAAATGGAATTGGGTATTTAGGTTTATTAATACTTGGGATTTTAATGGAATTATACTTATGGGATTATTTATTTAAGGATAATTTAATGGAATTGGGTATTTGGTTTTATTTATTTAAGGGTAATTTAATGGAATTGGGTATTTGGGTTTATTTAAATGGAATTGGGTATTTGGTTTTATTTATACTTGGGATCTTAATGGAATTATACTTATGGTATTATTTATTTAAGGGTAATTTAATGGAATTTGGTTTTTGGTTCTTTTCTTTTTTAGGATAATTTAATGGAATTGGGTATTTGGTTTTATTTATACTTGGGATCTTAATGGAATTATACTTATGTTATTATTTATTTAAGGGTAATTTAATGGAATTGGGTATTTGGTTTTATTTATTTAAGGGTAATTTAATGGAATTGGGTATTTGGGTTTATTTAAATGGAATTGGGTATTTGGTTTTATTTATACTTGGGATCTTAATGGAATTATACTTATGGTATTATTTATTTAAGGGTAATTTAATGGAATTTGGTATTTGGTTCTTTTCTTTTTTAGGATAATTTAATGGAATTGGGTATTTGGTTTTATTTATTTAAGGGTAATTTAATGGAATTGGGTATTTGGTTTTATTTATTTAAGGGTAATTTAATGGAATTGGGTATTTGGGTTTATTTAAATGGAATTGGGTATTTGGTTTTATTTATACTTGGGATCTTAATGGAATTATACTTATGGTATTATTTATTTAAGGGTGATTTAATGGAATTTGGTATTTGGTTCTTTTCTTTTTTAGGATAATTTAATGAAATTGGGTATTTAGGTTTATTAATACTTGGGATTTTAATGGAATTATACTTATGGGATTATTTATTTAAGGGTAATTTAATGGAATTGGGTATTTGGTTTTATTTATTTAAGGGTAATTTAATGGAATTGGGTATTTGGGTTTATTTAAATGGAATTGGGTATTTAGGTTTATTTATACTTGGGATCTTAATGGAATTATACTTATGGTATTATTTATTTAAGGGTGATTTAATGGAATTTGGTATTTGGTTCTTTTCTTTTTTAGGATAATTTAATGAAATTGGGTATTTAGGTTTATTAATACTTGGGATCTTAATGGAATTATACTTATGGTATTATTTATTTAAGGGTAATTTAATGGAATTTGGTATTTGGTTCTTTTCTTTTTTAGGATAATTTAATGAAATTGGGTATTTAGGTTTATTAATACTTGGGATTTTAATGGAATTATACTTATGGGATTATTTATTTAAGGGTAATTTAATGGAATTGGGTATTTGGTTTTATTTATTTAAGGGTAATTTAATGGAATTGGGTATTTGGGTTTATTTAAATGGAATTGGGTATTTGGTTTTATTTATACTTGGGATCTTAATGGAATTATACTTATGGTATTATTTTATTTAAGGGTGATTTAATGGAAATTTGGTATTTTGGTTCTTTTCTTTTTTAGGATAATTTAATGAAATTGGGTATTTAGGTTTATTAATACTTGGGATTTTAATGGAATTATACTTATGGGATTATTTATTTAAGGGTAATTTAATGGAATTGGGTATTTGGTTTTATTTATTTAAGGGTAATTTAATGGAATTGGGTATTTGGGTTTATTTAAATGGAATTGGGTATTTGGTTTTATTTATACTTGGGATCTTAATGGAATTATACTTATGGTATTATTTATTTAAGGGTGATTTAATGGAATTTGGTATTTGGTTCTTTTCTTTTTTAGGATAATTTAATGGAATTGGGTATTTGGTTTTATTTATTTAAGGGTAATTTAATGGAATTGGGTATTTGGGTTTATTTAAATGAAATTGGGTATTTAGGTTTATTAATACTTGGGATCTTAATGGAATTATACTTATGGTATTATTTATTTAAGGGTGATTTAATGGAATTTGGTATTTGGTTCTTTTCTTTTTTAGGATAATTTAATGGAATTATACTTATGGTATCATTTATTTAAGGATAATTTAATGGAATTGGGTATTTGGTTTTATTTATTTAAGGGTAATTTAATGGAATTGGGTATTTGGGATTATTTATTTAAGGATAATTTAATGGAATTGGGTATTTGGGTTTATTTAAATGGAATTGGGTATTTAGGTTTTATTTATACTTGGGATTTTAATGGAATTATACTTATGGGATTATTTATTTAAGGATAATTTAATGGAATTGGGTATTTGGGATTATTTATTTAAGGATAATTTAATGGAACTGGGTATTTGGGATTATTTATTTAAGGATAATTTAATGGAATTGGGTATTTGGGTTTATTTAAATGGAATTGGGTATTTAGGTTTTATTTATACTTGGGATTTTAATGGAATTATACTTATGGGATTATTTATTTAAGGATAATTTAATGGAATTGGGTATTTGGTTTTATTTAAATGGAATTGGGTATTTGGTTTTATTTATACTTGGGATTTTAATGGAATTATACTTATGGGATTATTTATTTAAGGATAATTTAATGGAATTGGGTATTTGGGATTATTTAATGGAATTGGGTATTTGGGATTATTTAATGGAATTGGGTATTTGGGATTATTTATCTAAGGATAATTTAATGGAATTGGGTATTTGGTTTTATTTATTTAAGGATAATTAATAGGAATTGGGTATTTGGTTCTTTACTTTTTAGGATAATTAAATTGAATTTGGTAAATTGAATTGGGTATTTGGTTTTATTTATCAAGGATAATTTAATGGAATTGGGTATTTGGTTCTTTTCTTTCTTAGGATAATTTAATGGAATTGGGTATTTGGGATTATTTATCAAGGATAATTTAATGGAATTGGGTATTTGGTTCTTCTCTTTCTTAGGATAATTTAATGGAATTGGGTATTTGGGATTATTTATCTAAGGATAATTTAATGGAATTGGGTATTTGGTTTTATTTATTTAAGGATAATTAATAGGAATTGGGTATTTGGTTCTTTACTTTTTAGGATAATTAAATTGAATTTGGTAAATTGAATTGGGTATTTGGTTTTATTTATCAAGGATAATTTAATGGAATTGGGTATTTGGTTCTTTTCTTTCTTAGGATAATTTAATGGAATTGGGTATTTGGGATTATTTTAATGGAATTGGGTATTTGGTTCTTTTTTTCCTAGGATAATTAAATGGAATTGGGTATTTGGGATTATTTATTTAGGGATAATTTAATGGAATTGGGTATTTGGTTTTATTTATTTAAGGATAATTAATAGGGATTGGGTATTTGGGATTATTTATCAAGGATAATTTAATGGAATTGGGTATTTGGTTTTATTTATTTAAGGATAATTAATAGGAATTGGGTATTTGGTTCTTTACTTTTTAGGATAATTAAATTGAATTTGGTAAATGGAATTGGGTATTTGGTTTTATTTATCAAGGATAATTTAATGGAATTGGGTATTTGGTTCTTTTCTTTCTTAGGATAATTTAATGGAATTGGGTATTTGGGATTATTTATCTAAGAATTGGGTATTTGGTTTTATTTATACTTGGGATCTTAATGGAATTATACTTATGGTATTATTTATTTAGGGATTATTTAATGGAATTGGGTATTTGGGATTATTTATTTAAGGATAATTAATATGAATTGGGTATTTGGTTCTTTTCTTTCTTAGGATAATTTAATGGAATTTGGTAAATGAAATTGGGTATTTGGGTTTTTTTCCGTCAATACCGGTTCCTCAGGCATTAAAAACCCGAGGAACGTGGCCTTGACCTGGAATTTTATCCAGTTTGGCCGTTATTTTTGCCACTGGTACGGTTTAACGGCTTTTTTGCCGTCAATACCGGTTCCTCAGGCATAAAAAACCCGAGGAACGTGGCCTTGACCTGGAATTTTATCCAGTTTGGCCGTTATTTTTGCCACTGGTACGGTTTAACGGCTTTTTTGCCGTCAATACCGGTTCCTCAGGCATAAAAAACCCGAGGAACGTGGCCTTGACCTGGAATTTTATCCAGTTTGGCCGTTATTTTTGCCACTGGTACGGTTTAACGGCTTTTTTGCCGTCAATACCGGTTCCTCAGGCATTAAAAAAACCCGAGGAACGTGGCCTTGACCTGGAATTTTATCCAGTTTGGCCGTTATTTTTGCCACTGGTACGGTTTAACGGCTTTTTTGCCGTCAATACCGGTTCCTCAGGCATAAAAAAACCCGAGGAACGTGGCCTTGACCTGGAATTTTATCCAGTTTGGCCGTTATTTTTGCCACTGGTACGGTTTAACGGCTTTTTTGCCGTCAATACCGGTTCCTCAGGCATAAAAAACCCGAGGAACGTGGCCTTGACCTGGAATTTTATCCAGTGTGGCCGTTATTTTTGCCACTGGTACGGTTTAACGGCTTTTTTGCCGTCAATACCGGTTCCTCAGGCATAAAAAACCCGAGGAACGTGGCCTTGACCTGGAATTTTATCCAGTTTGGCCGTTATTTTTGCCACTGGTACGGTTTAACGGCTTTTTTGCCGTCAATACCGGTTCCTCAGGCATAAAAAACCCGAGGAACGTGGCCTTGACCTGGAATTTTATCCAGTTTGGCCGTTATTTTTGCCACTGGTACGGTTTAACGGCTTTTTTGCCGTCAATACCGGTTCCTCAGGCATAAAAAACCCGAGGAACGTGGCCTTGACCTGGAATTTTATCCAGTTTGGCCGTTATTTTTGCCACTGGTACGGTTTAACGGCTTTTTTGCCGTCAATACCGGTTCCTCAGGCATAAAAAACCCGAGGAACGTGGCCTTGACCTGGAATAGTATCCAGTTATGGTTTTGGGTTTATGGTTTTATTTTTTGGGGGAAGGTAAATGGTATTGGGTTTATGGTTTTATTTTTTGGGGGAAGCTAAATGGTATTGGGTTTATGGTTTTATTTTTTTTTGGGGTAGGTAAATGGTATTGGGTTTTTGGTTTTCTTTTTTTTGGGGTAGGTAAACGGTATTGGTTTTATAGTTTTATTTTTTTTTGGGGTAGGTAAATGGTATTGGGTTTATGGTTTTATTTTTTTTTGGGGTAGGTAAATGGTATTGGGTTTATGGTTTTATTTTTTTTGGGAAAGGTAAATGGTATTGGTTTTATGGTTTTATTTTTTTTGGGAAAGGTAAATGGTATTTGGGTTTATGGTTTTATTATCCCATATATCCTTCTTTCTCTAAATAAACCCAAAAAGTGTAATCCATTACTTTATTTAACTTACCCCCAATTTACTCTAATAATTAAAACCTTAAACCCTATTCCTATAATTTACCTTCCTAAAAATAAAACCATAGACCCTATTCCCTATACCCTCCCCCCCTATAATCCCCCCCTCCCTGGAAGACTAGTAAAAAAGGTAAATGGTATTTGGGTTTATGGTTTTATTATCCCATATATCCTTCTTTCTCTAAAAAAACCCAAAAAGTGTAATCCATTACTTTATTTAACTTATCCCCAATTTACTCTAATAATTAAAACCTTAAACCCTATTCCTATAATTTACCTTCCTAAAAATAAAACCATAGACCCTATTCCCTATACCCTCCCCCCCTATAATCCCCCCCTCCCTGGAAGACTAGTAAAAAAGTTAAATGGTATTTGGGTTTATGGTTTTATTATCCCATATATCCTTCTTTCTCTAAAAAAACCCAAAAAGTGTAATCCATTACTTTATTTAACTTACCCCCAATTTACTCTAATAATTAAAACCTTAAACCCTATTCCTATAATTTACCTTCCTAAAAATAAAACCATAGACCCTATTCCCTATACCCTCCCCCCCTATTATCCCCCCCTCCCTTGAAGACCAGGAAAAGGCTAGGGGTACCGTTTAAAGGCTTTGTGGCGAGATATCCGGGTCAAGGCCACGTTCCTCGGGTTTTTAATGCCTGAGGAAAGCCGTTATACCAGTGGCAAAAAAAATAACGGCCAAAATGGATTTTAATCCGGGTCAAGGCCACGTTCCTCGGGTTTTTAATGCCTGAGGAACCGTAAATGGTCAAAATAATGGCCAAAATGGATTTTAATCCGGGTCAAGGCCAAGTTCCTCGGGTTTTTAATGCCTGAGGAACCGGTATTGATGGGAAAAAAGCCGTTAAACCGTACCAGTGGCAAAAATAACGGCCAAAATGGATTTTAATCCGGGTCAAGGCCACGTTCCTCGGGTTTTTAATGCCTGAGGAACCGGTATTGATGGCAAAAAAGCCGTTAAACCGTACCAGTGGCAAAAATAACGGCCAAAATGGATTTTAATCCGGGTCAAGGCCACGTTCCTCGGGTTTTTAATGCCTGAGGAACCGTAAATGGTCAAAATAATGGCCAAAATGGATTTTAATCCGGGTCAAGGCCAAGTTCCTCGGGTTTTTAATGCCTGAGGAACCGGTATTGATGGGAAAAAAGCCGTTAAACCGTACCAGTGGCAAAAATAACGGCCAAAATGGATTTTAATCCGGGTCAAGGCCACGTTCCTCGGGTTTTTAATGCCTGAGGAACCGGTATTGATGGCAAAAAAGCCGTTAAAACCGTACCAGTGGCAAAAATAACGGCCAAAATGGATTTTAATCCGGGTCAAGGCCACGTTCCTCGGGTTTTTTATGCCTGAGGAACCGTAAATGGTCAAAATAATGGCCAAAATGGATTTTAATCCGGGTCAAGGCCACGTTCCTCGGGTTTTTAATGCCTGAGGAACCGTAAATGGCAAAAATAACGGCCAAAATGGATTTTAATCCGGGTCAAGGCCACGTTCCTCGGGTTTTTAATGCCTGAGGAACCGTAAATGGTCAAAATAACGGCCAAAATGGATTTTAATCCTGGTCAAGGCCACGTTCCTCGGATTTTTAATGCCTGAGGAACCGGTATTGATGGCAAAAAAGCCGTTAAACCGTACCAGTGGCAAAAAATAACGGCCAAAATGGATTTTAATCCGGGTCAAGGCCACGTTCCTCGGGTTTTTAATGCCTGAGGAACCGGTATTGATGGCAAAAAAGCCGTTAAACCGTACCAGTGGCAAAAATAATGGCCAAAATGGATTTTAATCCGGGTCAAGGCCACGTTCCTCGGGTTTTTAATGCCTGAGGAACCGTAAATGGTCAAAATAACGGCCAAAATGGATTTTAATCCTGGTCAAGGCCACGTTCCTCGGGTTTTTAATGCCTGAGGAACCGTAAATGGTCAAAATAATGGCCAAAATGGATTTTAATCCGGGTCAAGGCCACGTTCCTCGGGTTTTTAATGCCTGAGGAACCGGTATTGATGGCAAAAAAGCCGAAAATCCTTAAAAG
Source organism: Brachionus paranguensis (assembly GCA_016802215.1). Lineage (NCBI taxonomy): Eukaryota > Metazoa > Rotifera > Eurotatoria > Ploima > Brachionidae > Brachionus > Brachionus paranguensis. Next base: position 70,600 of record JAESIX010000027.1, on the reverse strand, counting down.
TGGCAAAAATAACGGCCAAAATGGATTTTAATCCGGGTCAAGGCCACGTTCCTCGGGTTTTTAATGCCTGAGGAACCGGTATTGATGGCAAAAAAGCCGTTAAACCGTACCAGTGGCAAAAATAACGGCCAAAATGGATTTTAAGCCGGGTCAAGGCCACGTTCCTCGGGTTTTTAATGCCTGAGGAACCGGTATTGATGGCAAAAAAGCCGTTAAACCGTACCAGTGGCAAAAATAACGGCCAAAATGGATTTTAATCCGGGTCAAGGCCACGTTCCTCGGGTTTTTAATGCCTGAGGAACCGTAAATGGTCAAAATAATGGCCAAAATGGATTTTAATCCGGGTCAAGGCCACGTTCCTCGGGTTTTTAATGCCTGAGGAACCGTAAATGGTCAAAATAATGGCCAAAATGGATTTTAATCCGGGTCAAGGCCACGTTCCTCGGGTTTTTAATGCCTGAGGAACCGTAAATGGTCAAAATAACGGCCAAAATGGATTTTAATCCTGGTCAAGGCCACGTTCCTCGGATTTTTAATGCCTGAGGAACCGGTATTGATGGCAAAAAAGCCGATAAACCGTACCAGTGGCAAAAATAACGGCCAAAATGGATTTTAATCCGGGTCAAGGCCACGTTTCCTCGGGTTTTTAATGCCTGAGGAACCGTAAATGGTCAAAATAATGGCCAAAATGGATTTTAATCCGGGTCAAGGCCACGTTCCTCGGGTTTTTAATGCCTGAGGAACCGTAAATGGTCAAAATAATGGCCAAAATGGATTTTAATCCGGGTCAAGGCCACGTTCCTCGGGTTTTTAATGCCTGAGGAACCGTAAATGGTCAAAATAATGGCCAAAATGGATTATATTCCGGGTCAAGGCCACGTTCCTCGGGTTTTTAATGCCTGAGGAACCGGTATTGATGGCAAAAAAGCCGTTAAACCGTACCAGTGGCAAAAATAACGGCCAAAATGGATTTTAATCCGGGTCAAGGCCACGTTCCTCGGGTTTTTAATGCCTGAGGAACCGTAAATGGTCAAAATAATGGCCAAAATGGATTTTAATCCGGGTCAAGGCCAAGTTCCTCGGGTTTTTAATGCCTGAGGAACCGGTATTGATGGGAAAAAAGCCGTTAAACCGTACCAGTGGCAAAAATAACGGCCAAAATGGATTTTAATCCGGGTCAAGGCCACGTTCCTCGGGTTTTTAATGCCTGAGGAACCGGTATTGATGGCAAAAAAGCCGTTAAACCGTACCAGTGGCAAAAATAACGGCCAAAATGGATTTTAATCCGGGTCAAGGCCACGTTCCTCGGGTTTTTAATGCCTGAGGAACCGTAAATGGTCAAAATAATGGCCAAAATGGATTTTAATCCGGGTCAAGGCCACGTTCCTCGGGTTTTTAATGCCTGAGGAACCGTAAATGGTCAAAATAATGGCCAAAATGGATTTTAATCCGGGTCAAGGCCACGTTCCTCGGGTTTTTAATGCCTGAGGAACCGTAAATGGTCAAAATAATGGCCAAAATGGATTTTAATCCGGGTCAAGGCCACGTGCCTCGGGTTTTAATGCCTGAGGAACCGGTATTGATGGCAAAAAAGCCGTTAAACCGTACCAGTGGCAAAAATAACGGCCAAAATGGATTTTAATCCGGGTCAAGGCCACGTTCCTCGGGTTTTTAATGCCTGAGGAACCGGTATTGATGGCAAAAAAGCCGTTAAACCGTACCAGTGGCAAAAAATAATGGCCAAAATGGATTTTAATCCGGGTCAAGGCCACGTTCCTCGGGTTTTTAATGCCTGAGGAACCGTAAATGGTCAAAATAACGGCCAAAATGGATTTTAATCCTGGTCAAGGCCACGTTCCTCGGGTTTTTAATGCCTGAGGAACCGTAAATGGTCAAAATAATGGCCAAAATGGATTTTAATCCGGGTCAAGGCCACGTTCCTCGGGTTTTTAATGCCTGAGGAACCGGTATTGATGGCAAAAAAGCCGTTAAACCGTACCAGTGGCAAAAATAACGGCCAAAATGGATTTTAATCCGGGTCAAGGCCACGTTCCTCGGGTTTTTAATGCCTGAGGAACCGGTATTGATGGCAAAAAAGCCGTTAAACCGTACCAGTGGCAAAAATAACGGCCAAAATGGATTTTAATCCGGGTCAAGGCCACGTTCCTCGGGTTTTTTAATGCCTGAGGAACCGGTATTGATGGCAAAAAAGCCGTTAAACCGTACCAGTGGCAAAAATAACGGCCAAAATGGATTTTAATCCGGGTCAAGGCCACGTTCCTCGGGTTTTTAATGCCTGAGGAACCGTAAATGGTCAAAATAATGGCCAAAATGGATTTTAATCCGGGTCAAGGCCACGTTCCTCGGGTTTTTAATGCCTGAGGAACCGTAAATGGTCAAAATAATGGCCAAAATGGATTTTAATCCGGGTCAAGGCCACGTTCCTCGGGTTTTTAATGCCTGAGGAACCGTAAATGGTCAAAATAATGGCCAAAATGGATTTTAATCCGGGTCAAGGCCACGTTCCTCGGGTTTTTTAATGCCTGAGGAACCGGTATTGATGGCAAAAAAGCCGTTAAAACCGTACCCAGTGGCAAAAATAACGGCCAAAATGGATTTTAATCCGGGTCAAGGCCACGTTCCTCGGGTTTTTAATGCCTGAGGAACCGGTATTGATGGCAAAAAAGCCGTTAAAACCGTACCAGTGGCAAAAATAATGGCCAAAATGGATTTTAATCCGGGTCAAGGCCACGTTCCTCGGGTTTTTAATGCCTGAGGAACCGTAAATGGTCAAAATAACGGCCAAAAATGGATTTTAATCCTGGTCAAGGCCACGTTCCTCGGGTTTTTAATGCCTGAGGAACCGTAAATGGTCAAAAATAATGGCCAAAATGGATTTTAATCCGGGTCAAGGCCACGTTCCTCGGGTTTTTAATGCCTGAGGAACCGGTATAGATGGCAAAAAAGCCGTTAAAACCTACAAGTGGCAAAAATAACGGCCAAAATGGATTTTAATCCGGGTCAAGGCCACGTTCCTCGGGTTTTTAATGCCTGAGGAACCGGTATTGATGGCAAAAAAGCCGTTAAACCGTACCAGTGGCAAAAATAATGGCCAAAATGGATTTTAATCCGGGTCAAGGCCACGTTCCTCGGGTTTTTAATGCCTGAGGAACCGTAAATGGTCAAAATAACGGCCAAAATGGATTTTAATCCTTGTCAAGGCCACGTTCCTCGGGTTTTTTAATGCCTGAGGAACCGTAAATGGTCAAAAATAATGGCCAAAATGGATTTTAATCCTGGTCAAGGCCACGTTCCTCGGGTTTTTAATGCCTGAGGAACCGTAAATGGTCAAAATAACGGCCAAAATGGATTTTAATCCTGGTCAAGGCCACGTTCCTCGGGTTTTTAATGCCTGAGGAACCGTAAATGGTCAAAATAATGGCCAAAATGGATTTTAATCCGGGTCAAGGCCACGTTCCTCGGGTTTTTAATGCCTGAGGAACCGGTATTGATGGCAAAAAAGCCGTTAAAACCGTACCAGTGGCAAAAATAACGGCCAAAATGGATTTTAATCCGGGTCAAGGCCACGTTCCTCGGGTTTTTAATGCCTGAGGAACCGTAAATGGTCAAAATAATGGCCAAAATGGATTTTAATCCGGGTCAAGGCCAAGTTCCTCGGGTTTTTAATGCCTGAGGAACCGGTATTGATGGGAAAAAAGCCGTTAAACCGTACCAGTGGCAAAAATAACGGCCAAAATGGATTTTAATCCGGGTCAAGGCCACGTTCCTCGGGTTTTTAATGCCTGAGGAACCGGTATTGATGGCAAAAAAGCCGTTAAACCGTTACCAGTGGCAAAAAATAACGGCCAAAATGGATTTTAATCCGGGTCAAGGCCACGTTCCTCGGGTTTTTAATGCCTGAGGAACCGTAAATGGTCAAAATAATGGCCAAAATGGATTTTAATCCGGGTCAAGGCCACGTTCCTCGGGTTTTTAATGCCTGAGGAACCGTAAATGGTCAAAATAATGGCCAAAATGGATTTTAATCCGGGTCAAGGCCACGTTCCTCGGGTTTTTAATGCCTGAGGAACCGTAAATGGTCAAAATAACGGCCAAAATGGATTTTAATCCTGGTCAAGGCCACGTTCCTCGGATTTTTAATGCCTGAGGAACCGGTATTGATGGCAAAAAAGCCGTTAAACCGTACCAGTGGCAAAAATAACGGCCTAAATGGATTTTAATCCGGGTCAAGGCCACGTTCCTCGGGTTTTTAATGCCTGAGGAACCGTAAATGGTCAAAATAATGGCCAAAATGGATTTTAATCCGGGTCAAGGCCAAGTTCCTCGGGTTTTTAATGCCTGAGGAACCGGTATTGATGGGAAAAAAGCCGTTAAACCGTACCAGTGGCAAAAATAACGGCCAAAATGGATTTAATCCGGGTCAAGGCCACTTTCCTCGGGTTTTTAATGCCTGAGTAACCGGTATTGATGGCAAAAAAGCCGTTTAAACCGTACCAGTGGCAAAAATAACGGCCAAAATGGATTTTAATCCGGGTCAAGGCCACGTTCCTCGGGTTTTTAATGCCTGAGGAAACCGTAAATGGTCAAAATAATGGCCAAAATGGATTTTAATCCGGGTCAAGGCCACGTTCTTCGGGTTTTTTAATGCCTGAGGAACCGTAAATGGTCAAAATAACGGCCAAAATGGATTTTAATCCGGGTCAAGGCCACGTTCCTCGGGTTTTTAATGCCTGAGGAACCGTAAATGGTCAAAATAATGGCCAAAATGGATTTTAATCCGGGTCAAGGCCAAGTTCCTCGGGTTTTTAATGCCTGAGGAACCGGTATTGATGGGAAAAAAGCCGTTAAACCGTACCAGTGGCAAAAATAACGGCCAAAATGGATTTTAATCCGGGTCAAGGCCACGTTCCTCGGGTTTTTAATGCCTGAGGAACCGGTATTGATGGCAAAAAAGCCGTTAAACCGTACCAGTGGCAAAAATAACGGCCTAAATGGATTTTAATCCGGGTCAAGGCCACGTTCCTCGGGTTTTTAATGCCTGAGGAACCGTAAATGGTCAAAATAATGGCCAAAATGGATTTTAATCCGGGTCAAGGCCACGTTCCTCGGGTTTTTAATGCCTGAGGAACCGTAAATGGTCAAAATAACGGCCAAAATGGATTTTAATCCTGGTCAAGGCCACGTTTCCTCGGATTTTTAATGCCTTGAGGAACCGGTATTGATGGCAAAAAAAGCCGTTAAACCGTACCAGTGGCAAAAAATAACGGCCAAAATGGATTTTAATCCGGGTCAAGGCCACGTTCCTCGGGTTTTTAATGCCTGAGGAACCGTAAATGGTCAAAATAATGGCCAAAATGGATTTTAATCCGGGTCAAGGCCAAGTTCCTCGGGTTTTTAATGCCTGAGGAACCGTAAATGGTCAAAATAATGGCCAAAATGGATTTTAATCCGGGTCAAGGCCACGTTCCTCGGGTTTTTAATGCCTGAGGAACCGTAAATGGTCAAAATAACGGCCAAAATGGATTTTAATCCTGGTCAAGGCCACGTTCCTCGGATTTTTAATGCCTGAGGAACCGGTA
>JAESIX010000027.1:0-60000 GCA_016802215.1 Brachionus paranguensis | reverse complement strand
GAATTGGGTATTTGGTTTTATTTATACTTGGGATCTTAATGGAATTATACTTATGGTATCATTTATTTAAGGATAATTTAATGGAATTGGGTATTTGGGATTATTTATTTAAGGATAATTTAATGGAATTGGGTATTTGGTTTTATTTATACTTGGGATCTTAATGGAATTATACTTATGGTATTATTTATTTAAGGATAATTTAATGGAATTGGGTATTTGGGATTATTTATTTAAGGATAATTTAATGGAATTGGGTATTTAGGATTATTTATTTAAGGATAATTTAATGGAATTGGGTATTTGGTTTTATTTATACTTGGGATCTTAATGGAATTACACTTATGGTATTATTTATTTAAGGGTAATTTAATGGAATTGGGTATTTGGTTCTTTTCTTTTTTAGGATAATTTAATGGAATTGGGTATTTGGTTTTATTTAAATGAAATTGGGTATTTGGGTTTATTTATACTTGGGTTCTTAATGGAATTATACTTATGGTATTATTTATTTAAGGGTAATTTAATGGAATTGGGTATTTGGTTTTATTTATTTAAGGGTAATTTAATTGAATTGGGTATTTGGGTTTATTTAAATGAAATTGGGTATTTGGGTTTATTTATACTTGGGTTCTTAATGGAATTATACTTATGGTACTGTTTATTTAAGGGTAATTTAATGGAATTGGGTATTTAGGATTATTTATTTAAGGATAATTTAATGGAATTGGGTATTTGGGATTATTTAAATGGAATTGGGTATTTGGGATTATTTAAATGGAATTGGGTATTTGGTTTTATTTATACTTGGGATCTTAATGGAATTATACTTATGGTATTATTTATTTAAGGGTAATTTAATGGAATTGGGTATTTAGGATTATTTATTTAAGGATAATTTAATGGAATTGGGTATTTGGTTTTATTTATACTTGGGATCTTAATGGAATTATACTTATGGTATTGTTTATTTAAGGGTAATTTAATGGAATTGGGTATTTGGGTTTATTTATACTTGGGATCTTAATGGAATTATACTTATGGTTTTATTTATTTAAGGATAATTTAATGGAATTGGGTATTTGGGATTATTTTATTAAGGATAATTTAATGGCATTGGGTATTTGGGTTTATTAATACTTGGGATCTTAATGGAATTATACTTATGGTATTATTTATTTAAGGGGTAATTTAATGAAATTGGGTATTTGGGATAATTTATTTAAGGATAATTTAATGGAATTGGGTATTTGGGATTATTTAAATGGAATTGGGTATTTGGTTTTATTTATACTTGGGATCTTAATGGAATTATACTTATGGTATCATTTATTTAAGGATAATTTAATGGAATTGGGTATTTGGGATTATTTATTTAAGGATAATTTAATGGAATTGGGTATTTGGTTTTATTTATACTTGGGATCTTAATGGAATTATACTTATGGTATTATTTATTTAAGGGTAATTTAATGGAATTGGGTATTTAGGATTATTTATTTAAGGATAATTTAATGGAATTGGGTATTTGGGATTATTTAAATGGAATTGGGTATTTGGTTTTATTTATACTTGGGATCTTAATGGAATTATACTTATGGTATCATTTATTTAAGGATAATTTAATGGAATTGGGTATTTGGGATTATTTATTTAAGGATAATTTAATGGAATTGGGTATTTGGTTTTATTTATACTTGGGATCTTAATGGAATTATACTTATGGTATTATTTATTTAAGGGTAATTTAATGGAATTGGGTATTTAGGATTATTTATTTAAGGATAATTTAATGGAATTGGGTATTTGGGATTATTTAAATGGAATTGGGTATTTGGTTTTATTTATACTTGGGATCTTAATGGAATTATACTTATGGTATCATTTATTTAAGGATAATTTAATGGAATTGGGTATTTGGGATTATTTATTTAAGGATAATTTAATGGAATTGGGTATTTAGGATTATTTATTTAAGGATAATTTAATGGAATTGGGTATTTGGTTTTATTTATACTTGGGATCTTAATGGAATTACACTTATGGTATTATTTATTTAAGGGTAATTTAATGGAATTGGGTATTTGGTTCTTTTCTTTTTTAGGATAATTTAATGGAATTGGGTATTTGGTTTTATTTAAATGAAATTGGGTATTTGGGTTTATTTATACTTGGGTTCTTAATGGAATTATACTTATGGTACTGTTTATTTAAGGGTAATTTAATGGAATTGGGTATTTAGGATTATTTATTTAAGGATAATTTAATGGAATTGGGTATTTGGGATTATTTAAATGGAATTGGGTATTTGGGATTATTTAAATGGAATTGGGTATTTGGGATTATTTAAATGGAATTGGGTATTTGGTTTTATTTATACTTGGGATCTTAATGGAATTATACTTATGGTATTATTTATTTAAGGGTAATTTAATGGAATTGGGTATTTAGGATTATTTATTTAAGGATAATTTAATGGAATTGGGTATTTGGTTTTATTTATACTTGGGATCTTAATGGAATTATACTTATGGTATTGTTTATTTAAGGGTAATTTAATGGAATTGGGTATTTGGGTTTATTTATACTTGGGATCTTAATGGAATTATACTTATGGTTTTATTTATTTAAGGATAATTTAATGGAATTGGGTATTTGGGATTATTTTATTAAGGATAATTTAATGGCATTGGGTATTTGGGTTTATTAATACTTGGGATCTTAATGGAATTATACTTATGGTATTATTTATTTAAGGGTAATTTAATGGAATTGGGTATTTGGGTTTATTTAAATGGAATTGGGTATTTGGTTTTATTAATACTTGTGATCTTAATGGAATTATACTTATGGTATCATTTATTTAAGGATAATTTAATGGAATTGGGTATTTGGTTTTATTTATTTAAGGGTAATTTAATGGAATTGGGTATTTGGGTTTATTTATTTAAGGATAATTTAATGGAATTGGGTATTTGGGATTATTTAAATGGAATTGGGTATTTGGTTTTATTTATACTTGGGATCTTAATGGAATTATACTTATGGTATTATTTATTTAAGGGTAATTTAATGGAATTGGGTATTTGGTTCTTTTCTTTTTTAGGATAATTTAATGGAATTGGGTATTTGGTTTTATTTATACTTGGGATCTTAATGGAATTATACTTATGGTATTATTTATTTAAGGGTAATTTAATGGAATTGGGTATTTGGTTCTTTTCTTTTTTAGGATAATTTAATGGAATTGGGTATTTGGTTTTATTTATACTTGGGATCTTAATGGAATTATACTTATGGTATCATTTATTTAAGGATAATTTAATGGAATTGGGTATTTGGTTTTATTTATTTAAGGGTAATTTAATGGAATTGGGTATTTGGGTTTATTTATTTAAGGATAATTTAATGGAATTGGGTATTTGGGATTATTTAAATGGAATTGGGTATTTGGTTTTATTTATACTTGGGATCTTAATGGAATTATACTTATGGTATTATTTATTTAAGGGTAATTTAATGGAATTGGGTATTTGGTTTTATTTATACTTGGGATCTTAATGGAATTATACTTATGGTACTGTTTATTTAAGGGTAATTTAATGGAATTGGGTATTTAGGATTATTTATTTAAGGATAATTTAATGGAATTGGGTATTTGGGATTATTTAAATGGAATTGGGTATTTGGGATTATTTAAATGGAATTGGGTATTTGGGATTATTTAAATGGAATTGGGTATTCGGTTTTATTTATACTTGGGATCTTAATGGAATTATACTTATGGTATTATTTATTTAAGGGTAATTTAATGGAATTGGGTATTTAGGATTATTTATTTAAGGATAATTTAATGGAATTGGGTATTTGGTTTTATTTATACTTGGGATCTTAATGGAATTATACTTATGGTATCATTTATTTAAGGATAATTTAATGGAATTGGGTATTTGGTTTTATTTATACTTGGGATCTTAATGGAATTATACTTATGGTATTGTTTATTTAAGGGTAATTTAATGGAATTGGGTATTTGGGTTTATTTATACTTGGGATCTTAATGGAATTATACTTATGGTTTTATTTATTTAAGGATAATTTAATGGAATTGGGTATTTGGGATTATTTATTTAAGGATAATTTAATGGAATTGGGTATTTGGGATTATTTTATTAAGGATAATTTAATGGCATTGGGTATTTGGGTTTATTAATACTTGGGATCTTAATGGAATTATACTTATGGTATTATTTATTTAAGGGTAATTTAATGGAATTGGGTATTTGGGTTTATTTAAATGGAATTGGGTATTTGGTTTTATTAATACTTGTGATCTTAATGGAATTATACTTATGGTATTATTTATTTAAGGGTAATTTAATGGAATTGGGTATTTGGTTCTTTTCTTTTTTAGGATAATTTAATGGAATTGGGTATTTGGTTTTATTTATACTTGGGTTCTTAATGGAATTATACTTATGGTATCATTTATTTAAGGATAATTTAATGGAATTGGGTATTTGGGATTATTTATTTAAGGATAATTTAATGGAATTGGGTATTTGGGATTATTTAAATGGAATTGGGTATTTGGTTTTATTTATACTTGGGTTCTTAATGGAATTATACTTATGGTTTTATTTATTTAAGGATAATTTAATGGAATTGGGTATTTGGGATTATTTATTTAAGGATAATTTAATGGAATTGGGTATTTGGTTTTATTTATACTTGGGATCTTAATGGAATTATACTTATGGTATCATTTATTTAAGGATAATTTAATGGAATTGGGTATTTGGGATTATTTATTTAAGGATAATTTAATGGAATTGGGTATTTGGGATTATTTAAATGGAATTGGGTATTTGGTTTTATTTAAATGGAATTGGTTATTTGGTTTTATTTATACTTGGGTTCTTAATGGAATTATACTTATGGTATCATTTATTTAAGGATAATTTAATGGAATTGGGTATTTGGGATTATTTATTTAAGGATAATTTAATGGAATTGGGTATTTGGTTTTATTTATACTTGTGATCTTAATGGAATTATACTTATGGTATTATTTATTTAAGGGTAATTTAATGGAATTGGGTATTTAGGATTATTTATTTAAGGATAATTTAATGGAATTGGGTATTTGGGATAATTTAATGGAATTGGGTATTTGGTTTTATTAATACTTGGGATCTTAATGGAATTATACTTATGGTATTATTTATTTAAAGATAATTTAATGGAATTGGGTATTTGGTTTTATTTATTTAGGGATTATTTAATGAAATTGGGTATTTGGGATAATTTAATGGAATTGGGTATTTGGTTTTATTTATTTAGGGTTTATTTAATGAAATTGGGTATTTGGGATAATTTAATGTAATTGGGTATTTGGTTCTTTTCTTTCTTAGGATCTTAAAGGAATTATTCTTATGGTATTATTGTTTCTAAGATAACGGTTTAACGGCTTTTTTGCCGTCAATACCGGTTCCTCAGGCATTAAAAACCCGAGGAACGTGGCCTTGACCTGGAATTTTATCCAGTTTGGCCGTTATTTTTGCCACTGGTACGGTTTAACGGCTTTTTTGCCGTCAATACCGGTTCCTCAGGCATTAAAAACCCGAGGAACGTGGCCTTGACCTGGAATTTTATCCAGTTTGGCCGTTATTTTTGCCACTGGTACGGTTTAACGGCTTTTTTGCCGTCAATACCGGTTCCTCAGGCATTAAAAACCCGAGGAACGTGGCCTTGACCTGGAATTTTATCCAGTTTGGCCGTTATTTTGCCACTGGTACGGTTTAAACGACTTTTTTGCCGTCAATACCGGTTCCTCAGGCATTAAAAACCCGAGGAACGTGGCCTTGACCTGGAATTTTATCCAGTTTGGCCGTTATTTTTGCCACTGGTACGGTTTAACGGCTTTTTTGCCGTCAATACCGGTTCCTCAGGCATTAAAAACCCGAGGAACGTGGCCTTGACCTGGAATTTTATCCAGTTTGGCCGTTATTTTTGCCACTGGTACTGTTTTTAACGACTTTTTGCCGTCAATACCGGTTCCTCAGGCATTAAAAACCCGAGGAACGTGGCCTTGACCTGGAATTTTATCCAGTTTGGCCGTTATTTTTGCCACTGGTACGGTTTAACGACTTTTTTGCCGTCAATACCGGTTCCTCAGGCATTAAAAACCCGAGGAACGTGGCCTTGACCTGGAATTTTATCCAGTTTGGCCGTTATTTTTGCCACTGGTACGGTTTAACGGCTTTTTGCCGTCAATACCGGTTCCTCAGGCATTAAAAACCCGAGGAACGTGGCCTTGACCTGGAATTTTATCCAGTTTGGCCGTTATTTTTGCCACTGGTACGGTTTAACGGCTTTTTTGCCGTCAATACCGGTTCCTCAGGCATTAAAAACCCGAGGAACGTGGCCTTGACCTGGAATTTTATCCAGTTTGGCCGTTATTTTTGCCACTGGTACGGTTTAACGGCTTTTTTGCCGTCAATACCGGTTCCTCAGGCATTAAAAACCCGAGGAACGTGGCCTTGACCTGGAATTTTATCCAGTTTGGCCGTTATTTTTGCCACTGGTACGGTTTAACGGCTTTTTTGCCGTCAATACCGGTTCCTCAGGCATTAAAAACCCGAGGAACGTGGCCTTGACCTGGAATTTTATCCAGTTTGGCCGTTATTTTTGCCACTGGTACGGTTTAACGACTTTTTTGCCGTCAATACCGGTTCCTCAGGCATTAAAAACCCGAGGAACGTGGCCTTGACCTGGAATTTTATCCAGTTTGGCCGTTATTTTTGCCACTGGTACGGTTTAACGGCTTTTTTGCCGTCAATACCGGTTCCTCAGGCATTAAAAACCCGAGGAACGTGGCCTTGACCTGGAATTTTATCCAGTTTGGCCGTTATTTTTGCCACTGGTACGGTTTAACGGCTTTTTTGCCGTCAATACCGGTTCCTCAGGCATTAAAAACCCGAGGAACGTGGCCTTGACCTGGAATTTTATCCAGTTTGGCCGTTATTTTTGCCACTGGTACGGTTTAACGGCTTTTTTGCCGTCAATACCGGTTCCTCAGGCATTAAAAACCCGAGGAACGTGGCCTTGACCTGGAATTTTATCCAGTTTGGCCGTTATTTTTGCCACTGGTACGGTTTAACGACTTTTTTGCCGTCAATACCGGTTCCTCAGGCATTAAAAACCCGAGGAACGTGGCCTTGACTGGAATTTTATCCAGTTTGGCCGTTATTTTTGCCACTGGTACGGTTTAACGGCTTTTTTGCCGTCAATACCGGTTCCTCAGGCATTAAAAACCCGAGGAACGTGGCCTTGACCTGGAATTTTATCCAGTTTGGCCGTTATTTTTGCCACTGGTACGGTTTAACGGCTTTTTTGCCGTCAATACCGGTTCCTCAGGCATTAAAAACCCGAGGAACGTGGCCTTGACCTGGAATTTTATCCAGTTTGGCCGTTATTTTTGCCACTGGTACGGTTTAACGGCTTTTTTGCCGTCAATACCGGTTCCTCAGGCATTAAAAACCCGAGGAACGTGGCCTTGACCTGGAATTTTATCCAGTTTGGCCGTTATTTTTGCCACTGGTACGGTTTTAACGGCTTTTTTGCCGTCAATACCGGTTCCTCAGGCATTAAAAACCCGAGGAACGTGGCCTTGACCTGGAATTTTATCCAGTTTGGCCGTTATTTTTGCCACTGGTACGGTTTAACGTCTTGTTGCCGTCAATACCGGTTCCTCAGGCATTAAAAACCCGAGGAACGTGGCCTTGACCTGGAATTTTATCCAGTTTGGCCGTTATTTTTGCCACTGGTACGGTTTAACGGCTTTTTTGCCGTCAATACCGGTTCCTCAGGCATTAAAACCCGAGGAACGTGGCCTTGACCTGGAATTTTATCCAGTTTGGCCGTTATTTTTGCCACTGGTACGGTTTAACGGCTTTTTTGCCGTCAATACCGGTTCCTCAGGCATTAAAAACCCGAGGAACGTGGCCTTGACCTGGAATTTTATCCAGTTTGGCCGTTATTTTTGCCACTGGTACGGTTTAACGGCTTTTTTGCCGTCAATACCGGTTCCTCAGGCATTAAAAACCCGAGGAACGTGGCCTTGACCTGGAATTTTATCCAGTTTGGCCGTTATTTTTGCCACTGGTACGGTTTAACGACTTTTTTGCCGTCAATACCGGTTCCTCAGGCATTAAAAACCCGAGGAACGTGGCCTTGACCTGGAATTTTATCCAGTTTGGCCGTTATTTTGCCACTGGTACGGTTTAACGACTTTTTTGCCGTCAATACCGGTTCCTCAGGCATTAAAAACCCGAGGAACGTGGCCTTGACCTGGAATTTTATCCAGTTTGGCCGTTATTTTTGCCACTGGTACGGTTTAACGACTTTTTTGCCGTCAATACCGGTTCCTCAGGCATTAAAAACCCGAGGAACGTGGCCTTGACCTGGAATTTTATCCAGTTTGGCCGTTATTTTTGCCACTGGTACGGTTTAACGACTTTTTTGCCGTCAATACCGGTTCCTCAGGCATTAAAAACCCGAGGAACGTGGCCTTGACCTGGAATTTTATCCAGTTTGGCCGTTATTTTTGCCACTGGTACGGTTTAACGGCTTTTTTTGCCGTCAATACCGGTTCCTCAGGCATTAAAAACCCGAGGAACGTGGCCTTGACCTGGAATTTTATCCAGTTTGGCCGTTATTTTTGCCACTGGTACGGTTTTAACGGCTTTTTTGCCGTCAATACCGGTTCCTCAGGCATTAAAAACCCGAGGAACGTGGCCTTGACCTGGAATTTTATCCAGTTTGGCCGTTATTTTTGCCACTGGTACGGTTTAACGACTTTTTTGCCGTCAATACCGGTTCCTCAGGCATTAAAAACCCGAGGAACGTGGCCTTGACCTGGAATTTTATCCAGTTTGGCCGTTATTTTTGCCACTGGTACGGTTTAACGGCTTTTTTGCCGTCAATACCGGTTCCTCAGGCATTAAAAACCCGAGGAACGTGGCCTTGACCTGGAATTTTATCCAGTTTGGCCGTTATGTTGCCACTGGTACGGTTTAACGACTTTTTTGCCGTCAATACCGGTTCCTCAGGCATTAAAAACCCGAGGAACGTGGCCTTGACCTGGAATTTTATCCAGTTTGGCCGTTATTTTTGCCACTGGTACGGTTTTAACGACTTTTTTGCCGTCAATACCGGTTCCTCAGGCATTAAAAACCCGAGGAACGTGGCCTTGACCTGGAATTTTATCCAGTTTGGCCGTTATTTTTGCCACTGGTACGGTTTAACGGCTTTTTTGCCGTCAATACCGGTTCCTCAGGCATTAAAAACCCGAGGAACGTGGCCTTGACCTGGAATTTTATCCAGTTTGGCCGTTATTTTTGCCACTGGTACGGTTTAACGACTTTTTTGCCGTCAATACCGGTTCCTCAGGCATTAAAAAACCCGAGGAACGTGGCCTTGACCTGGAATTTTATCCAGTTTGGCCGTTATTTTTGCCACTGGTACGGTTTAACGACTTTTTTGCCGTCAATACCGGTTCCTCAGGCATTAAAAACCCGAGGAACGTGGCCTTGACCTGGAATTTTATCCAGTTTGGCCGTTATTTTTGCCACTGGTACGGTTTAACGGCTTTTTTGCCGTCAATACCGGTTCCTCAGGCATTAAAAACCCGAGGAACGTGGCCTTGACCTGGAATTTTATCCAGTTTGGCCGTTATTTTTGCCACTGGTACGGTTTAACGGCTTTTTTGCCGTCAATACCGGTTCCTCAGGCATTAAAAACCCGAGGAACGTGGCCTTGACCTGGAATTTTATCCAGTTTGGCCGTTATTTTTGCCACTGGTACGGTTTAACGACTTTTTTTGCCGTCAATACCGGTTCCTCAGGCATTAAAAACCCGAGGAACGTGGCCTTGACCTGGAATTTTATCCAGTTTGGCCGTTATTTTTGCCACTGGTACGGTTTAACGGCTTTTTTGCCGTCAATACCGGTTCCTCAGGCATTAAAAACCCGAGGAACGTGGCCTTGACCTGGAATTTTATCCAATTTGGCCGTTATTTTTGCCACTGGTACGGTTTAACGGCTTTTTTGCCGTCAATACCGGTTCCTCAGGCATTAAAAACCCGAGGAACGTGGCCTTGACCTGGAATTTTATCCAGTTTGGCCGTTATTTTTGCCACTGGTACGGTTTAACGGCTTTTTTGCCGTCAATACCGGTTCCTCAGGCATTAAAAACCCGAGGAACGTGGCCTTGACCTGGAATTTTATCCAGTTTGGCCGTTATTTTTGCCACTGGTACGGTTTAACGACTTTTTTGCCGTCAATACCGGTTCCTCAGGCATTAAAAACCCGAGGAACGTGGCCTTGACCTGGAATTTTATCCAGTTTGGCCGTTATTTTTGCCACTGGTACGGTTTAACGGCTTTTTTGCCGTCAATACCGGTTCCTCAGGCATTAAAAAACCCGAGGAACGTGGCCTTGACCTGGAATTTTATCCAATTTGGCCGTTATTTTTGCCACTGGTACGGTTTAACGGCTTTTTTGCCGTCAATACCGGTTCCTCAGGCATTAAAAACCCGAGGAACGTGGCCTTGACCTGGAATTTTATCCAGTTTGGCCGTTATTTTTGCCACTGGTACGGTTTAACGGTTTTTTGCCGTCAATACCGGTTCCTCAGGCATTAAAAACCCGAGGAACGTGGCCTTGACCTGGAATTTTATCCAGTTTGGCCGTTATTTTTGCCACTGGTACGGTTTAACGACTTTTTTGCCGTCAATACCGGTTCCTCAGGCATTAAAAACCCGAGGAACGTGGCCTTGACCTGGAATTTTATCCAGTAAAGGTTTTGGGTTTATGGTTTTATTTTTTTTTGGGGTAGGTAAATGTTATTGGGTTTATGGTTTTATTTTTTTTTGGGGTAGGTAAATGGTATTGGGTTTATGGTTTTATTTTTTTTTGGGGTAGGTAAATGTTATTGGGTTTATGGTTTTATTTTTTTTTGGGGTAGGTAAATGGTATTGGGTTTATGGTTTTATTTTTTTTTGGGGTTGGTAAATGGTATTGGGTTTATGGTTTTATTTTTTTTGGGGTAGGTAAATGATATTGGGTTTATGATTTTATTATCCCATATTTCCTTCTTTCTCTAAAAAAACCCATAAAGTGTAATCCATTACTTTATTTAACTTACCCCCAATTTATTCTAATAATTAAAACCATAAACCCTATTCCTATAATTTACCTTCCTAAAAATAAAACCATAGACCCTATTCCCTATACCCTCCCCCCCTATTATCCCCCCCTCCCTGGAAGACTAGGAAAAAAGGTAAATGGTATTTGGGTTTATAGTTTTATTATCCCATATTTCCTTCTTTCTCTAAAAAAACCCAAAAAGTGTAATCCATTACCATATTTAACTTACCCCCAATTTATTCTAATAATTAAAAACCATAAACCCTATTCCTATAATTTACCTTCCTAAAAATAAAACCATAGACCCTATTCCCTATACCCTCCCCCCCTATTATCCCCCCCTCCCTGGAAGACTAGGAAAAGGCTAGAGGTACCGTTTAAAGGCTTTGTGGCGAGATATCCGGGTCAAGGCCACGTTCCTCGGGTTTTTAATGCCTGAGGAACCGGTATTGATGGCAAAAAAGCCGTTAAACCGTACCAGTGGCAAAAATAACGGCCAAAATGGATTTTAATCCGGGTCAAGGCCACGTTCCTCGGGTTTTTAATGCCTGAGGAACCGTAAATGGTCAAAATAATGGCCAAAATGGATTTTAATCCGGGTCAAGGCCACGTTCCTCGGGTTTTTAATGCCTGAGGAACCGTAAACGGTCAAAAATAATGGCCAAAATGGATTTTAATCCGGGTCAAGGCCACGTTCCTCGGGTTTTTAATGCCTGAGGAACCGGTATTGATGGCAAAAAAGCCGTTAAACCGTACCAGTGGCAAAAATAATGGCAAAAATGGATTTTAATCCGGGTCAAGGCCACGTTCCTCGGGTTTTTAATGCCTGAGGAACCGTAAATGGCAAAAATAACGGCCAAAATGGATTTTAATCCGGGTCAAGGCCACGTTCCTCGGGTTTTTAATGCCTGAGGAACCGTAAACGGTCAAAATAATGGCCAAAATGGATTTTAATCCGGGTCAAGGCCACGTTCCTCGGGTTTTTAATGCCTGAGGAACCGTAAACGGTCAAAATAATGGCCAAAATGGATTTTAATCCGGGTCAAGGCCACGTTCCTCGGGTTTTTAATGCCTGAGGAACGGTATTGATGGCAAAAAAGCCGTTAAACCGTACCAGTGGCAAAAATAACGGCAAAAATGGATTTTAATCCGGGTCAAGGCCACGTTCCTCGGGTTTTTAATGCCTGAGGAACCGTAAATGGTCAAAATAATGGCCAAAATGGATTTTAATCCGGGTCAAGGCCACGTTCCTCGGGTTTTTAATGCCTGAGGAACCGTAAACGGTCAAAATAATGGCCAAAATGGATTTTAATCCGGGTCAAGGCCACGTTCCTCGGGTTTTTAATGCCTGAGGAACCGGTATTGATGGCAAAAAAGCCGTTAAACCGTACCAGTGGCAAAAATAACGGCAAAAATGGATTTTAATCCGGGTCAAGGCCACGTTCCTCGGGTTTTTAATGCCTGAGGAACCGTAAACGGTCAAAATAATGGCCAAAATGGATTTTAATCCGGGTCAAGGCCACGTTCCTCGGGTTTTTAATGCCTGAGGAACCGGTATTGATGGCAAAAAAGCCGTTAAACCGTACCAGTGGCAAAAATAATGGCCAAAATGGATTTTAATCCGGGTCAAGGCCACGTTCCTCGGGTTTTTAATGCCTGAGGAACCGTAAATGGTCAAAATAATGGCCAAAATGGATTTTAATCCGGGTCAAGGCCACGTTCCTCGGGTTTTTAATGCCTGAGGAACCGGTATTGATGGCAAAAAAGCCGTTAAACCGTACCAGTGGCAAAAATAACGGCAAAAATGGATTTTAATCCGGGTCAAGGCCACGTTCCTCGGGTTTTTAATGCCTGAGGAACCGTAAACGGTCAAAATAATGGCCAAAATGGATTTTAATCCGGGTCAAGGCCACGTTCCTCGGGTTTTTAATGCCTGAGGAACCGGTATTGATGGCAAAAAAGCCGTTAAACCGTACCAGTGGCAAAAATAATGGCCAAAATGGATTTTAATCCGGGTCAAGGCCACGTTCCTCGGGTTTTTAATGCCTGAGGAACCGTAAATGGTCAAAATAATGGCCAAAATGGATTTTAATCCGGGTCAAGGCCACGTTCCTCGGGTTTTTAATGCCTGAGGAACCGGTATTGATGGCAAAAAAGCCGTTAAACCGTACCAGTGGCAAAAATAACGGCAAAAATGGATTTTAATCCGGGTCAAGGCCACGTTCCTCGGGTTTTTAATGCCTGAGGAACCGGTATTGATGGCAAAAAAGCCGTTAAACCGTACCAGTGGCAAAAATAATGGCCAAAATGGATTTTAATCCGGGTCAAGGCCACGTTCCTCGGGTTTTTAATGCCTGAGGAACCGGTATTGATGGCAAAAAAGCCGTTTAAAACCGTACCAGTGGCAAAAATAACGGCAAAAATGGATTTTAATCCGGGTCAAGGCCACGTTCCTCGGGTTTTTTAATGCCTGAGGAACCGGTATTGATGGCAAAAAAGCCGTTAAACCGTACCAGTGGCAAAAATAATGGCCAAAATGGATTTTAATCCGGGTCAAGGCCACGTTCCTCGGGTTTTTAATGCCTGAGGAACCGGTATTGATGGCAAAAAAGCCGTTAAACCGTACCAGTGGCAAAAATAATGGCCAAAATGGATTTTAATCCGGGTCAAGGCCACGTTCCTCGGGTTTTTAATGCCTGAGGAACCGTAAATGGTCAAAATAATGGCCAAAATGGATTTTAATCCGGGTCAAGGCCACGTTCCTCGGGTTTTTAATGCCTGAGGAACCGGTATTGATGGCAAAAAAGCCGTTAAACCGTACCAGTGGCAAAAATAACGGCAAAAATGGATTTTAATCCGGGTCAAGGCCACGTTCCTCGGGTTTTTAATGCCTGAGGAACCGTAAATGGTCAAAATAATGGCCAAAATGGATTTTAATCCGGGTCAAGGCCACGTTCCTCGGGTTTTTAATGCCTGAGGAACCGTAAACGGTCAAAATAATGGCCAAAATGGATTTTAATCCGGGTCAAGGCCACGTTCCTCGGGTTTTTAATGCCTGAGGAACCGGTATTGATGGCAAAAAAGCCGTTAAACCGTACCAGTGGCAAAAATAACGGCAAAAATGGATTTTAATCCGGGTCAAGGCCACGTTCCTCGGGTTTTTAATGCCTGAGGAACCGTAAACGGTCAAAATAATGGCCAAAATGGATTTTAATCCGGGTCAAGGCCACGTTCTTCGGGTTTTTAATGCCTGAGGAACCGGTATTGATGGCAAAAAAGCCGTTAAACCGTACCAGTGGCAAAAATAATGGCCAAAATGGATTTTAATCCGGGTCAAGGCCACGTTCCTCGGGTTTTTAATGCCTGAGGAACCGTAAATGGTCAAAATAATGGCCAAAATGGATTTTAATCCGGGTCAAGGCCACGTTCCTCGGGTTTTTAATGCCTGAGGAACCGGTATTGATGGCAAAAAAGCCGTTAAACCGTACCAGTGGCAAAAATAACGGCCGAAATGGATTTTAATCCGGGTCAAGGCCACGTTCCTCGGGTTTTTAATGCCTGAGGAACCGGTATTGATGGCAAAAAAGCCGTTAAACCGTAAATGGTCAAAATAACGGCCGAAATGGATTTTAATCCGGGTCAAGGCCACGTTCCTCGGGTTTTTAATGCCTGAGGAACCGGTATTGATGGCAAAAAAGCCGTTAAACCGTAAATGGTCAAAATAACGGCCGAAATGGATTTTAATCCGGGTCAAGGCCACGTTCCTCGGGTTTTTAATGCCTGAGGAACCGTAAATGGTCAAAATAATGGCCAAAATGGATTTTAATCCGGGTCAAGGCCACGTTCCTCCGGATTTTAATGCCTGAGGAACCGGTATTGATGGCAAAAAAGCCGTTAAACCGTAAATGGTCAAAATAACGGCCGAAATGGATTTTAATCCGGGTCAAGGCCACGTTCCTCGGGTTTTTAATGCCTGAGGAACCGGTATTGATGGCAAAAAAGCCGTTAAACCGCAAATGGTCAAAATAATGGCCAAAATGGATTTTAATCCGGGTCAAGGCCACGTTCCTCGGGTTTTTAATGCCTGAGGAACCGTAAACGGTCAAAATAATGGCCAAAATGGATTTTAATCCGGGTCAAGGCCACGTTCCTCGGGTTTTTAAATGCCTGAGGAACCGTAAACGGTCAAAATAATGGCCAAAATGGATTTTAATCCGGGTCAAGGCCACGTTCCTCGGGTTTTTAATGCCTGAGGAACCGGTATTGATGGCAAAAAAGCCGTTAAACCGTACCAGTGGCAAAAATAACGGCCAAAATGGATTTTAATCCGGGTCAAGGCCACGTTCCTCGGGTTTTTAATGCCTGAGGAACCGTAAACGGTCAAAATAATGGCCAAAATGGATTTTAATCCGGGTCAAGGCCACGTTCCTCGGGTTTTTAATGCCTGAGGAACCGTAAATGGTCAAAATAATGGCCAAAATGGATTTTAATCCGGGTCAAGGCCACGTTCCTCGGGTTTTTAATGCCTGAGGAACCGGTATTGATGGCAAAAAAGCCGTTAAACCGTACCAGTGGCAAAAATAATGGTCAAAATGGATTTTAATCCGGGTCAAGGCCACGTTCCTCGGGTTTTTAATGCCTGAGGAACCGTAAACGGTCAAAATAATGGCCAAAATGGATTTTAATCCGGGTCAAGGCCACGTTCCTCGGGTTTTTAATGCCTGAGGAACCGGTATTGATGGCAAAAAAGCCGTTAAACCGTACCAGTGGCAAAAATAATGGTCAAAATGGATTTTAATCCGGGTCAAGGCCACGTTCCTCGGGTTTTTAATGCCTGAGGAACCGTAAATGGTCAAAATAATGGCCAAAATGGATTTTAATCCGGGTCAAGGCCACGTTCCTCGGGTTTTTAATGCCTGAGGAACCGGTATTGATGGCAAAAAAGCCGTTAAACCGTAAATGGTCAAAATAACGGCCGAAATGGATTTTAATCCGGGTCAAGGCCACGTTCCTCGGGTTTTTAATGCCTGAGGAACCGTAAACGGTCAAAATAATGGCCAAAATGGATTTTAATCCGGGTCAAGGCCACGTTCCTCGGGTTTTTAATGCCTGAGGAACCGTAAACGGTCAAAATAATGGCCTAAATGGATTTTAATCCGGGTCAAGGCCACGTTCCTCGGGTTTCAAATGCCTGAGGAACCGTAAATGGTCAAAATAATGGCCTAAATGGATTTTAATCCGGGTCAAGGCCACGTTCCTCGGGTTTTTAATGCCTGAGGAACCGTAAATGGTCAAAATAATGGCCTAAATGGATTTTAATCCGGGTCAAGGCCACGTTCCTCGGGTTTTTAATGCCTGAGGAACCGTAAATGGTCAAAATAATGGCCAAAATGGATTTTAATCCGGGTCAAGGCCACGTTCCTCGGGTTTTTAATGCCTGAGGAACCGTATATGGTCAAAATAACGGCCAAAATGGATTTTAATCCGGGTCAAGGCCACGTTCCTCGGGTTTCAAATGCCTGAGGAACCGTAAATGGTCAAAATAATGGCCTAAATGGATTTTAATCCGGGTCAAGGCCACGTTCCTCGGGTTTTTAATGCCTGAGGAACCGTAAACGGTCAAAATAATGGCCAAAATGGATTTTAATCCGGGTCAAGGCCACGTTCCTCGGGTTTTTAATGCCTGAGGAATCGTAAACGGTCAAAATAATGGCCAAAATGGATTTTAATCCGGGTCAAGGCCACGTTCCTCGGGTTTTTAATGCCTGAGGAACCGTAAACGGTCAAAATAATGGCCAAAATGGATTTTAATCCGGGTCAAGGCCACGTTCCTCGGGTTTCAAATGCCTGAGGAACCGTAAATGGTCAAAATAATGGCCTAAATGGATTTTAATCCGGGTCAATGCCACGTTCCTCGGGTTTTTAATGCCTGAGGAACCGGTATTGATGGCAAAACTGCCGTTAAACCGTACCAGTGGCAAAAATAACGGCCAAAATGGATTTTAATCCGGGTCAAGGCCACGTTCCTCGGGTTTTTAATGCCTGAGGAACCGTATATGGTCAAAATAACGGCCAAAATGGATTTTAATCCGGGTCAAGGCCACGTTCCTCGGGTATTTAATGCCTGGAAACCGGAACCGAAATATTAAATTATTTATAGTTTGATCTTAGTACTTAGTGAATTTTTTCAGATGAAATTGAATAAAAATGTTGACCATATTAAATTTGGCATCAATATTTAGATAAAAATTAGCTGAGTTCAAAAATATGATTTTTATTGTAATCGGAAAAAAATTGACTGATTTATTCCATTTTTAGTAAATTGACAAAAAATTTAATTAATTAAAAATTAAAAAATAAAATATTTTTAAAATATTTTTTAACTTAAATTGGGTATTTTCTAATGTCAAATTTAATGACAAATTTAACGAAATTATTGGTTTTTAAAAAAATTAATTAGTTCAAATTGAAAAGAAAATTTTTTGATATTAAATTATTTATAATTTAGTTTTAGTACTTAGTGACTATTTTAAGAAGAGATTGAATAAAAATGTTGACCATAATAAATTTGGCATCAATATTTAGATAAAAATTAGCTGAGTTCAAAAATATGATTTTTATTTTAATCGGAAAAAAATTGACTGATTTATTCCATTTTTAGTAAATTGACAAAAAATTTATTTAATTAAAAATTAAAAAATAAAATATTTATAAAATATTTTTTAACCTAAATTGGGTATTTTCTAATGTCAAATTTAATGACAAATTTAATGAAATTATTGGTTTTTAAAAAAATTAATTAGTTCAAATTGAAAAAAAAATTTTTTGATATTAAATTATTTATAATTTGATGTTAGTACTTAGTGACTATTTTAAGATGAGATTGAATAAAAATGTTGACCATAATAAATTTGGCATCAATATTTAGATAAAAATTAGCTGAGTTCAAAAATATGATTTTTATTTTAATCGGAAAAAAATTGACTGATTTATTCCATTTTTAGAAAATTGACAAAAAATTTAATTAATTAGAAATTAAAAATAAAATATTTTTAAAATATTTTTTAACTTAAATTGGGTATTTTCTAATGTCAAATTAAATTACAAATTTAACGAAATTATTGGTTTTTAAAAAAATTAATTAGTTCAAATTGAAAAGAAAATTTTTTGATATTAAATTATTTATAATTTAGTTTTAGTACTTAGTGACTATTTTAAGAAGAGATTGAATAAAAATGTTGACCATAATAAATTTGGCATCAATATTTAGATAAAAATTAGCTGAGTTCAAAAATATGATTTTTATTTTAATCGGAAAAAAATTGACTGATTTATTCCATTTTTAGTAAATTGACAAAAAATTTATTTAATTAAAAATTAAAAAATAAAATATTTATAAAATATTTTTTAACCTAAATTGGGTATTTTCTAATGTCAAATTAAATTACAAATTTAACGAAATTATTGGTTTTTAAAAAAATTAATTAGTTCAAATTGAAAAGAAAATTTTTTGATATTAAATTATTTATAATTTGATGTTAGTACTTAGTGAATATTTTAAGATGAGATTGAATAAAAATGTTGACCATAATAAATTTGGCATCAATATTTAGATAAAAATTAGCTGAGTTCAAAAATATGATTTTTATTTTAATCGGAAAAAAATTGACTGATTTATTCCATTTTTAGAAAATTGACAAAAAATTTAATTAATTAGAAATTAAAAATAAAATATTTTTAAAATATTTTTTAACTTAAATTGGGTATTTTCTAATGTCAAATTAAATTACAAATTTAACGAAATTATTGGTTTTTAAAAAAATTAATTAGTTCAAATTGAAAAGAAAATTTTTTGATATTAAATTATTTATAATTTAGTCTTAGTACTTAGTGACTATTTTAAGATGAGATTGAATAAAAATGTTGACCATAATAAATTTGGCATCAATATTTAGATAAAAATTAGCTGAGTTCAAAAATATGATTTTTATTTTAATCGGAAAAAAATTGACTGATTTATTCCATTTTTAGAAAATTGACAAAAAATTTAATTAATTAAAAATTAAAAAATAAAATATTTATAAAATATTTTTTAACTTAAACTGGGTATTTTCTAATGTCAAATTTAATGACAAATTTAACGAAATTATTGGTTTTTAAAAAAATTAATTAGTTCAAATTGAAAAGAAAATTTTTTGATATTAAATTATTTATAATTTAGTCTTAGTACTTAGTGACTATTTTAAGATGAGATTGAATAAAAATGTTGACCATAATAAAATTGGCATCAATATTTAGATAAAAATTAGCTGAGTTCAAAAATATGATTTTTATTTTAATCGGAAAAAAATTGACTGATTTATTTCATTTTTAGTAAATTGACAAAAAATTTATTTAATTAAAAATTAAAAAATAAAATATTTATAAAATATTTTTTAACCTAAATTGGGTATTTTCTAATGTCAAATTTAATGACAAATTTAATGAAATTATTGGTTTTTAAAAAAATTAATTAGTTCAAATTGAAAAGAAAATTTTTTGATATTAAATTAATTATAATTTAGTCTTAGTACTTAGTGACTATTTTAAGATGAAATTGAATAAAAATGTTGACCATAATAAATTTGGCATCAATATTTAGATAAAAATTAGCAGAGTTCAAAAATATGATTTTTATTTTAATCGGAAATAAATTGACTGATTTATTCCATTTTTAGAAAATTGACAAAAAATTTAATTAATTAAAAATTAAAAAATAAAATATTTATAAAATATTTTTTAAATAAAATTGGGTATTTTCTAATGTCAAATTTAATGACAAATTTAACGAAATTATTGGTTTTTAAAAAAATTAATTAGTTCAAATTGAAAAGAAAATTTTTTGATATTAAATTATTTATAATTTGATGTTAGTACTTAGTGACTATTTTAAGATGAGATTGAATAAAAATGTTGACCATAATAAATTTGGCATCAATATTTAGATAAAAATTAGCTGAGTTCAAAAATATGATTTTTATTTTAATCGGAAAAAAATTGACTGATTTATTCCATTTTTAGAAAATTGACAAAAAATTTAATTAATTAAAAATTAAAAAATAAAATATTTATAAAATATTTTTTAAATAAAATTGGGTATTTTCTAATGTCAAATTTAATGACAAATTTAACGAAATTATTGGTTTTTAAAAAAATTAATTAGTTCAAATTGAAAAGAAAATTTTTTGATATTAAATTATTTATAATTTGATGTTAGTACTTAGTGACTATTTTAAGATGAGATTGAATAAAAATGTTGACCATAATAAATTTGGCATCAATATTTAGATAAAAATTAGCTGAGTTCAAAAATATGATTTTTATTTTAATCGGAAAAAAATTGACTGATTTATTCCATTTTTAGTAAATTGACAAAAAATTTATTTAATTAAAAATTAAAAAATAAAATATTTATAAAATATTTTTTAACCTAAATTGGGTATTTTCTAATGTCAAATTTAATGACAAATTTAATGAAATTATTGGTTTTTAAAAAAATTAATTAGTTCAAATTGAAAAGAAAATTTTTTGATATTAAATTATTTATAATTTAGTCTTAGTACTTAGTGACTATTTTAAGATGAGATTGAATAAAAATGTTGACCATAATAAAATTGGCATCAATATTTAGATAAAAATTAGCTGAGTTCAAAAATATGATTTTTATTTTAATCGGAAAAAAATTGACTGATTTATTCCATTTTTAGTAAATTGACAAAAAATTTATTTAATTAAAAATTAAAAAATAAAATATTTATAAAATATTTTTTAACCTAAATTGGGTATTTTCTAATGTCAAATTTAATGACAAATTTAATGAAATTATTGGTTTTTAAAAAAATTAATTAGTTCAAATTGAAAAGAAAATTTTTTGATATTAAATTATTTATAATTTAGTCTTAGTACTTAGTGACTATTTTAAGATGAGATTGAATAAAAATGTTGACCATAATAAAATTGGCATCAATATTTAGATAAAAATTAGCTGAGTTCAAAAATATGATTTTTATTTTAATCGGAAAAAAATTGACTGATTTATTTCATTTTTAGTAAATTGACAAAAAATTTATTTAATTAAAAATTAAAAAATAAAATATTTATAAAATATTTTTTAACCTAAATTGGGTATTTTCTAATGTCAAATTTAATGACAAATTTAATGAAATTATTGGTTTTTAAAAAAATTAATTAGTTCAAATTGAAAAGAAAATTTTTTGATATTAAATTAATTATAATTTAGTCTTAGTACTTAGTGACTATTTTAAGATGAAATTGAATAAAAATGTTGACCATAATAAATTTGGCATCAATATTTAGATAAAAATTAGCAGAGTTCAAAAATATGATTTTTATTTTAATCGGAAATAAATTGACTGATTTATTCCATTTTTAGAAAATTGACAAAAAATTTAATTAATTAAAAATTAAAAAATAAAATATTTATAAAATATTTTTTAAATAAAATTGGGTATTTTCTAATGTCAAATTTAATGACAAATTTAACGAAATTATTGGTTTTTAAAAAAATTAATTAGTTCAAATTGAAAAGAAAATTTTTTGATATTAAATTATTTATAATTTGATGTTAGTACTTAGTGACTATTTTAAGATGAGATTGAATAAAAATGTTGACCATAATAAATTTGGCATCAATATTTAGATAAAAATTAGCTGAGTTCAAAAATATGATTTTTATTTTAATCGGAAAAAAATTGACTGATTTATTCCATTTTTAGAAAATTGACAAAAAATTTAATTAATTAGCAATTAAAAATAAAATATTTATAAAATATTTTTTAAATAAAATTGGGTATTTTCTAATGTCAAATTTAATGACAAATTTAACGAAATTATTGGTTTTTAAAAAAATTAATTAGTTCAAATTGAAAAGAAAATTTTTTGATATTAAATTATTTATAATTTGATGTTAGTACTTAGTGACTATTTTAAGATGAGATTGAATAAAAATGTTGACCATAATAAATTTGGCATCAATATTTAGATAAAAATTAGCTGAGTTCAAAAATATGATTTTTATTTTAATCGGAAAAAAATTGACTGATTTATTCCATTTTTAGTAAATTGACAAAAAATTTATTTAATTAAAAATTAAAAAATAAAATATTTATAAAATATTTTTTAACCTAAATTGGGTATTTTCTAATGTCAAATTTAATGACAAATTTAATGAAATTATTGGTTTTTAAAAAAATTAATTAGTTCAAATTGAAAAGAAAATTTTTTGATATTAAATTATTTATAATTTAGTCTTAGTACTTAGTGACTATTTTAAGATGAGATTGAATAAAAATGTTGACTATAATAAATTTGTTCCATTTTTAGTAAATTGACAAAAAATTTATTTAATTAAAAATTAAAAAATAAAATATTTATAAAATATTTTTTAACTTAAATTGGGTATTTTCTAATGTCAAATTAAATTACAAATTTAACGAAATTATTGGTTTTTTAAAAAAATTAATTAGTTCAAATTGAAAAGAAAATTTTTTGATATTAAATTATTTATAATTTAGTTTTAGTACTTAGTGACTATTTTAAGATGAGATTGAATAAAAATGTTGACTATAATAAATTTGGCATCAATATTTAGATAAAAATTAGCTGAGTTCAAAAATATGATTTTTATTTTAATCGGAAAAAAATTGACTGATTTATTCCATTTTTAGAAAATTGACAAAAAATTTAATTAATTAAAAATTAAAAAATAAAATATTTATAAAATATTTTTTAAATAAAATTGGGTATTTTCTAATGTCAAATTTAATGACAAATTTAACGAAATTATTGGTTTTTAAAAAAATTAATTAGTTCAAATTGAAAAGAAAATTTTTTGATATTAAATTATTTATAATTTGATGTTAGTACTTAGTGACTATTTTAAGATGAGATTGAATAAAAATGTTGACCATAATAAATTTGGCATCAATATTTAGATAAAAATTAGCTGAGTTCAAAAATATGATTTTTATTTTAATCGGAAAAAAATTGACTGATTTATTCCATTTTTAGAAAATTGACAAAAAATTTAATTAATTAGCAATTAAAAATAAAATATTTATAAAATATTTTTTAACCTAAATTGGGTATTTTCTAATGTCAAATTTAATGACAAATTTAATGAAATTATTGGTTTTTAAAAAAATTAATTAGTTCAAATTGAAAAGAAAATTTTTTGATATTAAATTATTTATAATTTGATCTTAGTACTTAGTGACTATTTTAAGATGAGATTGAATAAAAATGTTGACCATATTAAATTTGGCATCAATATTTAGATAAAAATTAGCTGAGTTCAAAAATATGATTTTTATTTTAATCGGATAAAAATTGACTGATTTATTCCATTTTTAGTAAATTGACAAAAAATTTATTTAATTAAAAATTAAAAAATAAAATATTTATAAAATATTTTTTAACTTAAATTGGGTATTTTCTAATGTCAAATTAAATTACAAATTTAACGAAATTATTGGTTTTTAAAAAAATTAATTAGTTCAAATTGAAAAGAAAATTTTTTGATATTAAATTATTTATAATTTAGTTTTAGTACTTAGTGACTATTTTAAGATGAGATTGAATAAAAATGTTGACTATAATAAATTTGGCATCAATATTTAGATAAAAATTAGCTGAGTTCAAAAATATGATTTTTATTTTAATCGGAAAAAAATTGACTGATTTATTCCATTTTTAGAAAATTGACAAAAAATTTAATTAATTAAAAATTAAAAAATAAAATATTTATAAAATATTTTTTAAATAAAATTGGGTATTTTCTAATGTCAAATTTAATGACAAATTTAACGAAATTATTGGTTTTTAAAAAAATTAATTAGTTCAAATTGAAAAGAAAATTTTTTGATATTAAATTATTTATAATTTGATGTTAGTACTTAGTGACTATTTTAAGATGAGATTGAATAAAAATGTTGACCATAATAAATTTGGCATCAATATTTAGATAAAAATTAGCTGAGTTCAAAAATATGATTTTTATTTTAATCGGAAAAAAATTGACTGATTTATTCCATTTTTAGAAAATTGACAAAAAATTTAATTAATTAGCAATTAAAAATAAAATATTTATAAAATATTTTTTAACCTAAATTGGGTATTTTCTAATGTCAAATTTAATGACAAATTTAATGAAATTATTGGTTTTTAAAAAAATTAATTAGTTCAAATTGAAAAGAAAATTTTTTGATATTAAATTATTTATAATTTGATGTTAGTACTTAGTGACTATTTTAAGATGAGATTGAATAAAAATGTTGACCATAATAAATTTGGCATCAATATTTAGATAAAAATTAGCTGAGTTCAAAAATATGATTTTTATTTTAATCGGAAAAAAATTGACTGATTTATTCCATTTTTAGAAAATTGACAAAAAATTTAATTAATTAAAAATTAAAAAATAAAATATTTTTAAAATATTTTTTAACTTAAACTGGGTATTTTCTAATGTCAAATTTAATGACAAATTTAACGAAATTATTGGTTTTTAAAAAAATTAATTAGTTCAAATTGAAAAGAAAATTTTTTGATATTAAATTAATTATAATTTAGTCTTAGTACTTAGTGACTATTTTAAGATGAAATTGAATAAAAATGTTGACCATAATAAATTTGGCATCAATATTTAGATAAAAATTAGCTGAGTTCAAAAATATGATTTTTATTTTAATCGGAAAAAAATTGACTGATTTATTCCATTTTTAGAAAATTGACAAAAAATTTAATTAATTAAAAATTAAAAAATAAAATATTTTTAAAATATTTTTTAACTTAAATTGGGTATTTTCTAATGTCAAATTTAATGACAAATTTAATGAAATTATTGGTTTTTAAAAAAATTAATTAGTTCAAATTGAAAAGAAAATTTTTTGATATTAAATTATTTATAATTTAGTCTTAGTACTTAGTGACTATTTTAAGAAGAGATTGAATAAAAATGTTGACCATAATAAAATTGGCATCAATATTTAGATAAAAATTAGCTGAGTTCAAAAATATGATTTTTATTTTAATCGGAAAAAAATTGACTGATTTATTCCATTTTTAGAAAATTGACAAAAAATTTAATTAATTAAAAATTAAAAAATAAAATATTTTTAAAATATTTTTTAACTTAAATTAGGTACTTTCTAATGTCAAATTTAATGACAAATTTAATGAAATTATTGGTTTTTAAAAAAATTAATTAGTTCAAAATGAAAAGAAAATTTTTTGATATTAAATTATTTATAATTTAGTCTTAGTACTTAGTGACTATTTTAAGAAGAGATTGAATAAAAATGTTGACCATAATAAATTTTGCATCAATATTTAGATAAAAATTAGCTGAGTTCAAAAATATGATTTTTATTTTAATCGGAAAAAAATTGACTGATTTATTCCATTTTTAGAAAATTGACAAAAAATTTAATTAATTAAAAATTAAAAAATAAAATATTTTTAAAATATTTTTTAACTTAAACTGGGTATTTTCTAATGTCAAATTTAATGACAAATTTAACGAAATTATTGGTTTTTAAAAAAATTAATTAGTTCAAATTGAAAAGAAAATTTTTTGATATTAAATTATTTATAATTTAGTCTTAGTACTTAGTGACTATTTTAAGATGAGATTGAATAAAAATGTTGACCATAATAAAATTGGCATCAATATTTAGATAAAAATTAGCTGAGTTCAAAAATATGATTTTTATTTTAATCGGAAAAAAATTGACTGATTTATTCCATTTTTAGAAAATTGACAAAAAATTTAATTAATTAAAAATTAAAAAATAAAATATTTTTAAAATATTTTTTAACCTAAACTGGGTATTTTCTAATGTCAAATTTAATGACAAATTAAACGAAATTATTGGTTT
Organism: Brachionus paranguensis; assembly: GCA_016802215.1. Taxonomy (NCBI): domain Eukaryota; kingdom Metazoa; phylum Rotifera; class Eurotatoria; order Ploima; family Brachionidae; genus Brachionus; species Brachionus paranguensis. Next base: position 33,854 of record JAESIX010000027.1, on the reverse strand, counting down.
TTAAAAAAAATAATTAGTTCATATTGAAAAGAAAATTTTTTGATATTAAATTAATTATAATTTAGTCTTAGCACTTAGTGACTATTTTAAGATGAAATTGAATAAAAATGTTGACCATAATAAATTTGGCATCAATATTTAGATAAAAATTAGCTGAGTTCAAAAATATGATTTTTATTTTAATCGGAAAAAAATTGACTGATTTATTCCATTTTTAGAAGTTGACAAAAAATTTAATTAATTAAAAGTAAAAAATAAAATATTTATAAAATATTTTTTAACTTAAATTAGGTACTTTCTAATGTCAAATTTAATGACAAATTTAATGAAATTATTGGTTTTTAAAAAAATTAATTAGTTCAAATTGAAAAGAAAATTTTTTGATATTAAATTATTTATAATTTAGTTTTAGTACTTAGTGACTATTTTAAGAAGAGATTGAATAAAAATGTTGACCATAATAAATTTGGCATCAATATTTAGATAAAAATTAGCTGAGTTCAAAAATATGATTTTTATTTTAATCGGAAAAAAATTGACTGATTTATTACATTTTTAGTAAATTGACAAAAAATTTATTTAATTAAAAATTAAAAAATAAAATATTTATAAAATATTTTTTAACCTAAATTGGGTATTTTCTAATGTCAAATTTAATGACAAATTTAATGAAATTATTGGTTTTTAAAAAAATTAATTAGTTCAAATTGAAAAAAAAATTTTTTGATATTAAATTATTTATAATTTGATGTTAGTACTTAGTGACTATTTTAAGATGAGATTGAATAAAAATGTTGACCATAATAAATTTGGCATCAATATTTAGATAAAAATTAGCTGAGTTCAAAAATATGATTTTTATTTTAATCGGAAAAAAATTGACTGATTTATTCCATTTTTAGAAAATTGACAAAAAATTTAATTAATTAGAAATTAAAAATAAAATATTTTTAAAATATTTTTTAACTTAAATTGGGTATTTTCTAATGTCAAATTAAATTACAAATTTAACGAAATTATTGGTTTTTAAAAAAATTAATTAGTTCAAATTGAAAAGAAAATTTTTTGATATTAAATTATTTATAATTTAGTTTTAGTACTTAGTGACTATTTTAAGAAGAGATTGAATAAAAATGTTGACCATAATAAATTTGGCATCAATATTTAGATAAAAATTAGCTGAGTTCAAAAATATGATTTTTATTTTAATCGGAAAAAAAATTGACTGATTTATTCCATTTTTAGTAAATTGACAAAAAATTTATTTAATTAAAAATTAAAAAATAAAATATTTATAAAATATTTTTTAACCTAAATTGGGTATTTTCTAATGTCAAATTTAATGACAAATTTAATGAAATTATTGGTTTTTAAAAAAATTAATTAGTTCAAATTGAAAAAAAAATTTTTTGATATTAAATTATTTATAATTTGATGTTAGTACTTAGTGAATATTTTAAGATGAGATTGAATAAAAATGTTGACCATAATAAATTTGGCATCAATATTTAGATAAAAATTAGCTGAGTTCAAAAATATGATTTTTATTTTAATCGGAAAAAAATTGACTGATTTATTCCATTTTTAGAAAATTGACAAAAAATTTAATTAATTAGAAATTAAAAATAAAATATTTTTAAAATATTTTTTAACTTAAATTGGGTATTTTCTAATGTCAAATTAAATTACAAATTTAACGAAATTATTGGTTTTTAAAAAAATTAATTAGTTCAAATTGAAAAGAAAATTTTTTGATATTAAATTATTTATAATTTAGTTTTAGTACTTAGTGACTATTTTAAGAAGAGATTGAATAAAAATGTTGACCATAATAAATTTGGCATCAATATTTAGATAAAAATTAGCTGAGTTCAAAAATATGATTTTTATTTTAATCGGAAAAAAATTGACTGATTTATTCCATTTTTAGTAAATTGACAAAAAATTTATTTAATTAAAAATTAAAAAATAAAATATTTATAAAATATTTTTTAACCTAAATTGGGTATTTTCTAATGTCAAATTTAATGACAAATTTAATGAAATTATTGGTTTTTAAAAAAATTAATTAGTTCAAATTGAAAAAAAAATTTTTTGATATTAAATTATTTATAATTTGATGTTAGTACTTAGTGACTATTTTAAGATGAGATTGAATAAAAATGTTGACCATAATAAATTTGGCATCAATATTTAGATAAAAATTAGCTGAGTTCAAAAATATGATTTTTATTTTAATCGGAAAAAAATTGACTGATTTATTCCATTTTTAGAAAATTGACAAAAAATTTAATTAATTAAAAATTAAAAAATAAAATATTTATAAAATATTTTTTAACTTAAATTGGGTATTTTCTAATGTCAAATTTAATGACAAATTTAACGAAATTATTGGTTTTTAAAAAAATTAATTAGTTCAAATTGAAAAGAAAATTTTTTGATATTAAATTATTTATAATTTAGTCTTAGTACTTAGTGACTATTTTAAGATGAGATTGAATAAAAATGTTGACCATAATAAAATTGGCATCAATATTTAGATAAAAATTAGCTGAGTTCAAAAATATGATTTTTATTTTAATCGGAAAAAAATTGACTGATTTATTCCATTTTTAGTAAATTGACAAAAAATTTATTTAATTAAAAATTAAAAAATAAAATATTTATAAAATATTTTTTAACCTAAATTGGGTATTTTCTAATGTCAAATTTAATGACAAATTTAATGAAATTATTGGTTTTTAAAAAAATTAATTAGTTCAAATTGAAAAAAAAATTTTTTGATATTAAATTATTTATAATTTGATGTTAGTACTTAGTGACTATTTTAAGATGAGATTGAATAAAAATGTTGACCATAATAAATTTGGCATCAATATTTAGATAAAAATTAGCTGAGTTCAAAAATATGATTTTTATTTTAATCGGAAAAAAATTGACTGATTTATTCCATTTTTAGAAAATTGACAAAAAATTTAATTAATTAAAAATTAAAAAATAAAATATTTATAAAATATTTTTTAACTTAAATTGGGTATTTTCTAATGTCAAATTTAATGACAAATTTAACGAAATTATTGGTTTTTAAAAAAATTAATTAGTTCAAATTGAAAAGAAAATTTTTTGATATTAAATTATTTATAATTTAGTCTTAGTACTTAGTGACTATTTTAAGATGAGATTGAATAAAAATGTTGACCATAATAAAATTGGCATCAATATTTAGATAAAAATTAGCTGAGTTCAAAAATATGATTTTTATTTTAATCGGAAAAAAATTGACTGATTTATTCCATTTTTAGTAAATTGACAAAAAATTTATTTAATTAAAAATTAAAAAATAAAATATTTATAAAATATTTTTTAACTTAAATTAGGTACTTTCTAATGTCAAATTTAATGACAAATTTAATGAAATTATTGGTTTTTAAAAAAATTAATTAGTTCAAATTGAAAAGAAAATTTTTTGATATTAAATTATTTATAATTTAGTTTTAGTACTTAGTGACTATTTTAAGAAGAGATTGAATAAAAATGTTGACCATAATAAATTTGGCATCAATATTTAGATAAAAATTAGCTGAGTTCAAAAATATGATTTTTATTTTAATCGGAAAAAAATTGACTGATTTATTCCATTTTTAGTAAATTGACAAAAAATTTATTTAATTAAAAATTAAAAAATAAAATATTTATAAAATATTTTTTAACCTAAATTGGGTATTTTCTAATGTCAAATTTAATGACAAATTTAATGAAATTATTGGTTTTTAAAAAAATTAATGAGTTCAAATTGAAAAGAAAATTTTTTGATATTAAATTATTTATAATTTAGTTTTAGTACTTAGTGACTATTTTAAGAAGAGATTGAATAAAAATGTTGACCATAATAAATTTGGCATCAATATTTAGATAAAAATTAGCTGAGTTCAAAAATATGATTTTTATTTTAATCGGAAAAAAATTGACTGATTTATTCCATTTTTAGAAAATTGACAAAAAATTTAATTAATTAAAAATTAAAAAATAAAATATTTATAAAATATTTTTTAACTTAAACTGGGTATTTTCTAATGTCAAATTTAATGACAAATTTAACGAAATTATTGGTTTTTAAAAAAATTAATTAGTTCAAATTGAAAAGAAAATTTTTTGATATTAAATTATTTATAATTTAGTCTTAGTACTTAGTGACTATTTTAAGATGAGATTGAATAAAAATGTTGACCATAATAAAATTGGCATCAATATTTAGATAAAAATTAGCTGAGTTCAAAAATATGATTTTTATTTTAATCGGAAAAAAATTGACTGATTTATTCCATTTTTAGTAAATTGACAAAAAATTTATTTAATTAAAAATTAAAAAATAAAATATTTATAAAATATTTTTTAACTTAAATTAGGTACTTTCTAATGTCAAATTTAATGACAAATTTAATGAAATTATTGGTTTTTAAAAAAATTAATTAGTTCAAATTGAAAAGAAAATTTTTTGATATTAAATTATTTATAATTTAGTTTTAGTACTTAGTGACTATTTTAAGAAGAGATTGAATAAAAATGTTGACCATAATAAATTTGGCATCAATATTTAGATAAAAATTAGCTGAGTTCAAAAATATGATTTTTATTTTAATCGGAAAAAAATTGACTGATTTATTCCATTTTTAGTAAATTGACAAAAAATTTATTTAATTAAAAATTAAAAAATAAAATATTTATAAAATATTTTTTAACCTAAATTGGGTATTTTCTAATGTCAAATTTAATGACAAATTTAATGAAATTATTGGTTTTTAAAAAAATTAATGAGTTCAAATTGAAAAGAAAATTTTTTGATATTAAATTATTTATAATTTAGTTTTAGTACTTAGTGACTATTTTAAGAAGAGATTGAATAAAAATGTTGACCATAATAAATTTGGCATCAATATTTAGATAAAAATTAGCTGAGTTCAAAAATATGATTTTTATTTTAATCGGAAAAAAATTGACTGATTTATTCCATTTTTAGAAAATTGACAAAAAATTTAATTAATTAAAAATTAAAAAATAAAATATTTATAAAATATTTTTTAACTTAAACTGGGTATTTTCTAATGTCAAATTTAATGACAAATTTAACGAAATTATTGGTTTTTAAAAAAATTAATTAGTTCAAATTGAAAAGAAAATTTTTTGATATTAAATTAATTATAATTTAGTCTTAGTACTTAGTGACTATTTTAAGATGAAATTGAATAAAAATGTTGACCATAATAAATTTGGCATCAATATTTAGATAAAAATTAGCTGAGTTCAAAAATATGATTTTTATTTTAATCGGAAAAAAATTGACTGATTTATTCCATTTTTAGAATATTGACAAAAAATTTAATTAATTAGAAATTAAAAAATAAAATATTTATAAAATATTTTTTAACCTAAATTGGGTATTTTCTAATGTCAAATTTAATGACAAATTTAATGAAATTATTGGTTTTTAAAAAAATTAATTAGTTCAAATTGAAAAGAAAATTTTTTGATATTAAATTAATTATAATTTAGTCTTAGTACTTAGTGACTATTTTAAGATGAAATTGAATAAAAATGTTGACCATAATAAATTTGGCATCAATATTTAGATAAAAATTAGCAGAGTTCAAAAATATGATTTTTATTTTAATCGGAAATAAATTGACTGATTTATTCCATTTTTAGAAAATTGACAAAAAATTTAATTAATTAAAAATTAAAAAATAAAATATTTATAAAATATTTTTTAAATAAAATTGGGTATTTTCTAATGTCAAATTTAATGACAAATTTAACGAAATTATTGGTTTTTAAAAAAATTAATTAGTTCAAATTGAAAAGAAAATTTTTTGATATTAAATTATTTATAATTTGATGTTAGTACTTAGTGACTATTTTAAGATGAGATTGAATAAAAATGTTGACCATAATAAATTTGGCATCAATATTTAGATAAAAATTAGCTGAGTTCAAAAATATGATTTTTATTTTAATCGGAAAAAAATTGACTGATTTATTCCATTTTTAGAAAATTGACAAAAAATTTAATTAATTAAAAATTAAAAAATAAAATATTTATAAAATATTTTTTAAATAAAATTGGGTATTTTCTAATGTCAAATTTAATGACAAATTTAACGAAATTATTGGTTTTTAAAAAAATTAATTAGTTCAAATTGAAAAGAAAATTTTTTGATATTAAATTATTTATAATTTGATGTTAGTACTTAGTGACTATTTTAAGATGAGATTGAATAAAAATGTTGACCATAATAAATTTGGCATCAATATTTAGATAAAAATTAGCTGAGTTCAAAAATATGATTTTTATTTTAATCGGAAAAAAATTGACTGATTTATTCCATTTTTAGTAAATTGACAAAAAATTTATTTAATTAAAAATTAAAAAATAAAATATTTATAAAATATTTTTTAACCTAAATTGGGTATTTTCTAATGTCAAATTTAATGACAAATTTAATGAAATTATTGGTTTTTAAAAAATTAATTAGTTCAAATTGAAAAGAAAATTTTTTGATATTAAATTATTTATAATTTAGTTTTAGTACTTAGTGACTATTTTAAGATGAGATTGAATAAAAATGTTGACTATAATAAATTTGGCATCAATATTTAGATAAAAATTAGCTGAGTTCAAAAATATGATTTTTATTTTAATCGGAAAAAAATTGACTGATTTATTCCATTTTTAGAAAATTGACAAAAAATTTAATTAATTAGAAATTAAAAAATAAAATATTTATAAAATATTTTTTAACCTAAATTGGGTATTTTCTAATGTCAAATTTAATGACAAATTTAATGAAATTATTGGTTTTTAAAAAAATTAATTAGTTCAAATTGAAAAGAAAATTTTTTGATATTAAATTATTTATAATTTGATCTTAGTACTTAGTGACTATTTTAAGATGAGATTGAATAAAAATGTTGACCATAATTAAATTTGGCATCAATATTTAGATAAAAATTAGCTGAGTTCAAAAATATGATTTTTATTTTAATCGGAAAAAAATTGACTGATTTATTCCATTTTTAGAAAATTGACAAAAAATTTAATTAATTAAAAATTAAAAAATAAAATATTTATAAAATATTTTTTAAATAAAATTGGGTATTTTCTAATGTCAAATTTAATGACAAATTTAACGAAATTATTGGTTTTTAAAAAAATTAATTAGTTCAAATTGAAAAGAAAATTTTTTGATATTAAATTATTTATAATTTGATGTTAGTACTTAGTGACTATTTTAAGATGAGATTGAATAAAAATGTTGACCATAATAAATTTGGCATCAATATTTAGATAAAAATTAGCTGAGTTCAAAAATATGATTTTTATTTTAATCGGAAAAAAATTGACTGATTTATTCCATTTTTAGTAAATTGACAAAAAATTTATTTAATTAAAAATTAAAAAATAAAATATTTATAAAATATTTTTTAACCTAAATTGGGTATTTTCTAATGTCAAATTTAATGACAAATTTAATGAAATTATTGGTTTTTAAAAAAATTAATTAGTTCAAATTGAAAAGAAAATTTTTTGATATTAAATTATTTATAATTTAGTTTTAGTACTTAGTGACTATTTTAAGATGAGATTGAATAAAAATGTTGACCATAATAAATTTGGCATCAATATTTAGATAAAAATTAGCTGAGTTCAAAAATATGATTTTTATTTTAATCGGAAAAAAATTGACTGATTTATTCCATTTTTAGAAAATTGACAAAAAATTTAATTAAAAATTAAAAAATAAAATATTTATAAAATATTTTTTAACCTAAATTGGGTATTTTCTAATGTCAAATTTAATGACAAATTTAATGAAATTATTGGTTTTTAAAAAAATTAATTAGTTCAAATTGAAAAGAAAATTTTTTGATATTAAATTATTTATAATTTGATCTTAGTACTTAGTGACTATTTTAAGATGAGATTGAATAAAAATGTTGACCATATTAAATTTGGCATCAATATTTAGATAAAAATTAGCTGAGTTCAAAAATATGATTTTTATTTTAATCGGAAAAATATTGACTGATTTATTCCATTTTTAGTAAATTGACAAAAAATTTATTTAATTAAAAATTAAAAAATAAAATATTTATAAAATATTTTTTAACTTAAATTGGGTATTTTCTAATGTCAAATTTAAATTACAAATTTAACGAAATTATTGGTTTTTAAAAAAATTAATTAGTTCAAATTGAAAAGAAAATTTTTTGATATTAAATTATTTATAATTTAGTTTTAGTACTTAGTGACTATTTTAAGATGAGATTGAATAAAAATGTTGACTATAATAAATTTGGCATCAATATTTAGATAAAAATTAGCTGAGTTCAAAAATATGATTTTTATTTTAATCGGAAAAAAATTGACTGATTTATTCCATTTTTAGAAAATTGACAAAAAATTTAATTAATTAAAAATTAAAAAATAAAATATTTATAAAATATTTTTTAAATAAAATTGGGTATTTTCTAATGTCAAATTTAATGACAAATTTAACGAAATTATTGGTTTTTAAAAAAATTAATTAGTTCAAATTGAAAAGAAAATTTTTTGATATTAAATTATTTATAATTTGATGTTAGTACTTAGTGACTATTTTAAGATGAGATTGAATAAAAATGTTGACCATAATAAATTTGGCATTAATATTTAGATAAAAATTAGCTGAGTTCAAAAATATGATTTTTATTTTAATCGGAAAAAAATTGACTGATTTATTCCATTTTTAGAAAATTGACAAAAAATTTAATTAATTAAAAATTAAAAAATAAAATATTTTTAAAATATTTTTTAACCTAAACTGGGTATTTTCTAATGTCAAATTTAATGACAAATTTAATGAAATTATTGGTTTTTAAAAAAATTAATGAGTTCAAATTGAAAAGAAAATTTTTTGATATTAAATTATTTATAATTTAGTTTTAGTACTTAGTGACTATTTTAAGAAGAGATTGAATAAAAATGTTGACCATAATAAATTTGGCATCAATATTTAGATAAAAATTAGCTGAGTTCAAAAATATGATTTTTATTTTAATCGGAAAAAAATTGACTGATTTATTCCATTTTTAGAAAATTGACAAAAAATTTAATTAATTAAAAATTAAAAAATAAAATATTTATAAAATATTTTTTAACTTAAACTGGGTATTTTCCAATGTCAAATTTAATGACAAATTTAACGAAATTATTGGTTTTTAAAAAAATTAATTAGTTCAAATTGAAAAGAAAATTTTTTGATATTAAATTATTTATAATTTGATGTTAGTACTTAGTGACTATTTTAAGATGAGATTGAATAAAAATGTTGACCATAATAAATTTGGCATCAATATTTAGATAAAAATTAGCTGAGTTCAAAAATATGATTTTTATTTTAATCGGAAAAAAATTGACTGATTTATTCCATTTTTAGTAAATTGACAAAAAATTTATTTAATTAAAAATTAAAAAATAAAATATTTATAAAATATTTTTTAACCTAAATTGGGTATTTTCTAATGTCAAATTTAATGACAAATTTAATGAAATTATTGGTTTTTAAAAAAATTAATTAGTTCAAATTGAAAAGAAAATTTTTTGATATTAAATTATTTATAATTTAGTTTTAGTACTTAGTGACTATTTTAAGATGAGATTGAATAAAAATGTTGACTATAATAAATTTGGCATCAATATTTAGATAAAAATTAGCTGAGTTCAAAAATATGATTTTTATTTTAATCGGAAAAAAATTGACTGATTTATTCCATTTTTAGAAAATTGACAAAAAATTTAATTAATTAGAAATTAAAAAATAAAATATTTATAAAATATTTTTTAACCTAAATTGGGTATTTTCTAATGTCAAATTTAATGACAAATTTAATGAAATTATTGGTTTTTAAAAAAATTAATTAGTTCAAATTGAAAAGAAAATTTTTTGATATTAAATTATTTATAATTTGATCTTAGTACTTAGTGACTATTTTAAGATGAGATTGAATAAAAATGTTGACCATATTAAATTTGGCATCAATATTTAGATAAAAATTAGCTGAGTTCAAAAATATGATTTTTATTTTAATCGGAAAAAATTGACTGATTTATTCCATTTTTAGAAAATTGACAAAAAATTTAATTAATTAAAAATTAAAAAATAAAATATTTATAAAATATTTTTTAAATAAAATTGGGTATTTTCTAATGTCAAATTTAATGACAAATTTAACGAAATTATTGGTTTTTAAAAAAATTAATTAGTTCAAATTGAAAAGAAAATTTTTTGATATTAAATTATTTATAATTTGATGTTAGTACTTAGTGACTATTTTAAGATGAGATTGAATAAAAATGTTGACCATAATAAATTTGGCATCAATATTTAGATAAAAATTAGCTGAGTTCAAAAATATGATTTTTATTTTAATCGGAAAAAAATTGACTGATTTATTCCATTTTTAGTAAATTGACAAAAAATTTATTTAATTAAAAATTAAAAAATAAAATATTTATAAAATATTTTTTAACCTAAATTGGGTATTTTCTAATGTCAAATTTAATGACAAATTTAATGAAATTATTGGTTTTTAAAAAAATTAATTAGTTCAAATTGAAAAGAAAATTTTTTGATATTAAATTATTTATAATTTAGTTTTAGTACTTAGTGACTATTTTAAGATGAGATTGAATAAAAATGTTGACTATAATAAATTTGGCATCAATATTTAGATAAAAATTAGCTGAGTTCAAAAATATGATTTTTATTTTAATCGGAAAAAAATTGACTGATTTATTCCATTTTTAGAAAATTGACAAAAAATTTAATTAATTAGAAATTAAAAAATAAAATATTTATAAAATATTTTTTAACCTAAATTGGGTATTTTCTAATGTCAAATTTAATGACAAATTTAATGAAATTATTGGTTTTTAAAAAAATTAATTAGTTCAAATTGAAAAGAAAATTTTTTGATATTAAATTATTTATAATTTGATCTTAGTACTTAGTGACTATTTTAAGATGAGATTGAATAAAAATGTTGACCATATTAAATTTGGCATCAATATTTAGATAAAAATTAGCTGAGTTCAAAAATATGATTTTTATTTTAATCGGAAAAATATTGACTGATTTATTCCATTTTTAGTAAATTGACAAAAAATTTATTTAATTAAAAATTAAAAAATAAAATATTTATAAAATATTTTTTAACTTAAATTGGGTATTTTCTAATGTCAAATTAAATTACAAATTTAACGAAATTATTGGTTTTTAAAAAAATTAATTAGTTCAAATTGAAAAGAAAATTTTTTGATATTAAATTATTTATAATTTAGTTTTAGTACTTAGTGACTATTTTAAGATGAGATTGAATAAAAATGTTGACTATAATAAATTTGGCATCAATATTTAGATAAAAATTAGCTGAGTTCAAAAATATGATTTTTATTTTAATCGGAAAAAAATTGACTGATTTATTCCATTTTTAGAAAATTGACAAAAAATTTAATTAATTAAAAATTAAAAAATAAAATATTTATAAAATATTTTTTAAATAAAATTGGGTATTTTCTAATGTCAAATTTAATGACAAATTTAACGAAATTATTGGTTTTTAAAAAAATTAATTAGTTCAAATTGAAAAGAAAATTTTTTGATATTAAATTATTTATAATTTGATGTTAGTACTTAGTGACTATTTTAAGATGAGATTGAATAAAAATGTTGACCATAATAAATTTGGCATTAATATTTAGATAAAAATTAGCTGAGTTCAAAAATATGATTTTTATTTTAATCGGAAAAAAATTGACTGATTTATTCCATTTTTAGAAAATTGACAAAAAATTTAATTAATTAAAAATTAAAAAATAAAATATTTTTAAAATATTTTTTAACCTAAACTGGGTATTTTCTAATGTCAAATTTAATGACAAATTTAATGAAATTATTGGTTTTTAAAAAAATTAATGAGTTCAAATTGAAAAGAAAATTTTTTGATATTAAATTATTTATAATTTAGTTTTAGTACTTAGTGACTATTTTAAGAAGAGATTGAATAAAAATGTTGACCATAATAAATTTGGCATCAATATTTAGATAAAAATTAGCTGAGTTCAAAAATATGATTTTTATTTTAATCGGAAAAAAATTGACTGATTTATTCCATTTTTAGAAAATTGACAAAAAATTTAATTAATTAAAAATTAAAAAATAAAATATTTATAAAATATTTTTTAACTTAAACTGGGTATTTTCCAATGTCAAATTTAATGACAAATTTAACGAAATTATTGGTTTTTAAAAAAATTAATTAGTTCAAATTGAAAAGAAAATTTTTTGATATTAAATTATTTATAATTTAGTCTTAGTACTTAGTGACTATTTTAAGATGAGATTGAATAAAAATGTTGACCATAATAAAATTGGCATCAATATTTAGATAAAAATTAGCTGAGTTCAAAAATATGATTTTTATTTTAATCGGAAAAAAATTGACTGATTTATTCCATTTTTAGAAAATTGACAAAAAATTTAATTAATTAAAAATTAAAAAATAAAATATTTTTAAAATATTTTTTAACCTAAACTGGGTATTTTCTAATGTCAAATTTAATGACAAATTAAACGAAATTATTGGTTTTTAAAAAAAATAATTAGTTCATATTGAAAAGAAAATTTTTTGATATTAAATTAATTATAATTTAGTCTTAGCACTTAGTGACTATTTTAAGATGAAATTGAATAAAAATGTTGACCATAATAAATTTGGCATCAATATTTAGATAAAAATTAGCAGAGTTCAAAAATATGATTTTTATTTTAATCGGAAAAAAATTGACTGATTTATTCCATTTTTAGAAAATTGACAAAAAATTTAATTAATTAAAAATTAAAAAATAAAATATTTATAAAATATTTTTTAACTTAAATTGGGTATTTTCTAATGTCAAATTTAATGACAAATTTAACGAAATTATTGGTTTTTAAAAAAATTAATTAGTTCAAATTGAAAAGAAAATTTTTTGATATTAAATTATTTATAATTTGATGTTAGTACTTAGTGACTATTTTAAGATGAGATTGAATAAAAATGTTGACCATAATAAATTTGGCATCAATATTTAGATAAAAATTAGCTGAGTTCAAAAATATGATTTTTATTTTAATCGGAAAAAAATTGACTGATTTATTCCATTTTTAGAAAATTGACCAAAAATTTAATTAATTAAAAATTAAAAAATAAAATATTTATAAAATATTTTTTAACTTAAATTGGGTATTATCTAATGTAAAATTTAATCACAAATTTAATGAAATTATTAGTTTTTAAAAAAATTAATTAGTTGAATTTAAACAGAAAATTTTTTGATATTAAATTATTTATAATTTAGTCTTAGTACTTAGTGACTATTTTAAGAAGAGATTGAATAAAAATGTTGACCATAATAAAATTGGCATCAATATTTAGATAAAAATTAGCTGAGTTCAAAAATATGATTTTTATTTTAATCGGAAAAAAATTGACTGATTTATTCCATTTTTAGTAAATTGACAAAAAATTTATTTAATTAAAAATTAAAAAATAAAATATTTATAAAATATTTTTTAACCTAAATTGGGTATTTTCTAATGTCAAATTTAATGACAAATTTAATGAAATTATTGGTTTTTAAAAAAATTAATTAGTTCAAAATGAAAAGAAAATTTTTTGATATTAAATTATTTATAATTTAGTCTTAGTACTTAGTGACTATTTTAAGAAGAGATAGAATAAAAATGTTGACCATAATAAATTTTGCATCAATATTTAGATAAAAATTAACTGAGTTCAAAAATATGATTTTTATTTTAATCGGAAAAAAATTGACTGATTTATTCCATTTTTAGAAAATTGACAAAAAATTTAATTAATTAAAAATTAAAAAATAAAATATTTTTAAAATATTTTTTAACTTAAATTGGGTATTTTCTAATGTCAAATTTAATGACAAATTTAACGAAATTATTGGTTTTTAAAAAAATTAATTAGTTCAAATTGAAAAGAAAATTTTTTGATATTAAATTATTTATAATTTAGTCTTAGTACTTAGTGACTATTTTAAGATGAGATTGAATAAAAATGTTGACCATAATAAATTTGGCATCAATATTTAGATAAAAATTAGCTGAGTTCAAAAATATGATTTTTATTTTAATCGGAAAAAAATTGACTGATTTATTCCATTTTTAGAAGTTGACAAAAAATTTAATTAATTAAAAGTAAAAAATAAAATATTTATAAAATATTTTTTAACTTAAATTAGGTACTTTCTAATGTCAAATTTAATGACAAATTTAATGAAATTATTGGTTTTTAAAAAAATTAATTAGTTCAAATTGAAAAGAAAATTTTTTGATATTAAATTATTTATAATTTAGTCTTAGTACTTAGTCACTATTTTAAGATGAGATTGAATAAAAATGTTGACCATAATAAATTTGGCATCAATATTTAGATAAAAATTAGCTGAGTTCAAAAATATGATTTTTATTTTAATCGGAAAAAAATTGACTGATTTATTCAATTTTTAGTAAATTGACAAAAAATTTATTTAATTAAAAATTAAAAAATAAAATATTTTTAAAATATTTTTTAACTTAAATTAGTTACTTTCTAATGTCAAATTTAATGACAAATTTAATGAAATTATTGGTTTTTAAAAAAATTAATTAGTTCAAATTGAAAAGAAAATTTTTTGATATTAAATTATTTATAATTTGATCTTAGTACTTAGTGACTATTTTAAGATGAGATTGAATAAAAATGTTGACCATATTAAATTTGGCATCAATATTTAGATAATAATTAGCTGAGTTCAAAAATATGATTTCTATTTTAATCGGAAAAAAATTGACTGATTTATTAAATTTTTAGAAAATTGACAAAAAATTTAATTAATTAAAAATTAAAAAATAAAATATTTTTAAAATATTTTTTAACTTAAATTAGGTACTTTCTAATGTCAAATTTAATGACAAATTTAATGAAATTATTGGTTTTTAAAAAAATTAATTAGTTCAAAATGAAAAGAAAATTTTTTGATATTAAATTATTTATAATTTAGTCTTAGTACTTAGTGACTATTTTAAGAAGAGATTGAATAAAAATGTTGACCATAATAAATTTTGCATCAATATTTAGATAAAAATTAACTGAGTTAAAAAATATGATTTTTATTTTAATCGGAAAAAAATTGACTGATTTATTCCATTTTTAGAAAATTGACAAAAAATTTAATTAATTAAAAATTAAAAAATAAAATATTTTTAAAATATTTTTTAACTTAAATTAGGTACTTTCTAATGTCAAATTTAATGACAAATTTAATGAAATTATTGGTTTTTAAAAAAATTAATTAGTTCAAATTGAAAAGAAAATTTTTTGATATTAAATTATTTATAATTTGATCTTAGTACTTAGTGACTATTTTAAGATGAGATTGAATAAAAATGTTGACCATAATAAATTTGGCATCAATATTTAGATAAAAATTAGCTGAGTTCAATAATAAAAATAAAATATTTATAAAATATTTTTTAACTTAAATTGGGTATTTTCTAACGTCAAATTTAATGACAAATTTAATGAAATTATTAGTTTTTATAAAATTAATTAGTTCAATTTGAAAAGAAAATTTTTTGTTATTAAATAATTTATAATTTAGTCTTAGTATTAATTTTAAATTTATTTAAAGTAAAAAAAAATTATATTTTAATTTTTAATTGGTGTTTTTAAGTATACCTAGCTCTAACTCAATATTAATTAAATAATAATATGTGTAAAAATTTATTTGAATTTTGATTTTAAGATAATCTAAAAATAATTTAATATATTATAAATTTAAATAAAGTTAATTTTGTGAATAGTTTTGAAAATTTTTTATTTATAATAATTTATTCAATATTAGTATATATCAAAAAAATATTTTTTGCTTTGAAATTTATTAATTTTATTAATTATTAAAAATAAATTATTTTTTATTAATTATTTAGAACTTAAAGAATGGATACAAATAGCATTAGATCAAACTTTTTGATTCAACAATACAGTGTGAAAGGATTCAAGAATCATTCAAAATGGTCCTATTTTGTTAGTTCAATAATTCCCTCAATTGTTAGCAAAAAATGTTCAATATGTGTGACGAAATTCTTCAGTGAATATTCTGTCAAAAGGCACATGGTTTCGAAACACAAACATTTAATTCCAGACAATATTTTCGATGAATTTGAAGAAATAAAATGTGATCTTTGTGGGATAAGTTTTTTAAGAAAAGATAAACATCAAGAACATGTGTTGAAGTTTCATCAACATATGTCGATAAATGGTAAATCAAACAATTCTAAGAACACTTTGAATAACTTATGGGCTAATAACCAAACTAATAAAACTAGCGGAAAAAGGAGAAGAGAGACTTTAGATGATGATGATATAGAAATTACACTTGGAACATCTATATCAACAACAACCGAACACTTAAAAGAGAAAAATAAAAAAAAACCATGCTATACGATCGATTTGTTGGAGGATAACCATGAAATAAACTCGGATGATGACGTACTACCAAATTTGAATGAATCAAATGAATTGGATTCTGGTAATTCAAACAACTTGATAATATTGGAGGATGAGAATGAAGATTTGTTGATGATGAACAATCAAGATGAGTTGGAGTCAGAATTAGAGAAAATAAAGTATCAAATGAAACAACTTAAAATAAGATATGAACTAGCAAAAACAAAATTAAAAATTTTAAATAAAAATTAAAACTTTTGTAAATAATTTTACATAATTTAAAAACAATTTAATTTTAAATTCTAAATAAACTTGACTTTTTTTTTAAAATGTAATTAAATAAATGTTTGTAAATAACAATTTTTATAGTTAATTTTAATTCCTTGTTTTAAAAATAATATTTTATCTATCGATTGATAAAATTTATATTAAAAAATATCAAAATTTTAATTACTGATTTAAATTATTTTTAAATTTTGTCTAGAAATTTAATGTTTTTTTGTCAGACAAAATAGAATTAATATGATGACAAAATTATATATAGTATCAATAATTATATGAAAATTAGCTGAGTTCAAAAATATGATTTTTATTTTAATCGGAAAAAAATTGACTGATTTATTCCATTTTTAGTAAATTGACAAAAAATTTAATTAATTAAAAATTAAAAAATAAAATATTTTTAAAATATTTTTTAACTTAAATTGGGTATTTTCTAATGTCAAATTTAATGACAAATTTAACGAAATTATTGGTTTTTAAAAAAATTAATTAGTTCAAATTGAAAAGAAAATTTTTTGATATTAAATTATTTATAATTTAGTCTTAGTACTTAGTGACTATTTTAAGATGAGATTGAATAAAAATGTTGACCATAATAAATTTGGCATCAATATTTAGATAAAAATTAGCTGAGTTCAAAAATATGATTTTTATTTTAATCGGAAAAAAATTGACTGATTTATTCCATTTTTAGAAGTTGACAAAAAATTTAATTAATTAAAAGTAAAAAATAAAATATTTATAAAATATTTTTTAACTTAAATTAGGTACTTTCTAATGTCAAATTTAATGACAAATTTAATGAAATTATTGGTTTTTAAAAAAATTAATTAGTTCAAATTGAAAAGAAAATTTTTTGATATTAAATTATTTATAATTTGATCTTAGTACTTAGTGACTATTTTAAGATGAGATTGAATAAAAATGTTGACCATATTAAATTTGGCATCAATATTTAGATAAAAATTAGCTGAGTTCAGAAATTTGATTTTTATTTTAATCGGAAAAAAATTGACTGATTTATTCCATTTTTAGAAAATTGACAAAAAATTTATTTAATTAAAAATTAAAAAATAAAATATTTATAAAATATTTTTTAACTTAAATTGGGTATTATCTAATGTAAAATTTAATCACAAATTTAATGAAATTATTAGTTTTTAAAAAAATTAATTAGTTGAATTTAAAAAGAAAATTTTTTGATATTAAATTATTTATAATTTAGTCTTAGTACTTAGTGACTATTTTAAGATGAAATTGAATAAAAATGTTGACCAAAATAAATTTGGCATCAATATTTAGATAAAAATTAGCTGAGTTCAAAAATATGATTTTTATTTTAATCGGAAAAAAATTGACTGATTTATTCCATTTTTAGAAAATTGACAAAAAATTTAATTAATTAAAAAATTAAAAAATAAAATATTTATAAAATATTTTTTAACTTAAATTGGGTATTATCTAATGTAAAATTTAATCACAAATTTAATGAAATTATTAGTTTTTAAAAAAATTAATTAGTTGAATTTAAAAAGAAAATTTTTTGATATTAAATTATTTATAATTTAGTCTTAGTACTTAGTGACTATTTTAAGATGAAATTGAATAAAAATGTTGACCATATTAAATTTGGCATCAATATTTAGATAAAAATTAGCTGAGTTCAAAAATTTGATTTTTATTTTAATCGGAAAAAAATTGACTGATTTATTCCATTTTTAGAAAATTGACAAAAAATTTATTTAATTAAAAATTAAAAAATAAAATATTTATAAAATATTTTTTAACTTAAATTGGGTATTATCTAATGTAAAATTTAATCACAAATTTAATGAAATTATTAGTTTTTAAAAAAATTAATTAGTTGAATTTAAAAAGAAAATTTTTTGATATTAAATTATTTATAATTTAGTCTTAGTACTTAGTGACTATTTTAAGATGAAATTGAATAAAAATGTTGACCATATTAAATTTGGCATCAATATTTAGATAAAAATTAGCTGAGTTCAGAAATTTGATTTTTATTTTAATCGGAAAAAAATTGACTGATTTATTCCATTTTTAGAAAATTGACAAAAAATTTATTTAATTAAAAATTAAAAAATAAAATATTTATAAAATATTTTTTAACTTAAATTGGGTATTATCTAATGTAAAATTTAATCACAAATTTAATGAAATTATTAGTTTTTAAAAAAATTAATTAGTTGAATTTAAAAAGAAAATTTTTTGATATTAAATTATTTATAATTTAGTCTTAGTACTTAGTGACTATTTTAAGATGAAATTGAATAAAAATGTTGACCATATTAAATTTGGCATCAATATTTAGATAAAAATTAGCTGAGTTCAGAAATTTGATTTTTATTTTAATCGGAAAAAAATTGACTGATTTATTCCATTTTTAGAAAATTGACAAAAAATTTATTTAATTAAAAATTAAAAAATAAAATATTTATAAAATATTTTTTAACTTAAATTAGGTACTTTCTAATATGAAATTTAATGACAAATTTAATGAAATTATTAATTTTTAATAAAATTAATTAGTTGAATTTAAAAAGAAAATTTTTTGATATTAAATTATTTATAATTTAGTCTTAGTACTTAGTGACTATTTTAAGATGAAATTGAATAAAAATGTTGACCATATTAAATTTGGCATCAATATTTAGATAAAAATTAGCTGAGTTCAGAAATTTGATTTTTATTTTAATCGGAAAAAAATTGACTGATTTATTCCATTTTTAGAAAATTGACAAAAAATTTAATTAATTAAAAATTAAAAAATAAAATATTTATAAAATATTTTTTAACTTAAATTGGGTATTTTCTAATGTCAAATTTAATGACAAATTTAACGAAATTATCGGTTTTTAAAAAAATTAATTAGTTCAAATTGAAAAGAAAATTTTTTGATATTAAATTATTTATAATTTAGTCTTAGTACTTAGTGACTATTTTAAGATGAGATTGAATAAAAATGTTGACCATATTAAATTTGGCATCAATATTTAGATAAAAATTAGCTGAGTTCAAAAATTTGATTTTTATTTTGATCGGAAAAAAATTGACTGATTTATTCCATTTTTAGAAAATTGACTAAAAAATAAATTAATTAAAAATTAAAAAATAAAATATTTATAAAATATTTTTTAACTTAAATTAGGTACTTTCTAATATGAAATTTAATGACAAATTTAATGCAAGTATTAGTTTTTAATAAAATTATTTAGTACAAGTTGAAAAGAAATTTTTTGATATTAAATTATTTATAATTTAGTCTTTGTACTTAGTGACTATTTTATGATTAGATTGAATAAAAATGTTGACCATATTAAATTTGGCATCAATATTTAGATAAAAATTAGCTGAGTTCAAAAATTTGATTTTTATTTTAATCGGAAAAAAATTGACTGATTTATTCCATTTTTAGTAAATTGACAAAAAATTTAATTAATTAAAAATTAAGAAATAAAATATTTATAAAATATTTTTTAACTTAAATTAGGTACTTTCTAATGTAAAATTTAATGACAAATTTAATGAAATTATTAGTTTATAAAAAAATTAATTAGTTCAAGTTGAAAAGAAAATTTTTTGATATTAAATTTTTTATAATTTGATCTTAGTACTTAGTGAATTTTTTCAGATGAAATTGAATAAAAATGTTGACCATAATAAATTTGGCATCAATATTTAGATAAAAATTAGCTGAGTTCAAAAATTTGATTTTTATTTTAATCGGAAAAAAATTGACTGATTTATTCCATTTTTAGAAAATTGACAAAAAAATAAATTAATTAAAAATTAAAAAATATAATATTTATAAAATATTTTTTAACTTAAATTAGTTACTTTCTAAAATGAAATTTAATGACAAATTTAATGCAAGTATTAGTTTTTAATAAAATTATTTAGTACAAGTTGAAAAGAAAATTTTTTGATATTAGATTATTTATAATTTAGTCTTAGTACTTAGTGATTATTTTAAGATGAGATTGAATAAAAATGTTGACCATATTAAATTTGGCATCAATATTTAGATAAAAATTAGCTGAGTTCAAAAATATGATTTTTATTTTAATCGGAAAAAAATTGACTGATTTATTCCATTTTTAGAAAATTGACAAAAAATTTAATTAATTAGAAATTAAAAAATAAAATATTTATAAAATATTTTTTAACTTAAATTAGGCACTTACTAATGTAAAATTTAATGACAAATTTAATGCAAGTATTAGTTTTTAATAAAATTAATTAGTTCAAGTTGAAAAGAAAATTTTTTGATATTAAATTATTTATAATTTAGTCTTAGTACTTAGTGACTATTTTAAGATGAAATTGAATAAAAATATTGACCAAAATAAATTTGGCATCAATATTTAGATAAAAATTAGCTGAGTTCAAAAATATGATTTTTATTTTAATCGGAAAAAAATTGACTGATTTATTCCATTTTTAGAAAATTGACAAAAAATTTAATTAATTAAAAAATTAAAAAATAAAATATTTATAAAATATTTTTTAACTTAAATTGGGTATTATCTAATATGAAATTTAATGACAAATTTAATGAAATTATTAGTTTTTAATAAAATTAATTAGTTGAATTTAAAAAGAAAATTTTTTGATATTAAATTATTTATAATTTAGTCTTAGTACTTAGTGACTATTTTAAGATGAAATTGAATAAAAATGTTGACCATATTAAATTTGGCATCAATATTTAGATAAAAATTAGCTGAGTTCAGAAATTTGATTTTTATTTTAATCGGAAAAAAATTGACTGATTTATTCCATTTTTAGAAAATTGACAAAAAATTTAATTAATTAAAAATTAAAAAATAAAATATTTATAAAATATTTTTTAACTTAAATTGGGTATTTTCTAATGTCAAATTTAATGACAAATTTAATGCAAGTATTAGTTTTTAATAAAATTATTTAGTACAAGTTGAAAAGAAAATTTTTTGATATTAAATTATTTATAATTTAGTCTTAGTACTTAGTGACTATTTTAAGATGAGATTGAATAAAAATGTTGACCATATTAAATTTGGCATCAATATTTAGATAAAAATTAGCTGAGTTCAAAAATTTGATTTTTATTTTGATCGGAAAAAAATTGACTGATTTATTCCATTTTTAGAAAATTGACAAAAAAATAAATTAATTAAAAATTAAAAAATAAAATATTTATAAAATATTTTTTAACTTAAATTAGGTACTTTCTAATATGAAATTTAATGACAAATTTAATGCAAGTATTAGTTTTTAATAAAATTATTTAGTACAAGTTGAAAAGAAAATTTTTTGATATTAAATTATTTATAATTTAGTGTTTGTACTTAGTGACTATTTTATGATTAGATTGAATAAAAATGTTGACCATATTAAATTTGGCATCAATATTTAGATAAAAATTAGCTGAGTTCAAAAATTTGATTTTTATTTTAATCGGAAAAAAATTGACTGATTTATTCCATTTTTAGTAAATTGACAAAAAATTTAATTAATTAGAAATTAAAAAATAAAATATTTATAAAATATTTTTTAACTTAAATTAGTTACTTTCTAAAATGAAATTTAATGACAAATTTAATGCAAGTATTAGTTTTTAATAAAATTATTTAGTACAAGTTGAAAAGAAAATTTTTTGATATTAGATTATTTATAATTTAGTCTTAGTACTTAGTGACTATTTTAAGATGAGATTGAAACAAAATGTTGACCATATTAAATTTGGCATCAATATTTAGATAAAAATTAGCTGAGTTCAAAAATTTGATTTTTATTTTAATCGGAAAAAAATTGACTGATTTATTCCATTTTTAGTAAATTGACAAAAAATTTAATTAATTAAAAATTAAGAAATAAAATATTTATAAAATATTTTTTAACTTAAATTAGGTACTTTCTAATGTAAAATTTAATGACAAATTTAATGAAATTATTAGTTTTTAAAAAAAATTAATTAGTTCAAGTTGAAAAGAAAATTTTTTGATATTAAATTTTTTATAATTTGATCTTAGTACTTAGTGAATTTTTTCAGATGAAATTGAATAAAAATGTTGACCATAATAAATTTGGCATCAATATTTAGATAAAAATTAGCTGAGTTCAAAAATATGATTTTTATTTTAATCGGAAAAAAATTGACTGATTTATTCCATTTTTAGAAAATTGACAAAAAAATAAATTAATTAAAAATTAAAAAATATAATATTTATAAAATATTTTTTAACTTAAATTAGTTACTTTCGAAAATGAAATTTAATGACAAATTTAATGCAAGTATTAGTTTTTAATAAAATTAATTAGTACAAGTTGAAAAGAAAATTTTTTGATATTAAATTATTTATAATTTAGTCTTAGTACTTAGTGACTATTTTAAGATGAAATTGAATAAAAATGTTGACCATATTAAATTTGGCATCAATATTTAGATAAAAATTAGCTGAGTTCAGAAATTTGATTTTTATTTTAATCGGATAAAAATTGACTGATTTATTCCATTTTTAGTAAATTGACAAAAAATTTAATTAATTAAAAATTAAGAAATAAAATATTTATAAAATATTTTTTAACTTAAATTAGGTACTTTCTAATGTAAAATTTAATGACAAATTTAACGAAATTATTGGTTTTTAAAAAAAATTAATTAGTTCAAGTTGAAAAGAAAATTTTTTGATATTAAATTTTTTATAATTTGATCTTAGTACTTAGTGAATTTTTTCAGATGAAATTGAATAAAAATGTTGACCATAATAAATTTGGCATCAATATTTAGATAAAAATTAGCTGAGTTCAAAAATTTGATTTTTATTTTAATCGGAAAAAAATTGACTGATTTATTCCATTTTTAGAAAATTGACAAAAAATTTAATTAATTAAAAATTAAAAAATAAAATATTTATTAAATATTTTTTAACTTAAATTAGGTACTTTCTAATATGAAATTTAATGAAAAATTTAATGCAAGTATTAGTTTTTAAAAAAATTTTTTAGTTGAATTTAAAAAGAAAATTTTTTGATATTAAATTTTTTATAATTTGATCTTAGTACTTAGTGAATTTTTTCAGATGAAATTGAATAAAAATGTTGACCATATTAAATTTGGCATCAATATTTAGATAAAAATTAGCTGAGTTCAGAAATTTGATTTTTATTTTAATCGGATAAAAATTGACTGATTTATTCCATTTTTAGTAAATTGACAAAAAATTTAATTAATTAAAAATTAAGAAATAAAATATTTATAAAATATTTTTTAACTTAAATTAGGTACTTTCTAATGTAAAATTTAATGACAAATTTAACGAAATTATTGGTTTTTAAAAAAAATTAATTAGTTCAAGTTGAAAAGAAAATTTTTTGATATTAAATTTTTTATAATTTGATCTTAGTACTTAGTGAATTTTTTCAGATGAAATTGAATAAAAATGTTGACCATAATAAATTTGGCATCAATATTTAGATAAAAATTAGCTGAGTTCAAAAATTTGATTTTTATTTTAATCGGAAAAAAATTGACTGATTTATTCCATTTTTAGAAAATTGACAAAAAATTTAATTAATTAAAAATTAAAAAATAAAATATTTATTAAATATTTTTTAACTTAAATTAGGTACTTTCTAATATGAAATTTAATGAAAAATTTAATGCAAGTATTAGTTTTTAAAAAAATTTTTTAGTTGAATTTAAAAAGAAAATTTTTTGATATTAAATTTTTTATAATTTGATCTTAGTACTTAGTGAATTTTTTCAGATGAAATTGAATAAAAATGTTGACCATAATAAATTTGGCATCAATATTTAGATAAAAATTAGCTGAGTTCAAAAATATGATTTTTATTTTAATCGGAAAAAAATTGACTGATTTATTCCATTTTTAGAAAATTGACAAAAAATTTAATTAATTAAAAATTAAAAAATAAAATATTTATAAAATATTTTTTAACTTAAATTGGGTATTTTCTAATGTCAAATTTAATGACAAATTTAACGAAATTATTGGTTTTTAAAAAAATTAATTAGTTCAAATTGAAAAGAAAATTTTTTGATATTAAATTATTTATAATTTAGTCTTAGTACTTAGTGACTATTTTAAGATGAGATTGAATAAAAATGTTGACCATAATAAAATTGGCATCAATATTTAGATAAAAATTAGCTGAGTTCAAAAATATGATTTTTATTTTAATCAGAAAAAAATTGACTGATTTATTCCATTTTTAGAAAATTGACAAAAAATTAAATTAATTAAAAATTAAAAAATAAAATATTTATAAAATATTTTTTAACTTAAATTAGGTACTTTCTAATGTCAAATTTAGTGACAAATTTAATGAAATCATTGGTTTTTAAAAAAATTAATTAGTTCAAATAGTAAAAAAAAATTTTTTGATATTAAATTTTTTATAATTTGATCTTAGTACTTAGTGAATTTTTTCAGATGAAATTGAATAAAAATGTTGACCATAATAAATTTGGCATCAATATTTAGATAAAAATTAGCTGAGTTCAAAAATTTGATTTTTATTTTAATCGGAAAAAAATTGACTGATTTATTCCATTTTTAGAAAATTGACAAAAAATATAATTAATTAAAAATTAAAAAATAAAATATTTATAAAATATTTTTTAACTTAAATTAGGTACTTTCTAATATGAAATTTAATGACAAATTTAATGCAAGTATTAGTTTTTAAAAAAATTTTTTAGTTGAATTTAAAAAGAAAATTTTTTGATATTAAATTTTTTATAATTTGATCTTAGTACTTAGTGAATTTTTTCAGATGAAATTGAATAAAAATGTTGACCATAATAAATTTGGCATCAATATTTAGATAAAAATTAGCTGAGTTCAAAAATATGATTTTTATTTTAATCGGAAAAAAATTGACTGATTTATTCCATTTTTAGTAAATTGACAAAAAATTTATATAATTAAAAATTAAAAAATAAAATATTTATAAAATATTTTTTAACTTAAATTAGGTACTTTCTAATGTCAAATTAAATTACAAATTTAACGAAATTATTGGTTTTTAAAAAAATTAATTAGTTCAAATTGAAAAGAAAATTTTTTGATATTAAATTATTTATAATTTAGTCTTAGTACTTAGTGACTATTTTAAGATGAGATTGAATAAAAATGTTGACCATAATAAAATTGGCATCAATATTTAGATAAAAATTAGCTGAGTTCAAAAATATGATTTTTATTTTAATCAGAAAAAAATTGACTGATTTATTCCATTTTTAGAAAATTGACAAAAAATTAAATTAATTAAAAATTAAAAAATAAAATATTTATAAAATATTTTTTAACTTAAATTAGGTACTTTCTAATATGAAATTTAATGACAAATTTAATGCAAGTATTAGTTTTTAATAAAATTAATTAGTACAAGTTGAAAAGAAAATTTTTTGATATTAAATTATTTATAATTTAGTCTTAGTACTTAGTGACTATTTTAAGATGAGATTGAAACAAAATGTTGACCATATTAAATTTGGCATCAATATTTAGATAAAAATTAGCTGAGTTCAAAAATTTGATTTATGATTCTATGTTATGATAATAATATTTAAAAAATAATTAGTTTTACAATCATTAAATATTAACTAATAATAAAAGAATTTTTTTATGCAAAACAAGTTTTATTTAATTTTTAAAAAATTTTAAATTTAAAGTTAATGCAAGATATTTTTATAAATTTTTTGAAAATCTAGTATATATTACATCAAATAATTTTAAAATTTTTTTAAGATGTTTTAAATACATTGATTTTTTATATAAAGATTAATGATTAGGTATTAATTTACCGAACCATGTTATCGTCAGATAGCATGGGTTTCAACGGGTTTACCCGAAAGAAAAATTTGTAATTACACAGATTGATCAAACTTAAAATTGATGTTAAACTTTGGGCCCTAGTTTGACATCAATCAAGCTGTAACTAGGTAATGACGGAATTGAAATAAAAGCATGGACTGGTCGGGAATTGGTAACAATAAATTTAATTTCATTGTTGCCATGATGAACAGGATGATAAGGGTAGTGCACGACTTGGAACACAAGTTGATACCTACCAAAGCTGTAACTAGGAAATGACGGAACATATTGGATGACATGAACGCTAGATTGGATGATAAATGGTTGCAATAAATTTAAGTTTATTGTTGCCAACTGATAAAGGTGGGTGATGAAAGTAGTGCGAGACTAAGGGCCCTAGTTGAACACCACTTAATTGTAACTAGGAAATGACGGAAGGTTGAAAAACTTGAATTAACGCATGAAATGGTCGGGAATTGGTAACAATAAATTTAATTTTATTGTTACCAAATTTGAAAATGGATGATAAGGGTAGAGCACGACTTAGAACATAAGTTGAACTCTACCAAAGCTGTAACTAGGAAATGACGGAACATATTGGCTGACATGAACGCTAGGTTGGATGATAAATGGTTGCAATAAATTTAAGTTTATTGTTGCCAACTGATAAAGGTGGGTGATGAAAGTAGTGCGAGACTAAGGGCCCTAGTTGAACACCACTTAATTGTAACTAGGAAATGACGGAAGGTTGAAAAACTTGAATTAACGCATG
Organism: Brachionus paranguensis; assembly: GCA_016802215.1. Lineage (NCBI taxonomy): Eukaryota > Metazoa > Rotifera > Eurotatoria > Ploima > Brachionidae > Brachionus > Brachionus paranguensis. The sequence continues at coordinate 6,359 of JAESIX010000027.1, read as the reverse complement.
AAATGGTCGGGAATTGGTAACAATAAATTTAATTTTATTGTTACCAAATTTGAAAATGGATGATAAGGGTAGAGCACGACTTAGAACATAAGTTGAACTCTACCAAAGCTGTAACTAGGAAATGACGGAACATATTGGCTGACATGAACGCTAGGTTGGATGATAAATGGTTGCAATAAATTTAAGTTTATTGTTGCCAACTGATAAAGGTGGGTGATGAAAGTAGTGCGAGACTAAGGGCCCTAGTTGAACACCACTTAATTGTAACTAGGAAATGACGGAAGGTTGAAAAACTTGAATTAACGCATGAAATGGTCGGGAATTGGTAACAATAAATTTAATTTTATTGTTAGCAAATTTGAAAATGGATGATAAGGGTAGAGCACGACTTAGAACATAAGTTGAACTCTACCAAAGCTGTAACTAGGAAATGACGGAACATATTGGCTGACATGAACGCTAGGTTGGATGATAAATGGTTGCAATAAATTTAAGTTTATTGTTGCCAACTGATAAAGGTGGGTGATGAAAGTGATGCGAGACTAAGGGCCCTAGTTGAACACCACTTAATTGTAACTAGGAAATGACGGAAGGTTGAAAAACTTGAATTAACGCATGAAATGGTCGGGAATTGGTAACAATAAATTTAATTTTATTGTTACCAAATTTGAAAATGGATGATAAGGGTAGAGCACGACTTAGAACATAAGTTGAACTCTACCAAAGCTGTAACTAGGAAATGACGGAACATATTGGCTGACATGAACGCTAGGTTGGATGATAAATGGTTGCAATAAATTTAAGTTTATTGTTGCCAACTGATAAAGGTGGGTGATGAAAGTGGTGCGAGACTAAGGGCCCTTGTTGAACACCACTTAATTGTAACTAGGAAATGACGGAAGGTTGAAAAACTTGTATTAACGCATGAAATGGTCGGGAATTGGTAACAATAAATTTAATTTTATTGTTACCAAATTTGAAAATGGATGATAAGGGTAGAGCACGACTTAGAACATAAGTTGAACTCTACCAAAGCTGTAACTAGGAAATGACGGAACATATTGGCTGACATGAACGCTAGGTTGGATGATAAATGGTTGCAATAAATTTAAGTTTATTGTTGCCAACTGATAAAGGTGGGTGATGAAAGTGGTGCGAGACTAAGGGCCCTAGTTGAACACCACTTAATTGTAACTAGGAAATGACGGAACATAGTGGCATACATGAACGCTAGATTTGTATTAAATGGTTGCAATAAATTTAAGTTTATTGTTACCAACTGATAAAAGGTGGGTGATGGATGTGGGTGACTAAGTGTCCTAAGGTTGGAAGCTTGAAAACAACATGAACTGGTCGGTAATTGGTAACGATAAATTTAATTTTATTGTAGCCAAATGATGAAAATGGATGATGAGAGTAGTGAAGGACTTAAAACACAGGTTGAGCCCTACCAAGGCTGACGGAACATATTGGCTTGAATTAACGCTAGACTGGATGATAAATGGTGGCAATAAATTTAGGTTTATTGTTGACAAGTGATAAAAGGTGGGTGATGGATGTGGTGCGAGACTAAGGGTCCTAGCTGAACACAACTTGAGAACTAGGAAAAGAATAAAGGTTGGAAAACTTGAAATTAAAACATGAGATAGTCGGTAATTGGTAACAATAAATTTAATTTTCTTGTAACCAAATAATGAAAATGAAAGTTAAGGGCAGTGCACAACTTAGAACGCAAGTTGAGGCCAAGCAAAGCTGTAACTAGGAACTGATGGAATATGGTGGTTGAAATTAACGCTATAATAGATGGAAAATTGTGGCAATAAATTTAATTTTATTGTATTTCATTGTTTTATTAAAAATTGTAAACAATTCAAAAAAATAATAAATTTTTTTCGAAAAATATATTTCAAAAATTAAGCTATGGCACGTTTCGCGATACTACTAGGAAGATGAAATTATTTTACAAATATAATAAATATATCTGAAAAATTATTATATTTTAATAAGAATGAATCAGTCTATATTATTTCTCTCTCGAAGGCTGCTACCTTGTCGTGGTGAGAGAGCTTTAACCAATAGCATAAAATTTATGTTATTAGGCGACCAAAAGCAGCCATTTTTTTCCCTTTTTAATATAATATAGTGGACAGTAATATCTGTTTAATTTTTTTAGATGGATAAGAGAAAATTATCTAGCGCTGATGAAAGCGGTGAGAAACGCTCAAAACTCAGTGAGGTGGAACAGGAAGATCTTTGCCAAGTAATGTCTAATGCTTCCTTTGAAAGAGCTTTCGAAGAAGCATTTGATGAAGCTTTCACTGGAAGTCAAACTGTTGCTGAGTCATCTCCTAAAACGTCTTCATTGTTAGAATTAAACAAAGAGAAAGTAGACATTTTGAACATTAAAAAAGAAAAAGGTTTTGGGTTATGTTGCTCGATTTGTAGTAGAAATTGTATGCCATCCAAGATGATAAAATTAAAATGCGGACATTGGTGTTGTAGCAATCATAATGAATTGTTGGAAAATGATTGTCCTGGTTGCGACATCACACTTAAAAAAGACGTGTCAAATGTAATAGATTCGAATGTTCCTGTATGGATATTCAATGATATACATGATTCAACCCAAGAATTCGAACATGATTCATCATTTGATGAAATATTGGATTGTGCCTTGAGTGAATTTAAGATAAATTCATTAAGGGGATGCCAGAAGGTAGCAATAGTTGCCAGTTTGTTAGGACACAATATTTTTGTTTTAATGGCAAGCGGAGGTGGTAAGAGTTTAATATCAACAATGGTAGCAATGATTGAAAATGGGGTTACAATCGTTATTTGTCCATTGCATGCAATCATTTGTGATCAAATACGACATTTGGACTCCTATGGTGTGCCGGCTGCACAATACGATCCAGGCAACATGTCAAATAATACTGTTGCAAATGGATTGATTTGTCAAGTACCAAAATATAAAATGGTATATTTAACACCAGAACAATTCGTGTCATTATCATTTCAATCAATAATGGTAACATTGGTAAAAAATGGTAATTTGGACAGAGTTGTTATAGATGAAGCTCATTGTATTTATAAATGGGGATATGATTTTAGAAGAAAATATCTTAACATAGGGCAAGTATTTAACAGGTGCTGTACTAACGTTAAATTGATTGTAGTAACAGCAACAGCTACACCTGAGTGCAGAAAGGGGATACTGCAAGTATTAGGAATGGAGTCGAATGAATTTAAATACTTTTTGAATTCATTTGATAGGCCAAATTTGTCATTGTCAGTATCGGCAACCGCATCCTCACCACAAACAGTAGACAACAGCATTTGTGATTTATTGGTTGGTGAATTCAAAGGGAAAAAAGGAATCATATATTCAAATAGCAGACTGGATTGTGACGCCCTAAGCGATAAGATTACGAAAAAATTAAATGGTAAAAGTAGATCTTATCATTCGGGTATAATGATTGAAGAAAAAAAGTTGATACTGGATCAATTTATTAATGGTGAAATTGACGTTATTGTAGCGACAATTTCATTTGGTATGGGAGTGGGTGTGCCAAATGTTAACTTCATTATACACAGAGGAATGCGAAAGTCACTAGATGGATACTACCAGGAATGTGATAGGGCTGAAAGAGACGGCCAAGTGGGTGATTGAAGGCTATTCTGGTTTTAAAATTATTACTATATATGGAAGAGAGGTATTATTGGTAGACCAGAGTATGTTGAGGCGGATGATGAAGTTTATGGAAAATGGCAAAAAATTGGAATGGAAAGTTTGGAAGCATGCAGTCAGTATGTAAAGACCTTAAAATGTAGACGCCAATTTATAATGGAATATTTTGGACAAATTGTATCGAAATGTCAGGATACAAACAGTTTGTGTGATAACTGTAAAAAGCCTATATAATAATAAATTTTTAAATAAATTTAATTTTTAATTATTTCTAATAATGAAATGTGTAACAACATTTTTTATTTAATAAGAAATTTAAATTTAATTAATTAATTTTTTAAGTGCTGACAGAACTAGAGCTACTACAATTAAAATACAGAAATGTATTAAATGGAAAGCTAGATGGGGATAGAGACAAAATAAAAAATTTTTCGTCTTATGTACTAAAAGGCTTAAGTGACCCAAAGTTAGATGATAATGGCCTCGAAAGATTTAAATGTTTATTTCCCGAATGTAAAGAATTAAACATTGATTATTCAGTCAGGCATTCATTGAAAATGCATTATGTAGAAAAACATAGCGATGAACTGCCTAAAAACGGTTGTTTTTTGCTTGGAGATTGGAGCGAAAATGCAAAACCAATGACGAATGTGTGCGAAGACTGTGGTGTCCAATTTGCAAGAAGGGACAAGTACTTAAGGCACACGAGAACAAGAACTCATTTGGAAAACAAGAACAACAACAAGCGTTTCGAAATGGGTGAAGAAGAAGATGATGTACCAAGACCATCAAAAAGAAAAGAGAGAACAGAATCATTTGATGATATACCGAGTGCAAAACATGGAGATGGAAATGTAAGTGAATCGAATTTGGACAATGATTTGGAAGAAGAATGTGACAAAGATCTTTTTTTATTATTGTCTAAATCAAATTACTAATAAAATTATTAAAACAAATTAAATTTTTTATTTTTTTTAGGTTTTTAATGTTAAGAAACAAATAGGTGTTCGGGTAAAACCGGGGATTTGTACACTTTAGATGTACATTTCCTTCCGGTTAAGTAGTTCAAAAAATATATTAGTTCAAATTGAAAAGAAAATTTTTTGATATTAAATTATTTATAATTTAGTCTTAGTACTTAGTGACTATTTTAAGATGAGATTGAATAAAAATGTTGACCATAATAAAATTGGCATCAATATTTAGATAAAAATTAGCTGAGTTCAAAAATATGATTTTTATTTTAATCAGAAAAAAATTGACTGATTTATTCCATTTTTAGAAAATTGACAAAAAATTAAATTAATTAAAAATTAAAAAATAAAATATTTATAAAATATTTTTTAACTTAAATTAGGCACTTACTAATGTAAAATTTAGGGTTTAGGATAATTAAATGGTATAGCGTATTTGGTTCTTTTCTTTCTTAGGATATTTAAATGGAATTTGGTAAATGTAATTGGATAATTGGTTTTATTTATACTTGGGATCTTAATGGAATTATACTTATGGTATTATTTATTTTAGGATAATTTAATGGAATTGGGTATTTGGGATTATTTTATTAAGGATAATTTAATGGAATTGGGTATTTGGGTTTATTAATACTTGGGATCTTAATGGAATTATACTTATGGTATTATTTATTTTAGGATAATTTAATGGAATTGGGTATTTGGTTTTATTAATACTAGTGATCTTAATGGAATTATACTTATGGTATTATTTATTTAAGGGTAATTTAATGGAATTGGGTATTTGGGATTATTTATTTAAGGATAATTTAATGGAATTGGGTATTTGGTTTTATTTAAATGGAATTGGGTATTTGGGTTTATTTATACTTGGGTTCTTAATGGAATTATACTTATGGTATTATTTATTTAAGGGTAATTTAATGGAATTGGGTATTTGGGTTTATTTAAATGGAATTGGGTATTTGGGTTTATTTATACTTGGGTTCTTAATGGAATTATACTTATGTTATTATTTATTTAAGGGTAATTTAATGGAATTGGGTATTTGGGATTATTTATTTAAGGATAATTTAATGGAATTGGGTATTTGGGTTTATTTAAATGGAATTGGGTATTTGGGTTTATTTAAATGGAATTGGGTATTTGGGTTTATTTATACTTGGGTTCTTAATGGAATTATACTTATGTTAGGGTTAGGGTTAGGGTTAGGGTTTAGGGTTAGGGTTTAGGTTTAGGTTTAGGTTAGGGTTAGGTTAGGGTTTGGGTTTAGGGTTTAGGGTTAGGGTTAGGGTTAGGGTTAGGGTTTAGGGTTTAGGTTAGGGTTAGGGTTAGGGTTTTAGGGTTTAGGGTTAGGGTTAGGGTTTAGGGTTAGGGTTAGGGTTAGGGTTAGGGTTAGGGTTAGGGTTAGGGTTTGGGTTAGGGTTTAGGGTTAGGGTTAGGGTTAGGTTAGGTTTGGGGGTTAGGTTTAGGGTTAGGGTTAGGGTTAGGGTTAGGGTTAGGGTTAGGGTTAGGGTTTAGGGTTAGGGTTAGGGTTTAGGGTTAGGGTTAGGGTTAGGTTTAGGGTTTTAGGGTTTAGGGTTAGGGTTAGGGTTTAGGTTAGGGTTTAGGGTTAGGGTTAGGTTAGGGGTTAGGTTAGGGTTTAGGTTTAGGGTTAGGGTTAGGGTTAGGGTTAGGTGTGGTAGTAGGGTTAGGGT
>JAESIX010000026.1:600000-952740 GCA_016802215.1 Brachionus paranguensis | reverse complement strand
AATTGCAAGAACGTGAACTTTTTAATATTGGTCAAAATTAACTTGTTTTCAAGTCGCATAACTTTGCGAATTTTGAAGCTTTTTTCGATCGATAAAAGCCAAAGTCAAGCTTAATTAATGAACTATCCATAGAGTCCTCGGGTGACCGGGTCCTCAAAAAATCCAGGTCACCAGATCGTTTTGAAAAATGCCGAAAAATGCGTTTTTTTCACTTTTTCAAACTTGAATAATTCACTGACCGTTGAGTATTTTCAACTCCGGTCAAAAGCATGTTGTAGAGCTCGTTGAGATCTTGAATTTGAGTACCTTATCATTACGGTAGCTTAAAAATTGACCGAATTGCAAGAACGTGAACTTTTTAATATTGGTCAAAATTAACTTGTTTTCAAGTCGCATAACTTTGCGAATTTTGAAGCTTTTTTCGATCTGTAAAAGCCAAAGTCAAGCTTAATTAATGAACTATCCATAGAGTCCTCGGGTGACCGGGTCCTCAAAAAATCCAGGTCACCAGATCGTTTTGAAAAATGCCGAAAAATGCGTTTTTTTCACTTTTTCAAACTTGAATAATTCACTGACCGTTGAGTATTTTCAACTCCGGTCAAAAGCATGTTGTAGAGCTCGTTGAGATCTTGAATTTGAGTACCTTATCATTACGGTAGCTTAAAAATTGACCGAATTGCAAGAACGTGACCTTTTTAATATTGGTCAAAATTAACTATTTTCAAGTCGCTAAACTTTGCAAATTTTTGAAGCTTGTGTCGAATCTGTAAAAGCCAAAGTCAAGCTTAATTAATGAACTATCCATAGAGTCCTCGGGTGACCGGGTCCTCAAAAAATCCAGGTCACCAGATCGTTTTGAAACATGCCGAAAAATGCATTTTTTCACTTTTTCAAACTTGAATAATTCACTGACCGTTGAGTATTTTCAACTCCGGTCAAAAGCATGTTGTAGAGCTCGTTGAGATCTTGAATTTGAGTACCTTATCATTACGGTAGCTTAAAAATTGACCGAATTGCAAGAACGTGAACTTTTTAATATTGGTCAAAATTAACTTGTTTTCAAGTCGCATAAACTTTGCGAATTTTGAAGCTTTTTTCGATCTGTAAAAGCCAAAGTCAAGCTTAATTAATGAACTATCCATAGAGTCCTCGGGTGACCGGGTCCTCAAAAAATCCAGGTCACCAGATCGTTTTGAAAAATGCCGAAAAATGCGTTTTTTTCACTTTTTCAAACTTGAATAATTCACTGACCGTTGAGTATTTTCAACTCCGGTCAAAAGCATGTTGTAGAGCTCGTTGAGATCTTGAATTTGAGTACCTTATCATTACGGTAGCTTAAAAATTGACCGAATTGCAAGAACGTGAACTTTTTAATATTGGTCAAAATTAACTTGTTTTCAAGTCGCATAACTTTGCGAATTTTGAAGCTTTTTTCGATCTGTAAAAGCCAAAGTCAAGCTTAATTAATGAACTATCCATAGAGTCCTCGGGTGACCGGGTCCTCAAAAAATCCAGGTCACCAGATCGTTTTGAAAAATGCCGAAAAATGCGTTTTTTTCACTTTTTCAAACTTGAATAATTCACTGACCGTTTGAGTATTTTCAACTCCGGTCAAAAGCATGTTGTAGAGCTCGTTGAGATCTTGAATTTGAGTACCTTATCATTACGGTAGCTTAAAAATTGACCGAATTGCAAGAACGTGAACTTTTTTATATTGGTCAAAATTAACTTGTTTTCAAGTCGCATAACTTTGCGAATTTTGAAGCTTTTTTCGATCTGTAAAAGCCAAAGTCAAGCTTAATTAATGAACTATCCATAGAGTCCTCGGGTGACCGGGTCCTCAAAAAAACCAGGTCACCAGATCGTTTTGAAAAATGCCGAAAAATGCGTTTTTTTCACTTTTTCAAACTTGAATAATTCACTGACCGTTGAGTATTTTCAACTCCGGTCAAAAGCATGTTGTAGAGCTCGTTGAGATCTTGAATTTGAGTACCTTATCATTACGGTAGCTTAAAAATTGACCGAATTGCAAGAACGTGAACTTTTTAATATTGGTCAAAATTAACTTGTTTTCAAGTCGCATAACTTTGCAAATTTTGAAGCTTTTTTCGATCTGTAAAAGCCAAAGTCAAGCATAATTAATGAACTATCCATAGAGTTCTCGGGTGACCGGGTCCTCAAAAAATCCAGGTCACCAGATCGTTTTGAAAATGCCGAAAAATGCGTTTTTTTCACTTTTTCAAACTTGAATAATTCACTGACCGTTGAGTATTTTCAACTCCGGTCAAAAGCATGTTGTAGAGCTCGTTGAGATCTTGAATTTGAGTACCTTATCATTACGGTAGCTTAAAAATTGACCGAATTGCAAGAACGTGAACTTTTTAATATTGGTCAAAATTAACTTATTTTCAAGTCGCATAACTTTGCAAATTTTGAAGCTTTTTTCGATCTGTAAAAGCCAAAGTCAAGCTTAATTAATGAACTATCCATAGAGTCCTCGGGTGACCGGGTCCTCAAAAAAACCAGGTCACCAGATCGTTTTGAAAAATGCCGAAAAATGCGTTTTTTTCACTTTTTCAAACTTGAATAATTCACTGACCGTTGAGTATTTTCAACTCCGGTCAAAAGCATGTTGTAGAGCTCGTTGAGATCTTGAATTTGAGTACCTTATCATTACGGTAGCTTAAAAATTGACCGAATTGCAAGAACGTGAACTTTTTAATATTGGTCAAAATTAACTTGTTTTCAAGTCGCATAACTTTGCGAATTTTGAAGCTTTTTTCGATCTGTAAAAGCCAAAGTCAAGCTTAATTAATGAACTATCCATAGAGTCCTCGGGTGACCGGGTCCCAAAAAAATCCAGGTCACCAGATCGTTTTGAAAAATGCCGAAAAATGCGTTTTTTTCACTTTTTCAAACTTGAATAATTCACTGACCGTTGAGTATTTTCAACTCCGGTCAAAAGCATGTTGTAGAGCTCGTTGAGATCTTGAATTTGAGTACCTTATCATTACGGTAGCTTAAAAATTGACCGAATTGCAAGAACGTGAACTTTTTAATATTGGTCAAAATTAACTTGTTTTCAAGTCGCATAACTTTGCGAATTTTGAAGCTTTTTTCGATCTGTAAAAGCCAAAGTCAAGCTTAATTAATGAACTATCCATAGAGTCCTCGGGTGACCGGGTCCTCAAAAAATCCAGGTCACCAGATCGTTTTGAAAAATGCCGAAAAATGCGTTTTTTTCACTTTTTCAAACTTGAATAATTCACTGACCGTTGAGTATTTTCAACTCCGGTCAAAAGCATGTTGTAGAGCTCGTTGAGATCTTAAATTTGAGTACCTTATCATTACGGTAGCTTAAAAATTGACCGAATTGCAAGAACGTGAACTTTTTATATTTGGTCTAAATTAAGTTGTTTTGATGTCGCATATCTTTGCGAATTTTGAAGCTTTTTTTGATCTGTAAAAGCCAAAGTCAAGCTTAATTAATGAACTATCCATAGAGTCCTCGGGTGACCGGGTCCTCAAAAAATCCAGGTCACCAGATCGTTTTGAAAAATGCCGAAAAATGCGTTTTTTTCACTTTTTCAAACTTGAATAATTCACTGACCGTTGAGTATTTTCAACTCCGGTCAAAAGCATGTTGTAGAGCTCGTTGAGATCTTGAATTTGAGTACCTTATCATTACGGTAGCTTAAAAATTGACCGAATTGCAAGAACGTGAACTTTTTAATATTGGTCAAAATTAACTTGTTTTCAAGTCGCATAACTTTGCGAATTTTGAAGCTTTTTTCGATCTGTAAAAGCCAAAGTCAAGCTTAATTAATGAACTATCCATAGAGTCCTCGGGTAACCGGGTCCTCAAAAAATCCAGGTCACCAGATCGTTTTGAAAAATGCCGAAAAATGCGTTTTTTTCACTTTTTCAAACTTGAATAATTCACTGACCGTTGAGTATTTTCAACTCCGGTCAAAAGCATGTTGTAGAGCTCGTTGAGATCTTGAATTTGAGTACCTTATCATTACGGTAGCTTAAAAATTGACCGAATTGCAAGAACGTGAACTTTTTAATATTGGTCAAAATTAACTTGTTTTCAAGTCGCATAACTTTGCAATTTTGAAGCTTTTTTCGATCTGTAAAAGCCAAAGTCAAGCATAATTAATGAACTATCCATAGAGTCCTCGGGTGACCGGGTCCTCAAAAATCCAGGTCACCAGATCGTTTTGAAAAATGCCGAAAAATGCGTTTTTTTCACTTTTTCAAACTTGAATAATTCACTGACCGTTGAGTATTTTCAACTCCGGTCAAAAGCATGTTGTAGAGCTCGTTGAGATCTTGAATTTGAGTACCTTAACATTACGGTAGCTTAAAAATTGACCGAATTGCAAGAACGTGAACTTTTTAATATTGGTCAAAATTAACTTGTTTTCAAGTCGCATAACTTTGCGAATTTTGAAGCTTTTTTCGATCTGTAAAAGCCAAAGTCAAGCTTAATTAATGAACTATCCATAGAGTCCTCGGGTGACCGGGTCCTCAAAAAATCCAGGTCACCAGATCGTTTTGAAAAATGCCGAAAAATGCGTTTTTTTCACTTTTTCAAACTTGAATAATTCACTGACCGTTGAGTATTTTCAACTCCGGTCAAAAGCATGTTGTAGAGCTCGTTGAGATCTTGAATTTGAGTACCTTATCATTACGGTAGCTTAAAAATTGACCGAATTGCAAGAACGTGAACTTTTTAATATTGGTCAAAATTAACTTGTTTTCAAGTCGCATAACTTTGCGAATTTTGAAGCTTTTTTCGATCTGTAAAAGCCAAAGTCAAGCTTAATTAATGAACTATCCATAGAGTCCTCGGGTGACCGGGTCCTCAAAAAATCCAGGTCACCAGATCGTTTTGAAAAATGCCGAAAAATGCGTTTTTTTCACTTTTTCAAACTTGAATAATTCACTGACCGTTGAGTATTTTCAACTCCGGTCAAAAGCATGTTGTAGAGCTCGTTGAGATCTTGAATTTGAGTACCTTATCATTACGGTAGCTTAAAAATTGACCGAATTGCAAGAACGTGAACTTTTTAATATTGGTCAAAATTAACTTGTTTTCAAGTCGCATAACTTTGCGAATTTTGAAGCTTTTTTCGATCTGTAAAAGCCAAAGTCAAGCTTAATTAATGAACTATCCATAGAGTCCTCGGGTAACCGGGTCCTCAAAAAATCCAGGTCACCAGATCGTTTTGAAAAAATGCCGAAAAATGCGTTTTTTTCACTTTTTCAAACTTGAATAATTCACTGACCGTTGAGTATTTTCAACTCCGGTCAAAAGCATGTTGTAGAGCTCGTTGAGATCTTGAATTTGAGTACCTTATCATTACGGTAGCTTAAAAATTGACCGAATTGCAAGAACGTGAACTTTTTAATATTGGTCAAAATTAACTTGTTTTCAAGTCGCATAACTTTGCAAATTTTGAAGCTTTTTTCGATCTGTAAAAGCCAAAGTCAAGCATAATTAATGAACTATCCATAGAGTTCTCGGGTGACCGGGTCCTCAAAAAATCCAGGTCACCAGATCGTTTTGAAAAATGCCGAAAAATGCATTTTTTCACTTTTTCAAACTTGAATAATTCACTGACCGTTGAGTATTTTCAACTCCGGTCAAAAGCATGTTGTAGAGCTCGTTGAGATCTTGAATTTGAGTACCTTAACATTACGGTAGCTTAAAAATTGACCGAATTGCAAGAACGTGAACTTTTTAATATTGGTCAAAATTAACTTGTTTTCAAGTCGCATAACTTTGCGAATTTTGAAGCTTTTTTCGATCTGTAAAAACTAAAGGCAAGCTTAATTAATGAACTATCCATAGAGTCCTCGGGTAACCGGGTCCTCAAAAAATCCAGGTCACCAGATCGTTTTGAAAAATGCCGAAAAATGCGTTTTTTTTCACTTTTTCAAACTTGAATAATTCACTGACCGTTGAGTATTTTCAACTCCGGTCAAAAGCATGTTGTAGAGCTCGTTGAGATCTTGAATTTGAGTACCTTATCATTACGGTAGCTTAAAAATTGACCGAATTGCAAGAACGTGAACTTTTTAATATTGGTCAAAATTAACTTGTTTTCAAGTCGCATAACTTTGCAAATTTTGAAGCTTTTTTCGATCTGTAAAAGCCAAAGTCAAGCATAATTAATGAACTATCCATAGAGTTCTCGGGTGACCGGGTCCTCAAAAAATCCAGGTCACCAGATCGTTTTGAAAAATGCCGAAAAATGCGTTTTTTTCACTTTTTCAAACTTGAATAATTCACTGACCGTTGAGTATTTTCAACTCCGGTCAAAAGCATGTTGTAGAGCTCGTTGAGATCTTGAATTTGAGTACCTTAACATTACGGTAGCTTAAAAATTGACCGAATTGCAAGAACGTGAACTTTTTAATATTGGTCAAAATTAACTTGTTTTCAAGTCGCATAACTTTGCGAATTTTGAAGCTTTTTTCGATCTGTAAAAGCCAAAGTCAAGCTTAATTAATGAACTATCCATAGAGTCCTCGGGTGACCGGGTCCTCAAAAAATCCAGGTCACCAGATCGTTTTGAAAAATGCCGAAAAATGCGTTTTTTTCACTTTTTCAAACTTGAATAATTCACTGACCGTTGAGTATTTTCAACTCCGGTCAAAAGCATGTTGTAGAGCTCGTTGAGATCTTGAATTTGAGTACCTTATCATTACGGTAGCTTAAAAATTGACCGAATTGCAAGAACGTGAACTTTTTAATATTGGTCAAAATTAACTTGTTTTCAAGTCGCATAACTTTGCGAATTTTGAAGCTTTTTTCGATCTGTAAAAGCCAAAGTCAAGCTTAATTAATGAACTATCCATAGAGTCCTCGGGTGACCGGGTCCTCAAAAAATCCAGGTCACCAGATCGTTTTGAAAAATGCCGAAAAATGCGTTTTTTTTCACTTTTTCAAACTTGAATAATTCACTGACCGTTGAGTATTTTCAACTCCGGTCAAAAGCATGTTGTAGAGCTCGTTGAGATCTTGAATTTGAGTACCTTATCATTACGGTAGCTTAAAAATTGACCGAATTGCAAGAACGTGAACTTTTTAATATTGGTCAAAATTAACTTGTTTTCAAGTCGCATAACTTTGCGAATTTTGAAGCTTTTTTCGATCTGTAAAAGCCAAAGTCAAGCTTAATTAATGAACTATCCATAGAGTCCTCGGGTAACCGGGTCCTCAAAAAATCCAGGTCACCAGATCGTTTTGAAAAATGCCGAAAAATGCGTTTTTTTCACTTTTTCAAACTTGAATAATTCACTGACCGTTGAGTATTTTCAACTCCGGTCAAAAGCATGTTGTAGAGCTCGTTGAGATCTTGAATTTGAGTACCTTATCATTACGGTAGCTTAAAAATTGACCGAATTGCAAGAACGTGAACTTTTTAATATTGGTCAAAATTAACTTGTTTTCAAGTCGCATAACTTTGCAAATTTTGAAGCTTTTTTCGATCTGTAAAAGCCAAAGTCAAGCATAATTAATGAACTATCCATAGAGTTCTCGGGTGACCGGGTCCTCAAAAAATCCAGGTCACCAGATCGTTTTGAAAAATGCCGAAAAATGCGTTTTTTTCACTTTTTCAAACTTGAATAATTCACTGACCGTTGAGTATTTTCAACTCCGGTCAAAAGCATGTTGTAGAGCTCGTTGAGATCTTGAATTTGAGTACCTTAACATTACGGTAGCTTAAAAATTGACCGAATTGCAAGAACGTGAACTTTTTAATATTGGTCAAAATTAACTTGTTTTCAAGTCGCATAACTTTGCGAATTTTGAAGCTTTTTTCGATCTGTAAAAGCCAAAGTCAAGCTTAATTAATGAACTATCCATAGAGTCCTCGGGTGACCGGGTCCTCAAAAAATCCAGGTCACCAGATCGTTTTGAAAAATGCCGAAAAATGCGTTTTTTTCACTTTTTCAAACTTGAATAATTCACTGACCGTTGAGTATTTTCAACTCCGGTCAAAAGCATGTTGTAGAGCTCGTTGAGATCTTGAATTTGAGTACCTTATCATTACGGTAGCTTAAAAAATTGACCGAATTGCAAGAACGTGAACTTTTTAATATTGGTCAAAATTAACTTGTTTTCAAGTCGCATAACTTTGCGAATTTTGAAGCTTTTTTCGATCTGTAAAAGCCAAAGTCAAGCTTAATTAATGAACTATCCATAGAGTCCTCGGGTGACCGGGTCCTCAAAAAATCCAGGTCACCAGATCGTTTTGAAAAATGCCGAAAAATGCATTTTTTCACTTTTTCAAACTTGAATAATTCACTGACCGTTGAGTATTTTCAACTCCGGTCAAAAGCATGTTGTAGAGCTCGTTGAGATCTTGAATTTGAGAACCTTATCATTACGGTAGCTTAAAAATTGACCGAATTGCAAGAACGTGAACTTTTTAATATTGGTCAAAATTAACTTGTTTTCAAGTCGCATAACTTTGCGAATTTTGAAGCTTTTTTCGATCTGTAAAAGCCAAAGTCAAGCTTAATTAATGAACTATCCATAGAGTCCTCGGGTGACCGGGTCCTCAAAAAATCCAGGTCACCAGATCGTTTTGAAAAATGCCGAAAAATGCGTTTTTTTCACTTTTTCAAACTTGAATAATTCACTGACCGTTGAGTATTTTCAACTCCGGTCAAAAGCATGTTGTAGAGCTCGTTGAGATCTTAAATTTGAGTACCTTATCATTACGGTAGCTTAAAAATTGACCGAATTGCAAGAACGTGAACTTTTTTAATATTGGTCAAAATTAACTTGTTTTCAAGTCGCATAACTTTGCGAATTTTGAAGCTTTTTTCGATCTGTAAAAGCCAAAGTCAAGCTTAATTAATGAACTATCCATAGAGTCCTCGGGTGACCGGGTCCTCAAAAAATCCAGGTCACCAGATCGTTTTGAAAAATGCCGAAAAATGCGTTTTTTTCACTTTTTCAAACTTGAATAATTCACTGACCGTTGAGTATTTTCAACTCCGGTCAAAAGCATGTTGTAGAGCTCGTTGAGATCTTGAATTTGAGTACCTTATCATTACGGTAGCTTAAAAATTGACCGAATTGCAAGAACGTGAACTTTTTAATATTGGTCAAAATTAACTTGTTTTCAAGTCGCATAACTTTGCGAATTTTGAAGCTTTTTTCGATCTGTAAAAGCCAAAGTCAAGCTTAATTAATGAACTATCCATAGAGTCCTCGGGTAACCGGGTCCTCAAAAAATCCAGGTCACCAGATCGTTTTGAAAAATGCCGAAAAATGCGTTTTTTTCACTTTTTCAAACTTGAATAATTCACTGACCGTTGAGTATTTTCAACTCCGGTCAAAAGCATGTTGTAGAGCTCGTTGAGATCTTGAATTTGAGTACCTTATCATTACGGTAGCTTAAAAATTGACCGAATTGCAAGAACGTGAACTTTTTAATATTGGTCAAAATTAACTTGTTTTCAAGTCGCATAACTTTGCGAATTTTGAAGCTTTTTTTCGATCTGTAAAAGCCAAAGTCAAGCTTAATTAATGAACTATCCATAGAGTCCTCGGGTGACCGGGTCCTCAAAAAATCCAGGTCACCAGATCGTTTTGAAAAATGCCGAAAAATGCGTTTTTTTCACTTTTTCAAACTTGAATAATTCACTGACCGTTGAGTATTTTCAACTCCGGTCAAAAGCATGTTGTAGAGCTCGTTGAGATCTTGAATTTGAGTACCTTATCATTACGGTAGCTTAAAAATTGACCGAATTGCAAGAACGTGAACTTTTTTATATTGGTCAAAATTAACTTGTTTTCAAGTCGCATAACTTTGCGAATTTTGAAGCTTTTTTCGATCTGTAAAAGCCAAAGTCAAGCTTAATTAATGAACTATCCATAGAGTCCTCGGGTGACCGAGTCCTCAAAAAATCCAGGTCACCAGATCGTTTTGAAAAATGCCGAAAAATGCGTTTTTTTCACTTTTTCAAACTTGAATAATTCACTGACCGTTGAGTATTTTCAACTCCGGTCAAAAGCATCTTGTAGAGCTCTTTGAGATCTTGAATTTGAGTACCTTATCATTACGGTAGCTTAAAAATTGACCGAATTGCAAGAACGTGAACTTTTTAATATTGGTCAAAATTAACTTGTTTTCAAGTCGCATAACTTTGCGAATTTTGAAGCTTTTTTCGATCTGTAAAAGCCAAAGTCAAGCTTAATTAATGAACTATCCATAGAGTCCTCGGGTGACCGGGTCCTCAAAAAATCCAGGTCACCAGATCGTTTTGAAAAATGCCGAAAAATGCGTTTTTTTCTTTTTTTCAAACTTGAATAATTCACTGACCGTTGAGTATTTTCAACTCCGGTCAAAAGCATGTTGTAGAGCTCGTTGAGATCTTGAATTTGAGTACCTTATCATTACGGTAGCTTAAAAATTGACCGAATTGCAAGAACGTGAACTTTTTAATATTGGTCAAAATTAACTTGTTTTCAAGTCGCATAACTTTGCAAATTTTGAAGCTTTTTTCGATCTGTAAAAGCCAAAGTCAAGCTTAATTAATGAACTATCCATAGAGTCCTCGGGTGACCGGGTCCTCAAAAAAACCAGGTCACCAGATCGTTTTGAAAAATGCCGAAAAATGCGTTTTTTTCACTTTTTCAAACTTGAATAATTCACTGACCGTTGAGTATTTTCAACTCCGGTCAAAAGCATGTTGTAGAGCTCGTTGAGATCTTGAATTTGAGTACCTTATCATTACGGTAGCTTAAAAATTGACCGAATTGCAAGAACGTGAACTTTTTAATATTGGTCAAAATTAACTTGTTTTCAAGTCGCATAACTTTGCGAATTTTGAAGCTTTTTTCGATCTGTAAAAGCCAAAGTCAAGCTTAATTAATGAACTATCCATAGAGTCCTCGGGTGACCTAGTCCTCAAAAAATCCAGGTCACCAGATCGTTTTGAAAAATGCCGAAAAATGCGTTTTTTTCACTTTTTCAAACTTGAATAATTCACTGACCGTTGAGTATTTTCAACTCCGGTCAAAAGCATGTTGTAGAGCTCGTTGAGATCTTGAATTTGAGTACCTTATCATTACGGTAGCTTAAAAATTGACCGAATTGCAAGAACGTGAACTTTTTAATATTGGTCAAAATTAACTTGTTTCAAGTCGCATAACTTTGCGAATTTTGAAGCTTTTTTCGATCTGTAAAAGCCAAAGTCAAGCTTAATTAATGAACTATCCATAGAGTCCTCGGGTGACCGGGTCCTCAAAAAATCCAGGTCACCAGATCGTTTTGAAAAATGCCGAAAAATGCGTTTTTTTCTTTTTTTCAAACTTGAATAATTCACTGACCGTTGAGTATTTTCAACTCCGGTCAAAAGCATGTTGTAGAGCTCGTTGAGATCTTGAATTTGAGTACCTTATCATTACGGTAGCTTAAAAATTGACCGAATTGCAAGAACGTGAACTTTTTAATATTGGTCAAAATTAACTTGTTTTCAAGTCGCATAACTTTGCGAATTTTGAAGCTTTTTTCGATCTGTAAAAGACAAAGTCAAGCTTAACTAATGAACTATCCATAGAGTCCTCGGGTGACCGGGTCCTCAAAAAATCCAGGTCACCATGTGAATTATTATTTTTTTAATTATTTAATAAAAAATCATCAGATTTTCTTTATTTGACATGAATCAAATGAGAAAATTTCTTAATCTCATTTTACTAAATGAATTTTAAAATTTAATCTTAAGATTAAAGTATTAGAAAAAATTAATTTTTTATTTAAAAAAATTTTAATTTGAATTTAATACTGTTTATTTTTTTTTATTTATTAAATTGAGCTTATGCAGATTATAAAAATCAAAAATTTAAAAAAAGAATAAAACAATATTTCTAAAAAAAATTTTGAACTTTGAAAAAGTTCGTTTTAAAGATCTTAACCCAGTTGCTTTTTTGCTATTGAGGAATCTGTTAAAATTTTAAACGAGAAATGGAAACAATTTTTAAAACAATTTTTTTGCAATGTTTGTTATAAAAAAAGCAAAGAATAAAAGCGTTTTCTATCTCTTCCAAAAAAGTCGAAAATGAAAAATATTGCTATTTAAATTTAATTAGTTTTTTTTGAAGAAAATTAAGGAAATTTTTTTGAACTTTAAATTTTTACCTTCTTCTGTTCAATGTTAAGAATTTTCAAAAATAAAACTTCAATTTTGATTTTGTAAAAATATTCATGTTTAAAGAAGACAAATTTTAAGACTTCAAAGAGGTGTGCAAATTGTTTTTTGCACTTAAATAAAATTTAATAGTTTAATAGAGTGTAATTATTATATATTGGTCACCATTTTAGCTTTTCTCTCACCCAAATTCACTTCCTTAAAGCAATAATTTTTAAAATAAAACTCTATCACAGCTATTTTTAAACAATTTAAGTAAATTTGCAGCCTAAATGCAAAACAATCTATATCGACGCTATTCTAATTATTCATTTATAATAATAACTAAAAAAACTCAAAGCGTATTGCAACACACACTCACAAAAAACATAAAAAATTCCAAAACTAAATCCAAAATTTCAATAAAAACCAAATAATTTTAGATTAAAAAAATGGTTCTTTTTGCCAAAAGTGCATTGACCAAATCATATTTATTAGCTCAATCAAGAGGCTTTAGCTACTTGATCAAAGAGTTACCTAAAGTACCCAAGAAAGTACCAACCCCAGAGCACACTAGCTGTAGGATTAAAACAATTTAAATTTCTTTTTATTAATTAAGCTAATTTTATTTTTAGCCATCAATTTGTGGAGAAATATTTTTATTTTTGCAGGTATACCAGCTTTGCTGGCAATCAACTTCAATGTCATGTTTTTGGAAGAGCATCATCCAAAACGAGCTGATTTCCACCCGTACCAACACATGAGAAAGCGCAACAAGGTTATTTTTAACACTAGCTGTGATCAATAGAGATGAACCTTTTAGCTAGACATCTCTAGATCAAAGTCTTATTAAATAATATTATTTTTTAATATTTAGAAATTTCCATGGGGAGATGGAAACCGCTCATTATTTCACAATGAGTATTACAATGCGTTGCCGGAAGGCTACGAAACAGAAGACGATTACCTAGAGAAACTTCACAATGAGGAACACTAGATTTACTTATTCAAAGCGAGAAATTAATAATTAAAAAAAAAGATTGATTAACTTTTATAAATATTTAAAAAAAAATTAATCTAATAAAAATAAACCAAAATAAAATTTTGTTATTTAAAATTCAACAACTCTAATATCACCATTTGAATAAGAAACTGCTAGTACTTCTTCATCTAGTCTTTTTTTAAAACTTACGTCCAAACTCATGGGTTTAATGGCTTCTTTGTAAGGATACTCAATTTTTTTAATCAGTCCACCAGAGTTAGAATTGTAAATACACACAGATCCTTTAGTACTGCCCGATGCGATCAAAGATCCGCTTGAATTCAAATCAAAGCCTATTGAATATCCTTCTGTCACATGACCAGTTGATTTAAATTTTCTGTTCTTGTTCATTTTGAATGGACTTCGACTTGAAAATTCCGCAATGTAATTACCATGTGTTTGGGCATAGAAAAGATTGCTAAAAGGATGCTTCCTTAAGTGAGTGCAGACACATTTTTCATGGAATATTTGATTTGATAATATAGCTGTTGAGTCAAAGTCCCAAACTAAAATTGAATATTCAGCAGAGTCTCTGGAAAGCACATCACCACTGGATACAAATTGAGTATCATTCAGGAATAGAATGTCTTGAATGAGACCTAAATAGGACTTGGCCTTGTATTTTTTGCTTATTTTTGAAGTCCGAGTGTCCCATAAGAGAATTTCATTTTTGGAGCCGAGGAGCGCCAAATGTTCATCTTTTGGATGAGCACAAACACTGGTCAATATATCCGCATGGGAATACCTACTCAAAATTTGGCTTGTTTCAAGATCTATCAAACAACTTGTTTGGTCAAAGCTAGCAGTGAAAAAACTAATTTCGTACAGAGAAAATGAAATACTTCGGACTAATTTTGTGTGCATGTCAAATTTTTTCACTGACAGATCCTTCAAATTCCATAGAATTACATTTGAGTCAAATGAACAGGACAATAGATGGTCCGAAGTTTTTTTTGTCCAAGTTATTTTATTTACATTGGATTTATGACCTTTTAGATTGAAAGAATGTTCACTTAGTTTTTCAATCTTTGCTCCATCATCATTCTTTTTTCTTGGCGCTGAACAATTGTCTTCGGATAGTTTCCGCTTGGAATGATGAGATTTAAATGAAAAGTAAAGTCCAAAGTTCTCTGGCTGATCCCAGTCCCATTTGCTTTTTACAATTTCGGGTTGAGAGATTTGCTCCTCTGGCTCCTCTTCACTAGATGATTCGAGATTGAAGAAATCCATCATCATAAAATTTTGAAATTTTAATAATTTATTTTTTAAATTAAATATTTAAATGAATAGTTCAACAACTCCGCTGTGGTCTTCGTTGCTACCACCAGTTTGTGACCCCTTGTGGTTCACTGCAGATTGTCCTAAGAGTGAAGAAACCGAACTAGCTTTTCTAGAAGAACAAATCGAACAAGAAAAAATGCAGCTAAAAGAACAGAGTCAAGATTGGTTGGCGATTGAGCAACGATCTAGCGTGGAACAAGTTGAAGATGAGCAAGATTATGACGAGACAGAGGATGACAGCTATATGGGCGATGCGAATAGCGACGATGGTGTAGATGTTGAACCACAAACACCAACTTGGTAGATGTTCAAGTGTAATTAAGTTAACTTTTCTGCAAACACTTTCTTTAAAAATATTTGCATGAATTTGATAAAAATGGAAAATAAATTTTTTTATTCGTAAAATTTTTTTAATAAATTTATAAATATTATTTAAAATTTTTTTGTTGGTTTAAATAATTAATAATTAAATTAAAAGCTTAAATTTTTGATTTTTTTTAAAGTTTTAGTTCTATAAGATATTTATTTTGAGTAGAAATAACCAAATGTTTTTTCAATGAAACCAAATAAGCTAAAATAACGAGCTAACAATTTACTTGCTTAAATGTCGTTTTCACCAAAAAGATAGAAAAAAAATTTTAAATAAAAATTTGAATCTTTGTTTTGTAAATTTTGCTTTAAATCAATTTTTAGATTATTGAATCAAAATCATTTCAATGTTTGGAAGGACACATCCGATGTGTTCATGTCAAAAACTAAATTCTGGATGATTTTAGTCTTTTTCTTAGTCTCATTATGATGATTATGAAACTTAAAATTAGAGTAAAATTTCGATATTTATGGTAAATTGAGCATATTTTTTTTATATATTCGGTGAAAAAAAAAAATCCATTTTTCGGGAATTTTGAATAAAAAATTAACTTAAAATTTTTTGGTACTTATTTGGACAAAATAATAATTTTCAATTAATTTGATAGTTTTATTTTTTCTATAAATCTGCTCAGCCACTTGATCAAAGAGTTACTTATAGTACCTAAGAAAGTTCCAACTCCAGAGCACACGAGCTGTAGGAGAAAAACAATTAAAAAAAATTGATTTCTTTAGCTAATTTTATTTACAATTAATTAGTTAATTGCAATTTTTGAATTAAATCCTTCATTTAAAATAGACTTATATTTTTTGTTTAAATAATAAACTTAAACTCTTAACGGTCTCGAATCGGCTTTTTGAATTGAGCGAAAGATATGTAGCGAGAGGACTGCGTCATTCTGTTCCATTGGTTGTCAAGCTGGTTGATGAATATAAAGCGGGTTTTGAATCAAGATATGTCGAATACCTGACTCCATTGTGTAATTGCTATCTTACTATTTCTTATTTCTTTCCTGAACTGTTCAGTATTTAAAAATTGTCTATTTTATCTGTCTTTTATTTTATATTTTAACTTACTTTACTTTTATCTTATTTTTTCTTTAAATTTTTTATTTTATTTTATATTTTATTGATTTTTTATTTATTTTATTTTTTTTTTAATCTGAAAGAGCTTTAGCTCGGCAGATTATTGAAGATTGGCCACACAGCAACAAAATGCACAAATCAAATCACCTGTCCTAAGTGTGAAGGTGATCACAGTCACAAAAACTGTACAGCAGCACTCAAATGCGTCAAAATCAAGGCCCTCATGCAGTCTACGCACGCAAGTGTCCTTCGCTCAAACCAGTAAAACATGGACTTAATTTAATTTTCGAAAATTTCTTCAAATTAAAAAGCTTCCATTTATATTAATTTTTCACTTATTAAATTGATAAATTTTTTTTCTTAATTTTAATTTATCAATTGAAGTAAAAGGATAATTTTTTATATATTAAAAACAATTTATTTAATTTTTTTGAAATATTGTTTTTATTAAAAATTTAAAATAGTAGAAATTTCAGTTTGATTGTGAAAATGGAATTGAAATTTGTAATAAGCTTTAATCTCAATTTTAAAATTCAAATTTTCAAATTTGAATTCATTCTAAAACTTTATTTTTTATAATAGATGTACAAATAAAAAAAATTATCAGTATTTTCTTGTTCAAAATTAAAAATTCATGCTTGTGTCATTACTTAAATAGCTGCGTGGTGTCATCAAACTTGAGTAAAGTCTACTCGTAGCTCTTATCTTAAAATAAATTAGAAAAAAAATAAAATAAAAATTATTAAAAAATTAATTAAATTTTTACTTTAACTTTTTCTTCTGCATTTTTATAGTTCATATTTGCTAATGGCCTAACCTTAGCATCGCCTTCTATTGTTAAAGTTGAGCCTTGAAGCTTAAATCCGTCAACTTGGGGTTCAAATTGTTTGCTCAATCTTGATTCTTTTCCATTTTTTGTTTCTCTGGGCTTTTTAGTTCTTTTGGTAATTTTGCGTTCTTGTATTATAGACTCTTTGTCAAAAGTGGTGTTCATAACAGATGGAGCTTGAATGCTGCTCATTCTAAATGTGTCTGGAGTTGATTTTCTATTTGGCGACTTAATTCTTGGCAGCCTTAAATCATTAATCAGTTCTGTGCCGAATTGACTTTGATTATGACTCTGAATTTCTTCATATTGAGACATTCGTGAAGCGGTGCTCGGCTGATCATTTGCTTTTTTTTTCAAATCAGCATCGTATTTGAATCTTTTCTATTGAAAAAAAAAATATTCAATGTAAAATTTCAAAGTTTAAACAGACTCTAGTAATGTAAAAAATAAAAATAATTTAATTTAAAAATTTCAATTAGCAAGATTGACTTAAGAGCTTTTAATAGAAAAAAAATTATTTAAAAATAAAAATTAGAATTAAATTTAATTATTAAAATTTATTTGAATTTGATGGCAAAAAATATTACTTGGCTCTGATCATTTAATTCTTGATTAAACATTCTTGAAAACGATCTCTGGCTAGAGGAAACTAAATTCCACGAAGGCTTATCCTCAGGTATTTCATCTCGCTGAAAAGCAGTATTATCTAAATTGGATGGTTTATAGAAATTGTTTTCCTTGCCGGACTTAATTGGCGGCAATTCCTTGTATTTTGACATGCTTTGCCGACTTGAAATCTTAGTTGTTTCCGGCGTTTCCATTCTATTTTTGCGTGGTGTTTTTAAATTCTAAAAATAAATTCAATTAAATATTGCAATCAATTTTTTTAAAAATATTTTGAAATACCTTTAAATTTGAATTGCGTTTTTGCTTATTTTCTTGCTTAATTCTGTTATACTCTTGATTCCAAATTTGTGAAACGTCTTTTTGTTTTGTTGAGTTCTAGAAACAAAAAAAAATTGACGTAATAAATCTTTTAAACTATTTATACTTTGACTGCGCGATTTAAATTTGGATTTTTTTTTTCGGGAATTGATTTAAAATTTTCCCTTTTTTTACGGTTTGTCTTCGGTTTGTATTTGATATTTTCCCAAGAGATAGCCTTTAATCTGGACTCTACATTCCAATTTTCATTAATAGCTGGTCTAAATGTGGTCTCCTTAACACGCGGCTCGGATGGCCATTTTTTATAATAAACATTGAATGTTTCGTGTTTTCCAGCTGGAAACCAGTCTGGTCTGTTCAATTCGGACATTAATGCTTCTCGATTAGAATCTAATTTGGTTTGTGATCCATGACCATATGTTGTATTTAAATAAGATTTTAAACGTGATTCAGAATTCCAGCGAATTTTTTCATTATAGATCTTGAATATCATTTAGTATTTTTTTATTTTTATAAAAGTTAATAAAGTTAAAGTCAAACTTAAAGAATAAAATAAGATTTTGAATTCATTTATATTCATTATAATTTTAACTAAATTATTTGACAAAGCAATTGTTTTTGATGCAAGGTAAAAAAAGGAATAATTTGAAAATGTTTGAATAATTTCTCTAATGTACTCTGCGAAACTCAAATAGAATAAGTGACAATATTTATGAGTTTTTTAATTTATTTTGTTTGTTTGTCATTTTTTAATATTTTAGACAAATATTTTAAAATTATATCCTGTGTCGAACTATGTGATTTTTCTAGTGTTTAATTTACGATTGCATTTTTAGATGATGTATCAGTTCGTAGATAAACTAATTCTTATAAAATTAACAAAATCGTAAAAAACTTATAGGGATAAATTTTTATAGAAAACTATTTCATAGAAAAAACTTTCATAGAAAATGAAAGCAAATATAAAATTTGATTAAATTTAACAGATAAAAATTATTATAGATAACAACAGATTTTAGATTGTTTTTGAGATTTTATAATTCTATTTGTTTTTCTAAACCGATCAAAAGCTCCTTCTTTTAATTGCTGAAAAAACTTATAAAACAAATAAATCAACACCTGAAACTAATTCATTTAAATTAAATCTTTTTTTATATTTTTATTTAATTTTATTTAACATTAACCGTATTTTTTAAAAAGCTTTTGAATTTTTTTAGATAAATATAAATAACTAATTAATTTTATTTAATGGTTTTTTAGCCACAAATAATATGTTAAGTCACGATGTGTTATAAAATATCAATTATAACCTAATTATTAGCATGTTTAAAAATTATTCCTTGTTTTTAAAAACTTCAATTTATAATTGCGTTGAATTTTAATTAATATTTTTTTTTAATTTTTTATCCAAATCAAGAATTTTTAATAAAATTTGACGACTTTGTCTTTAAATAGTATGTTGAATTTTGATTTTTACAAAACCGTCTTTTTTTAAAAAATATTGTGAAATATTAAGTGAGGACTCTGACTTGTGAATTTAATATGAGTTTGTATATTTTATAAATAAAAAAAATTAGACCAATTACTCTTAAACTACTTTCTGAAGGTTTATAGCGGAAATTTTCAAACGATTTAACTTTTGAATCCACAAGTTCATTCCATTTTGGCAACTCATGAAACTAAATGAAAATCAGATAGTGTTTTTAAATAATTCATAACCGCTTACAACCAAAAGCTGACTCGAGCGATGAGTATTCAACTGAGACAAGTCTAGTTCCGATAAAGCTTTAATTTTCGACTCTTTGTTCCAATTAAGTTTTTCAGAAAAAATCTTAAATAAACCACTTTAGTTAAAATAAAAAATTTATTCATTTAAACGACTTTTTTTTGTCCAATTTTTTTTTTATAATATAAATTTTCAAATGATAACTTTTTTATTTTGGACCCGGCTTTCCAGTCCAACTTTTGCGAAAAAATCTTCTTTGGAAATAATTATTGAATATTTGCAAAAGAATAATTTTTTTCTTAAAATACCACAGAACGTTTTTTAGATGGACGATGGTGAATATTTTCATTTGAAAGCTTAGATATTTTAGACTTGGCTCTCAATTTTAATTTTTGTTTAAAAATCTAATTATTTAAATTTTTTTTTGTAATACAAAAAGAAGAGCTTCCAAGTTGATAAAACAAAACAAATCATGTAAGAAGTCAATACCGGACACTATTACCCCCATAATTCCTCACATATGAATAAATTAAATCAAATAGGTCTTTTTTAGATTATAATAACACTATGAAAAATATTTATTTAAGTAAAAGTTTTAATTTACAAAATCATCAAATAAAAATAAAAATTAATATAAAAATGAAAATAGGAAAGACTGCATATAATTGAAAAAATGAAGTTCATGATCAAAGTTAAACATTTTGATAAGAATTTTGAGTTTAAAACAAAAGTGATTTGCAATAAGGATTTAACATAAATATAGGAAAATTAAAGATTTTTTACGAAAAATAAATTTATCGCAAATTTTTGAAAATTAACGTTTTGTAAAATTACTAGAATTCTCTAAAAGTAACGCTATTTATACCAAATATTGACTTGTTTTTGAAAAATCCTAATCGCAAAACACTGCTGTATTTAAAATAAGGATTATTTGATCAAGTTTTTATTTATAAATTAACAAAACTTTTTAGTTATTATTTTTTTAGTCTCTAAGTGAGAAAATATTATATGAATTTTTTTCAGAAGAAAAAATTAAATATAAAAAATTTGGTCTAATAAGTCAAAAATTCGTTCTGCAAAATGTGACAGTAATTTTCATTTCTTTACCTACTCTCACGGTTTCCATAGTGCCTTAATTTGCATGACATAAAGTTGGTACCGACTATTATATTTTGGATTTAATAAAAAATACCTTAAATTTTTTATTTTTGTTTTTGTTTTTTGTTCTAAAATTAAGATTTTAATTAATTAAGCTTAGAAAACGTTGATAATAGAGAAAAAGTTTTTAGAGAATTTTGAAAGATTCATTTTGTCAGTTTTAAAAACTTATTTTGTCATTTCAATATTTTTTTATTTTTCTCTATTTTAATTTTTCTCTATTTTGATAGTTCATTTTTGTTCATATGATCATGAATTTCAGGTTGTCCAAATTATTGTCATTCTAATACCAATGACAATTAATCTTATTAAAATGTTACCAAAAAATATATATTATTGATTTTCACGATAATCAAATTTTTTTTTAGAATTGTTTAATTCAACTCTTAGAGGAAGATTTTGGGTATTAATGTCGTACTTAAAACATAGAATCAAGTGAAGTCTGAACGAATTTATGAGCAAAGAATTTTAAACTTTGAAATTTGATTTACCTCAAATTGATTATGTTCATTTTTGTAATTAAAATTCTCGAAACTAATGCGTCCAACTTTACTTAGAGGGTTCCATTGCAAGTTCTCCGAGAATATCTTTTTTTTTAATTTTTTTTATAAATGCTCAAGATAATATAAAATTAGAAATTCACTCTAATTGATCCATCAGGTAACTTTATCACATTTTTGTATCCATCATATTCAAATAACTTAAAAAAATTATTAGAGCCAGCAAAGCGTTATTGTATCAATGTGAACAGTGAAATACAGCTACTTTAAGTGACTAATTTATTTATTAAAAGCTTGAAATTTTTTGGACAAATTTTATAACCTTAGTTTTAAATAGTGCAAACAGCTAATAGCGATTATGTGATTCAAACACCAAAAAATTAACCTGAGTATTTTTATCTCTAATCGCGGGAAGAGTCATTTGATTAGGTTTAGCCTGAAACAAATTTTTTTTTGACCTTAAGACGGGCTTTTTTTTCCGACTAAAAGTTCTATCCGAAAAAATCTTTTCAGTTTAAAATCGTTTATTTATATTTCAAAATAAATATTCTAAAAATAAAAAATTCACCTGATAGTTGTTATGTTGGGGATGAAAGCTAAAGTTTTCGAATGATTTTACTTTAGATTCGATGTGGTAATACGGATCATGTCTGCGATGAGCACTGCAACAAATACGATTTCCACCATGAAAATGAAAATGATGCTCATGATGTTTTGTGTGAGCATGATTCTTGAAATTTGATTCAAACTGCTCGATGTTAACTTCATCAGCTGCATCGTCTCCTTCTATGTCATTTCTTATAGGAATATCAGTGACAAACTTTTCCTGACTTTGATCTTGAAAATTTTCATTTTGTAGCTGAACTTCAACCTAAAAAATATTCAAAAAAATGGTGAAATTTGATAAAATTAATTTTTTTTGAGCGAGATTGATTTTTAATGATTCAGATTTATAAATAAATTTATTATACATTTAATTATCTATTCTATTTTTCCATGGAACTTTAATTAAATAAATAAAAAAATAACTCATATAATTTAGTAGTCAATAAATAGATAGTTTGTTTAACAGACAGAAAATTTAAGAAACTGATTAAAAGCAGAGTTGTTTAAACGTCTCAACTCTTAAGTCAAATCCAAGTCTGGACTTTAACACTATAAATACCCGAGAAGTTTTTTATACTTTTTTTTACTATTTAAAGTTAAATTGAATAAAAACCTAACAGAAAATAATCGAATTTTCTCCCCTTAATTAATATCAAAAAACACAAGACCAAAACCCATGAAGTTTTTTGGACTTGTCAAAAATTTTGATTTTTTTCAGTAATTTTTCTTTAGATTCAGAAATTTCTAATATATTTTTATTTATAATAACAAAAAATTTTACAATAAAAGATAAAAAGTAAACATAAAAACTATTTGTTTTTATTTTAAATAAATAGAAGCTTTTAAGATTTTTGGGGACTTAATGGTTTAAAAAAAAATTTGGACTCTAACATTTTTTTCTAACATTTTGCCTAAGATTCAGACATTTTTAAGCTGTTTCAATTTATTTATTAATGTCATTTTGATAATAACATAAAATTATAAAATATAAAATCAAAACAATCCAAAAATATATTTTTTTCTTTAATGTTATAAAAAAGTTTTAAGACTTCTCGAGTCTTAATGGTTAAAAAAAAATTGGATCTTTTAAAGATAAATTTATAAGTCCGGATTTGGGCTTAAATTTTAGAGACTTTGACTTAAACAAGTCCAACACAAAATTCATTTGATCATTACTGATTAATAATTTTTATTTCATTTATTTTGGATTAAAAGTCAAGATTTCAGAAAGCTGCCTTATATTAAATTAAAACATTTACTCTTTTTAATGCTAAAATTTTTAAAATGATTTAATTAATAATCTATCTATTAACGAGACTAAATTATTTTTAAATAAAATTCAAGTCAAAGCTATAACTTAAATATTTAATAATAAAATAACTCTGAATTTAAATTAACTTTTAACTTTCTACAAAATAAACTTAGAAGATGTATTTAATTCTTTGGACAATAGTTAAATATACGATAAAAAATAAAATTTAAATTTAAATGAGATCTTCATTTAATGGCTTTTTTCTACTCAACAATCCTAAAATA
The DNA here is from genome assembly GCA_016802215.1 of Brachionus paranguensis. NCBI lineage: Eukaryota > Metazoa > Rotifera > Eurotatoria > Ploima > Brachionidae > Brachionus > Brachionus paranguensis. The sequence goes on along the minus strand of JAESIX010000026.1, from coordinate 929,503 downwards.
CAGAAATTCTAAAAATTTCAATAATTTTTTTTCCATATTTTGGGCATCTTGAAGTTGATGATCAATTCAAAATATCATTTCATTTCAGAAAGTTTATCTTTAGATATTAAAATAAATCTTTGATTTAATTTAAATAATTTTAATGTAACACGATTAACATGTTATGCAGATTTAAAAACAAAAAAAATTTGAAAAAATATTTTCGCAATCTATTGATAAAATCGATTTTTAATTAATTTAACTAATTTTTTTTAAAGTTTATTTTAATTTTTTACTTATTTGTAATTTATTATTTGAATTTCTTTTCTAAATTTTATTTTGAATGCTAGATACAAATACTTTTGAAATAAAAAAATTCAAATAAACTTTACAAAAAATCAGTTAATACATTTAAATATAAAAATCGTTTTTATCAATAGATTGAGAAAAAATTTTTTCAAATTTTTTTTGTTTTTAAATCTACATAACATGTTAATCATGTTACATTAAAATTATTTAAATTAAATCAAAGATTTATTTTAATATCTAAAGATAAACTTTTTGAATTGATCATCAACTTCAAGATGCCATATTTTGTCCATAATACAGTCAATTTTTGACAATTTTTTAATTATTTATTAGTTAGCTTAATTTTTTTAAATGTATCTAATCTTTTATTTATTTAAAGCTCAAATCGTATTTCCTTTTTTTCACTAAATTTAATCTTTTAATTTCTCACCTTTTTATTATCTAATTTTTAAAGAGTTTTTTATTATGAATTTTTAAAATCAGTTAGCTTAGAAAAACAACTAATATATAAGGGTAATTAAAGAACTAAGAAAAAAATATTTATTAGGGTGAATTTTTAAATTTTGCTTTTTTTAAATGATTATCAATATTCTGATACTAGCTTTTATGAAGTCATATTATATGTTAAAATAAAAAAATTTAATTATCTTCTCAATGATATGACTAATTATAAATTTTTTTGATTTTTAAATCTTTTTATAAGTTGAAAAATGTTGATGAAAATTTTGAAATTTTGACGCTATCACGTCACTATCCATTTCAACATGAAGAAACACTTTTTAAAAGAGGACGCTTTAACTATTTCTTTTTTTTATCTGAAAGAGTTTTAGCTCGGCAAAGATAAAAAAAATAAATAATAATAATAAAAAGATTATTTTGTGAGTAATAAGTCTTTTTTTCAGCCTAAAGCTTGGTTTGTTTCATCAAGATAAGGCTAAAGCCCATTAAGCAGTAAGAATAATGGTAAAAATTGAATGGTACACGAAAAGAATCAAATTGCTTGCTGGTAAATGGTCAAAGACTTATGATATATATTTTCAAGATTTAATATTTCCGATTTTTAATTAAAAAATGATAGAAAAATTTTATGAATTACACTAATAGCTATGGGATAGCTCATTTTTTAATTTTGTTAGCAGATATTTTATCAAAAGAAACAAAAATCTTTAGTTTTCAAAATCTTATTTCTATACCCACCTTTTCACTTTTAGGTCTATTGGAGTCCTGATCAAGCAAGTCTTCACTTGTTACGTTCTCCATAACTTGATTAGATTCATAAAACGCTTTTTCTGTTAAATTTTTATTCGGATTAGCACTGTGAATTCTCTCATCAGCCTTGAATAAAAAAAACAAATTTTACCTTTTTTTTAAATAAATAAACATAAACTACAGTGTTTTGTCAATTAAAACTAAATGTGTGATAAAGGTTTCATGCTGGAAATTTTTTTTTTGATTTGAAAATGTAAGATTTCATTTAATTAAGTGAAAAATAAAATAAGCTAAAAAGCTATTGAGACTGGCTCAGAAAATGATCGTACCACAATACTTTTTTGGCGAGCTATTTCATCGCTTTGCTCAGCAAATTCAGCTAATTGATGCTCATTCATTTCATTCGAAATAAAATTAGCACGCTCTTTAAGATCAAAGTCATTTTCAGCACTTGGTTTTATCTTCAAGTAAATTTTTTTAATTTCAATTTTTTATTTTCAACAAGTCAAAAATTTGAGTGCTCGCGAAAATTTTTTCAATACATGATAGGGATGCCAAAATTACTTTCCTTGATGGTATCATATATCAAAACCAATATTTAAAATACTTTTGAAAACAATACGAAAACCATTCTAAAAATATGTTATTATTTTGAAAAAGTAAGTATCGAAGTTTTTGATACTTTTCTTAAAATAAAACATTTCATAATAAAAAAGTGATTGATTAATTTTAAAGAAATTTAGAAAAAGTATCAAGCTATCTAATTTGATACCTGATCCTAGTATTGGTATTCTTCAAACAATACCTCCGATACTCGGGTATTGTATCGGTATCGGGACGAGATTAATTAATAAGTATAAAAGTATTGAAAATTTAGTTTTTTCCTTTTATTAATTTTATTTATTTTTAAAGTCAAGAATAAACAAATTATCAATTACATATAAATATTTACTTTAAAATCTATTAATATTTTATGTAATTGATATATAACAAAATGATACTTTTATTAAAATAGTATCATTTTGATACTATTTGATCAAAACTATTCAGCCAGTCAATCACTTTTTTATTAAAATGTTTTAATTTTAAGAAAAACATCAAAAGTATAGAAATCAATACTTCAGTTTTTTTTTTAAGAATATCAATTATTTTATTAATTTTAGATAATTTAATGCTTTTAACTATCATTTTTTAAGTGAATTAAAATAAAGTATCTGTTTTATATCACTTTACGTAGTTACTTTCATAGAAGTAAAGTAATTTTGTCATCCCTAATACATGAACACAAAAATTACAATTTGGCTTTTATCTCTGGTCAAGCTGGGCTCTTCTTTAGCCTCATTGTTCTCTACGGTTTCCATAATTTGAAATGCATTCGAGAAAGCTCGACTTTTAGGCCGTTTGCTTTCATTATGATTTGATATCTCTATCTTCAGGCCGATTTTAAGAATTTATATTTTAATTAGATTTTAAAAATTTGTTACAATTTGACTTTTTTCTCTTTTCAGAGAGATGTCATTCTCGACCTGGAGGCTGTCTACTTTTTCGTTTAGTTGTAAAGCATTTGACAAAACTCTTTTTTTTGCTGAACTATTCGGCTTTTGATTCTGCACACTTAGCTTTGAATTGAAACACAATTATTGTAGAAAAAGTCTTAAAATTTCAAGGGTAGGGACTTGGGGCAATGCTCTTACTTTGGTTGGTACAGGCTTATCTAGAACTAAATGGTTTGTTTGCTGGTCAAATTTTACATCATCTTGATTCAAATGTATTTGATTAGCGTTGGAAAAGATATGCCGAACTAGATATCTGTCAGTTTCATTTGGTTCAATTATTTTATATTTAACTTTCTTTTCAGAGATTAGATAAAATTAAAGGATTCAGGGAGCTGTGCAAAAATGTTATGCTTGAAAAAATGTTATAATCAGTCAAGGAGCATTAAGGTAAAATTAAAAAAAAAAACAACTAATAGAGCATAAATTCAAAGCTGAAAAAAAAGTACCAGTTTGAGATTTTCAATGTCAGTGAGATCAGTAAATGTGTTCAAATTTTCAAATTTTATATTCTCATAAACTTCTTTTGCCATTAATAAGACCCTCTTATAAACATTTAACTTATCGGTTATTTTGGTCAAGAGCTTAAATTATTCAGTAAAATTGGATTAAACTTAGGCTTTGGTGAATCACTTACAGAAATACTTTTTTCCCTAGCTATAAGAGGTTCTTGCTTAACTTCAGTCATGTTAAAATGCTCGAATAATTCAATACCATTATATTTGACTCTATTTTTTACTTTAAAATTTTTTTCTTCTTTAACTGCAGCCTGTTTTTTTCTCTAAAGTTAATAAAATTTGTATCAATCGGTTAAATTCAAACCTTTTCAGTCTCTTCAATTTTTAAATTGCTTTCAATTTTGACTTCTTGATCTTGGACGATTTCATTTATTTCTATTGCATTGCTGAGAGCGCGTTTGTGCACTTGGTTTCTGTCGTCATGCTCAACTAGTTTTACACTTTGTCTTGAAGGTACTCTTAGATTTTCGTTGAGTGTAGACTGTTCCATTTTAAAACTCTCATTTATCTCCTGTACATTTTTTAGGGCCTTGCTCAGTCGTGGACTTCTCTCTTCTTTTTCTTTAAGCTAAAAAAAAGGTATTTTATTTATATTTGTATTATCAAAAAATAATAAAATAAAGGATAGTGAAATTTTAGAAAAAACAAAAGCTGAGCAAAATTAAAATTTCCCAATTTTATTTCAATTTTTAGATCCTATTTTTTCTCTCAAAAAAATGGTTTTATTCACAATAATTAATTAGTATTTAAAAAAAATTTATAAAAATTTTATATATAAAAAATAATATAGGTTTAATATATATAAATATTTAATATTTTATATATAAGGTTCAATATATAAAAAAATTTTCGACTTTTTCTTTAATAAAAGAATGAAAGTTACAATTTAAAACTGTTTTTTTTTTTAGTTCTTAATTTCTGTATAAAAATTAAGCAACATTGATTTTTGATAAAATGGCTAATTAATTCTTAAATAATGTTATTATTCAAATTCAATGATTTATAATAATTTCTTTAATAATTAATAAGTATGCGTGCTTGGTTAAAAAACTTGATTTGAATTTCATGCAATTTTTAATTTAAATTCAGATTTCAGGAGAGGTTTTTATACTATAATTATAAAAGTTCAACTTTAGTTAAAATAAATAAACTAGATCTTATATCTTCTTTTTTTAATCAAATACCTAAATTTTATCGATAGGACTTAAAATTAGTAAAATAAAAAAAATCTAATTTTGCTATTATGCTTGAAATATTTACTCAGACTTGAATTATATTGAAAATTTTAATTAAAGAACAGATATTTTTATTTTCAAATTTTTTATTTAGTTATCAAATATAAAAATCCTTATTTTTAAAAATACTCTAGAAATTCAAATGTGATAAAATTTAGAAAAATTTTAAGTTATATTTTTGGTCAAATAGAACAAAAGTAATTTTATTTCAGAAAGTGAAAAATAAAATTTACATTTTTTTAGAAGTCGTTAACTTTTTTGATTTTTTTAAATAAATTTTGCCTCAAGTTATGATAGTTCTTGCAGTCTAAAACGAGTTTTTCATTTAATATTTATGTTTTCCAATTTTCTAAATAAATTGTGTTTATTTCGCTAAAAATTTAAATTTCTAAATTTTTAAATAATTAACTATTAATTGAATAAAATAAATATTTGTTTTTTCTATCTACAGAATCTAACAACAAAATAATTTTTTTAAATTTTTTTCTGTATAGTCTATTTTTGATGTAGCAAAATTATTATTAAATGTAGATAAATATATCACTTTTATCACCAAAGCTTATTCTTTTTTTAAGTTATTAAGGTTTTCCTTAAATTAACTGAGTATTTTTTAGTGTTAGTAGGCGAAATAGCTTAAGTTATTTAATCCAATTTCTACTGATAAAATCAAATTTACGTTTAAATGATATCAAAATATTTGAATTTAATTTTTTTATTTGAATAATTATTAACTAGTAATTAATTAATATGTCATTAGAAATTGTTTGACATGGCAAGAATTTTTTTTGTTCAAGTCATAAAGGGTTAGATGCAAAATCATAATATATAAAAAATTCGAATAAAATATGTAACCGGTTAATAGTAAATATAATATTTAGTCTTTAAAAGCTTTATTAAGATAATTGAACGTTCTGAAGTTCTTAGAATGGAATCCTTATTTATACTTATATGCTCGTGTACAGAACACAAGCTAATAATTAATTCTAGATGTTAAATGTATCTGTCTGCATTTCGAAGCGTTTTGCTTCTGAGGTACGTGACAAGTATAATAATTACTTATCTTTGCGCATCAGTTAATAAGCTGATGAATAACTGATTAAAGAAAGGTAACAAATATCTAAAATTAATCAGATTTAAATAATATTGATTAAATTCCAATCAAACTTGAATAGCATTCTTAAATTGTCTAATTTTACTTATTATTCTTTTAATTTTTCTAATGTTCAAATATACATTAATTTGAATTATGTTTTAAAATATTTAAAATATAATTTCAACTTTAGGATTTTCAAAAATAGATTTTTATAAATAAAATGGAAGGCAATAAAATGTATTTTTTAACCGGAAAAGGGTTGATTTTAGGAATTTTTATGAACTACTGTTACCCCTTGCATACCCTACTAAATTTTTAATATCAAGATTAAGTATTTAAATATTCAAATGAAATTACCTTTGAGCTTTTTGGACGATCAGAGGATTCTTTATCCAAATTTTTTGCTTCTATAAACTGATTAAATTCTACAATTACATTTGGATTAAACAATATTTTTGCTAGTTCAAAAGAATCTTTTTCAAAAGATACTTTAACCTTTACAAATTTACAAAAAAATAAAACAAATAAAATAAATCCAATGAAAAAAATTACCAAAACACTTTTTGGTCTGTTATCTCCCAATTTTTCTATTTTTTCTTGATAAAAAGCATCTTGTATTTCAGCCACATCGTTGAAATCAACTTCCGGCGGATAGTGAAATTTTCCAATGTAACTCAAAGAATTCTTGCTCGATTCAATAAATTTAAATAGATCAGGATCCGGAACTTGTATGAGTTCAGACTTAACTTCTGGTTTTTTGATTTCAGGCTCAGGTGATTTTTCAATTGGCAGCTTGAGATCTTCTACCAAAGTCGGAAGCTTATTGACTGATTTTTTGGCTGATTCTACTTTTTCTACAGGAAGTCTAAGGTCTCCTACAAGGAATGGACCGCGACCAGTGGATGGCGTTAGATTTAGTCTTGATTTGATGTCAACTAAGGGTGTCATGGTGGCCACATCTAATTTGGGCACAAGTTCCTCCGTTGGTGGGTCGATATTTTTGGACGTGAGAAACTTAGGCCGATAAATTAGATCTTTATATTTGTCACTTGGATGCTTGAGGTCATTTACAGTTACCGGTTTTTGGTATCGATAAAGCATTGTCACCTCTTTTGACTTCTGTCGTTGAGGAACAGGCGGTTTTTGTGTCTCTTTTTTATCAATTATTTTCTCTCGAGGTAGAGAGTTTGCTGGTAATTGCCGACTAGAAATCGGATTTGGTCTAAAAGTCTGAGGATAATACATGAACTGCATTGGCGCATTAGTCAATGGAACCATCGAGTTATATTGATACATCAACGGGTTCATCACTGGCATATTGGAGCCTCCGGCGATTATGTAAACTGGTTGAAGCTGAGGAATTTGAGGATTTATCGCCGCAATCAAAGGCTGCTGATTCAAATTTGGCATAAGCATTGGTTGTTGTTGAGGGGCGATAACAAAAGATGCTTGAGGTGTATAATTTTGTGCACCGTTCACTTGCCTATTTGTCATTTTTAAGCTTTGATGAAAATGAAATTTTTATTAAAATTTATGGGTTTGATGATTAAATTAAAGCTTTTCAACTGGCTTGACTTAAATAAACCAAAGTTTGTTTTTTGTTTTTTTTTAAAGCCATATAAATTTTATTCAATATTTGCAGGCCCCAACTAGAGAATTTAACTAATTTTTACACCGCAACTTACAAATATTATATCACAACAATTGACCAACTTTGAGAGTCGTTTGACTATTGCTGCTTATTTAAAAAATTTACTTTCAATAAAATTTGACTCAAAACTTTTTACCAAATAAATTAAATTTAACCAGAATCAAAACTTGAAAATTAAGATTCAAAACCTTCACAATGATTAAAACAAATCAAAAAATTATTCAAAATAGTTAATTCAAAGCTATTTGGTTAACTGATCATGCATAATCATGCAAAAAAGCCACCATAGAAAAAAATTAAAAATCGAAAATTTTCCAACCTGAAAACACCTGAATCACTGTGGATCAAAGAAACTTTATAAAATTTTAAAGCCATTTTACTAGCTCAAATAAATAAATAAAAAACATGAAACTTTTAAAAAATTTATTTAACTAAAATTTAAACTTGTTTATTCGTTGAGTTCTGGTCGGCCTGAATTGTCCTGTGTTTCTTTTTGGTCAGCTAAAGTTTCCTTTAAAATTTTTTTACAAAAAATAAACAACTTAAAATGTTGCCAATACTTCAAAAGCCAATGGTTCGACTAAATCTTCTTTCTCTTTTGCAGTTTTGAATTTGTCAAATATATCATCGTTCTCGGCAATCTTCACTGGTTTTCGATTTGTTAAAGTGTTGACCATTTCGTACATTTGCTTGTTGGATATTTGTGGCAATTTGGAATTTTTGTCATAAGTTCTATTTCGGTTGTAATTTGAATCCTCTTGGGCCCATTGATCCACTCTTGGACTTGCAGTTTTGACCGATGATTTCTGAGCAATAATAATTATTAAAAAGTATTTTATTAAAATATTTTTTACTTTCTGTTTTGGTAATTCCTCATTTCGTCGAGGAATCTTAGGCTTAGCCTTGATATTTGGAAGTACATTCTCCTTTTTCTGGATTCAAAATTAATTGACTTCAAATCGAAGCTGGACAAAAGTAAAAGTCTGGCTTTGAATTGAAAGTTTGAGGATCAGTTTTTATCAAGTGCAAGAGTTTTGAGAAAATTAAAAAATAATACTGATTTTATATTCAAAATGAATATCGGAATTTTGGGTAATTCCGATGGCGATATATTCTTTTTTTCTAAATTTCTGATTAAATCACTAAAATACAGAACCAAAAAAATATTTTTCGTAATTTTTCTAACAAAATTTTTTCTTGTTTAATTTTCTATTCCATGATAAATTCTCAACTCTATTCATTTTTCTTGAAAATTAATGAATAGTTATCAAAAATATTTTTTTCACTAAAATAAATGAATCTTTGCTAGAAATTTAAATTTCACTATTAACTAATTTTGGTAAATAAATTTTTTTGGTCAAAAGCCGAGACCAAATAGGAAAAAGGCCATCGCTTGGAATGCAATGCAATTAGCCTTTTTTAATTTTTTTTAAAGATATTTTTCACATAGAGAATTGAGCTTAATCTGAAATTTTGTTGTTAATTAAAATTATTATATAGAATAAGAATTTTTAACACGTTATTTATAAAAATAAAATAATTAAGTATATATTACTATCAATAATTACAGTCATTTTTTGCATCTTTATCCTTTTTTTTTTGATTTTACAAAAAAGTTAAAATTTATTATTATTAAAATCCTAAAGAAAAAAATGCTTTTATCTTAAAATTTGAACAAAAAATTGATCTTTTCAAAATTAATCTATATTTTAGAAAATAAACAAAATTAAAAAAAAATTTTTTTTCTAATAAAAACTGTTTTGTTTAATTAATTACTAATTATTAAATAACAAAAGATTATTATACCTTCTCATAGAGAATCAAGTGAAGATTTAAAATCAAGTTTAACTTTCTTTGAAAACACATATTGAATATAGATAAGATTTAATGAAAAAATGAATCAATTGTAAAAGAATTATAAGATTTATTCATATTCAAAGTCCAAGTGAGGACTTAAACTTTTGACCAACTCAGATTGAACTTAAATCTATTTAAATACTTTTTGAGTTTTTTTGTCATCAATGGAAATTTTTTCGGTGGGACTTTGAGGTACCGAAGAACTCAGCCAATTTTTAACTTTTGAATCTGGACTCATTTGAAGATCGCGAGTCTTAAAAAACGTTTTGATGCCAGAATTTAAAATCTTAAAAATTTACTCTGTATTGGTTCAAATAGCTCAAATGGGGTTTAGTTGGATGCATGTTTTCAAGACTGTTCCATGTCGACACTTTTGACTTGGCATTTTTGACGTTAGGATCTTTAAACTGAAGGGAAAATTAATTTTTCATTTCAAACTTTTTTTTTGTTCCAATTACACCAAGATTTTGCAAAATTTTCAATGTTTGTTCCACAACCGGCTTTTTCTTTGGTGCCATTTTTTGCTGAAACACAAAAAAATTAAGACTTAAAACTTTGCCATTATCCAAAATATCAGAGCTTATTAAATGCGCTAATTTTTAAAGTAAATTGAGATATTGACACAAGGACTTATCGCTTCATTTTAATAGAAGAGAAATTTAATCTAACAGTATTTGAAATTTTAGATAAAATCAAATATTTGCATCATATTCAGCATGATGACAAAAAAATACCTCATTTACTTTTCTGCTAAATTCCGGACTGTTTGAACGTCTAATTCTCTTTAGGAAAAATTAAATTTTTTTGATCCCGAAACATTCGAGACTTACTCTTTTTTGATTATTTGTCTCTTTTTTTTTTCTTGAAATTTTATTTTCGCCATTATTTTGCTTTTAAATCACAAAAATAAAATTTGCATGTTTAGCTGAACAAACATAAGAAAATTTACATGATTTCTAGTCTGTTTAAGAGCTGAAGTTTCTTCATCGTCAGCATTCTAGGCAGAAAAAAACTTCATCAAATTAAATTCAAACTAATTAGAGATAAGTCTACCTCTGGGGATTTGAAATTTTTTGGTTTGCTCACTGGTTCTAGTTCAAAATCCACATTATCCTTAAATTAAAATTTACCAGTTCATCAAAGCATAAATCAAGTTTGATTGTGCTTCATCAGCATATATTGCCAAATCAAACACAAAAAGTTAAATATTAATTGTTTCTTAGCAACATTTGAACAATATTAAGATTCTGTTATTTTTTTGTCGAAGAATTTTGGCGACACCTAAAACCTTTGAGTTGTTTACGTACTTTGTTATTCAGCACTTGAACAATTTCGATTTCTTCTTCGTGGTCCAAATCATTTTGCTAAAATAAAAAATTTTTAAATAACAAACTGAATTTTAAATATTTTTATTTGAATCATCTTGGGGCTAATGGTTAAAAAAAACACCATTATCACAACATTCATTGTTCTTTAATTTAAAAAAATATTTTTTTTTATAAAAATAGTACTACTTTTTCTGATTGTTCGCTGATCGGCTCGTCTTAAACAAAAATAAAAATAGAAATTTGCTCAAAGGCTTAGAGGCGACGTACTTTGATAAAGTTGATTAGATTCAGTTGTTTCAGCATTCGAGTCTGGCTAAAATGTAAAATTAAATGAGTCTCAGTGCAAAAATACAATTCAAAGTTGTATTCGAGCATTAGAAAAGAGTAAAGGCATGCTAAAAAGAAAGAGCCAAAAACCTTATTTTCATTCTTAGTTTTGACAAATCGAGTATTTTTATTATCTATTTTTGCTTGTGCATTAACTTTAATTTTTTGGTTTATTATCTTTATTTTTAAAAAAATTTTAATTCAGCTTGACTATTTTTGACAAAAAAGACAATACTTTTACTTTGGGATCTGGCTTTTTATAATTTTTGTTCAGGTGATCAATCATAGCTGCTTTATGGAACTCAACTTTTTCATCAAAAATCTTAACGTCCCCACCACTCTTTTTATAATTGTTATTTTTCGAATCAATCAAAGGTCCTGTGTTAAATTCAATTTTTTTGTCATAAATCTGAAATTTTTAGTGTTGGAGTTGGAAAGTTATATTTAAAAAATATACTTTGATATCACTCTCGGGTTTTTGGTAATCCGGATGTTTAGCATCAATTAAAGGACCACTAATGACTTCAACTTTTTGGTTGAAAATCTGAAAAATTCAATTTTTAAAGAAATCGACTCTAAGAAAACAAAATCCAATAACCAAGTTCATACGGTATATGTTTTCCTTAAGGATTTAAGAAAATTAATAAAGAACAAACTTATTTAATTCCTTTATTGGTTAAATAAAAGTAATCAAAAATAATGTGGAATTTTTCTCTCAATATTAAAAATTTTCCTTTCAGCTTTAATTTTAAAAAGTTAATAAATGGTTTTTGGTGAAATTTTTTTGTTTCAAGAAATTTGGTTCAAAATAAAATGACAAAACAAAATAAATTAAATCATTATTTTTAGACGTTTATAAATCGTAGATAGAACTGTTTCAAAGGAAAAAGTAAATATTTATGAACTTATCCAGTTTTAAAATAGAAAATACGCCAAGTATTGATTTTTGGTAAGATTTAACATATAATCTGACTTCAAATTTTAGAATTGGAAAAAAATTTTAATATTGATGGCATTATCAAATTTTATACAAAACTTTCAATACAAAAATAAAAATATTTTCTAACTTTTGTTCTAAATGTCAAAAACTTGTTCTGTAAATGAAACAAAGTGAAACAACTGTTGTTTCACCTTCTGTGCGAATTCTGCAAAATTGAAAACCCTATTTAAAAGTATTAAAAATAAAACGCAATTAATTTGCACAGATTTTGCAGACTTCCACAGAAGGTGAAACAACAGCTGTTCACTTTGTTTCATTTATAGAACAAGTTTTTGACATTTAGAACAAAATTTATAAAAATTTTTTATCTTTGTATTGGAAGTTTTGTATGAAATTTCACAATGCCAATCTTGATTTTAACCACTAATGTGTAAATTTATACTTTTTAAATATCTGAGATAAAAAAAATATAAGGAAATGAAAAAATTAATACTTGAACATCACTTTCAGGCTTTTTATAATCTTTATTTTTGGCATCTATCACAGGACCATTGTTAAATTCTACTTTTTGATTGAAAATCTAGATAAGAGTTAATCAGAAAATTTAATAGTGAGATAAAAACAAATAAGTACTTTGACATCACTTTCTGGTTTTTTGTAATTTGTATTTTTGTCATCTACAAGGGGTCCATTTTTAAATTCTACCTTTTCATTGAATATTTTCACATTATTATCTGGTTTGCGGTATTCAGTATTTTTGGTATCAATGACCGGTCCTTTTTCGAAATAGGCTTTTTTGCTAAAAATCTAAAATTCTCTTAAAATTTTAGTCAATACACTTGGACAAAGATTTAACAGCAAGTATTTACAAAACTAACAGAATCTTAATTTTGAATAGAGCCTAATTCAATTTTTTGACGTCAGACAAAAAGTCTTATAGAACTTTAAAGTAAAAATGTTACCTTAACATTAGAGGCAGGTTTGCGGTAATTTGGATTTTTAGTATCAACGACTGGGTCAATATTTCTAACTTCTACTTTTTCACTAAAAACCTTTTAAAATTTTGAATAAAAAAATTTAGTCAAAATTTAAATGTATTTACTTGAACATTTCCGCCAAGTTTTTTATAATTCAGATTCCTATCATCAACACGCGGAGTCGCATTAACATCAATTTTTTCACTAAAAACCTTTTAAAAATTATTTTTTCCACAGAAATAAATATAATTTTTCCAGTCCTTACCCTTACATTTCCGCCTTGTCTTACATAATTTTTATTTAATGTATCTATTCTAGGCCCAGTTGAAAAATTTGGTCTCTCACTAAAAACCTTCATAAAAATTGTATGAGTAAATAAAATTTTTTTTAAAAAATTCAAATTATATTATAAATTTTGCGAAGACAAATCTTTCCAATACTTCAAGTTTAGTTTTTTTATTAATTTTTTTAATATCAATTTAAAAATAATGAATTACAAATATTGCTTTCATAAAAATAAAGCCTCGATTTTTCGGGAAATTGAAGCTTATGATCAAATTCTAATGATCAAGTCGGCACAATAAATTTGATAAATGATCTAAATTAAATGAATATGACCTAAAGTTATAATAAAATTTTTTTAAATTAATTTTAAAATGTTTTCCAAAGACATATTTTTAGATGAAAAGCAAACCATAGTTAAATACCAAGCGTTATTAATTAATTATTGACAACTGCTTGTTATTATTTTTATTTATTTTAGCATCGAATATTTTCCAAAAACTTCTGCATTTGAATTAATTAAGAAATCTAATAAAAATCTAATATAAAAAAGATTTTAATATTCATTTTTGATTTTATTGATTAAATATTGATCATTTTTTAAATTCATCGTGCTGATTTTTAAATTTACTTCTATAGATTGAAAAAATTTCAAATATTTGAAAATTTTCGTGAGAACCAAATAAATAAAATATTGATTGAAAATTTATCAGTGACTATTTTAGAAAATTAATTTCTTTGTTGACACTAAAAAATTTTTAAATAGTAATGTATCAATGAACAGCTGAATAAAAAAAAATTTTAAATTAAATTTTTCTCCTTTAATAACTTTCTATTCTAATTTGAACTTTTTTTACAAGTTTTTTATTGTATATTTAACAAAAATACTTCAACGTTTCCGCCATTTCTTGAATAGCTTGTGTTTCTGCTATCTACTCTTGGTCCTGATCTAAAATTTAACTTTTCATCAAAAATCTTAAAAAAAAATTTGAAAAAAATGTGCCAAAATATTTTTTATAAAAGTGCTTGCCTCAATATCTCCTCCCGATTTTGCATAATTTCTTTTGAAACTGTCAACTTTTGGTTTTGCATAGGGTCGAGATTTGTCATCAAATATTTCTACGTCACCACCTTTGGGTGCATAGCCATAATTATGAGAATCGACTCGAGACTTAATTCTATGATTTATTGGTTCATCAAAAATCTAAATAGCATATTTAAAAAAAAAAAAATTTAGACTCAAAATTGAACCTCTACATCGCCACCAGTACGAATATATTTTTTATTAAAGCTATCAACTTTAGATTTTGATTTTAGAGTCTTTTTTTCATCAAAAATTTCTACATCTCCTCCAATTGATTTATATCCGGTTCTGAATGTATCTACTCGTGCTGGTACATCATCATAAGATTCTTTCACTTGGTACGCTTTTCTGGACGGTGTACGTCTAATGTAAATCTTGAAAAATTTATAAAATTAAAATTAAATTCAAAAATTAAAATAGTACCACTTCGTCTTCCTCTTCTTCTTCTTCATCTTCATTTTCTTCTTCGTCATCATCGTCTTCCATCACCGTGTACACTCGTCTATCTTTGGGATCAGGGGTTATGATCTTAGAAAAATAATTTATCTTTTTTTAAAATATTTAAAACAAAAAATTACGGTGACTCTGGGTCGTGGCGTTCGTTTAATCTTAAAATTTGAATCAAAATTAATATTAAAATACAAAAAATTTTCCTCTCACATAAACGACCTCTGAATCTGGTGTTTCTTCGCGAACATAGACCACTTTTTGGGGTTGATTATAAAAAGGATTCACTGGCGTCAATATAGGTGCAGGTGTTATTACATATTGCACTGGATTAGGGTCTAAATACCTTACTCCTTGCTGATCTATAGCAATATTCTTAATTTTTTTAAATTTTAGTAAAGGATCAAAATTTTTGGTTAATTTTCTTTTTACATTAGATTCGGGTATTGTTTGATAAAAAGCTGCTGAGATTAAAAATTAATTAGTAAGGGACGAATTGGCAAATGCGCAAATTACCTTGAGACATTTGTGTGAAAGTAATTTCTGAAAAATTATTATCTAATCAGATTTTATAGATTTTAAAGTTTTTCTCTATTTATTTTTACTAAAGCTTTTAAGAGAAGTTGTTGCTAGGCATAATTTTAAGGTAAATTAGAAATAATTAAAAAAATGAAACATTAACTAAAGATTGTTTATGAAATAATGACCCAATATTTAGCCATTTTAAAATCTACAAAATTTATATCTAAATTATACATTCAGCACTTGAATCATGCACAAGCATTTGAAAAAATCAAATTGATTTAAAATTTTAATTTTTTTTATTGAAAAAGGAGAAATTAAAATTCTGTATAAATTTTTTTTGCCACAATTTACCAAAAATTAAATCAGTATGAAAATAATTAACTAAGTTTTTATTTATTTTTAAACCATTGGAAAAAAGTTAATGCAAAGAATAAATTTAAATTAAAAAAAAAATCACAAATTTAAATTCCACAATTTAATTAGAGTATCAGCAGAACCTGAAGCCAAATTTCCATTTCTCAGGCCCAGCAGAGAACATATAGTGTCAGTATGGCCGGTTAAGTTTTTAACAATAGAGCCTTGTTTAGTGTCCCAAATTAAAATGTGCGAGTCTTGAGACCCACTGGCCAAATTTCCATTGGCAAATGTGGTTAATGCTCGCACGGAATGATCATGTCCGACTAGAGTTTTGTTCAGTTTTCCATTTTCCAGATCCCATATACGAATTACCTGATCGGAGGAGCCACTTACCAATCGTCCATCGTTTAGAACAACAAGACTCAAAATCCAGTTATAAGTTACTTCTAGCTTTGATTTTAATTCACCGGTTTCAGAGTTCCATATTAAAATTTGAGAATCAGCTGAACCACTCACCAAATCTCCAGTAGATAACAGAGTCATAGTCAAAACCATATCTTTGTGTCCATTTAAGCTTCTTACCACACTGCCATTGCTAATATTCCAAATAGTTATAGCTTTGTCCAAAGACCCGGAAGCTAACTCTCCATTTTTTAAAAGTGTTAAGCACAAAATTTCATCTGAATAGGTCATTTTTTTGGCTTGACTTTCCTTTTCCAAATCCCAGATCCGAATTGTTCTGTCTCTTGATCCGCTTATTAAAGCATTCGATGATAAACTAACCATGGAAACTACTTCATACTCATGGCCTTTTAATGTTTTTTTCAAACTACCTTCAGTAATATTCCATACATAGATCATAAAATCTGCCGAAGAACTTGCCAAATTGCCGTTTTCGAGCTCTAAAAGCGATAAGACTGTACTTTCATGCTTTTGTAGGGTAAAAACCGGTTTTTCTTTAAATAAAATTTATAAAATTAAAAATATCTGATCATTGAAAAAAAGATTATTTTTTCAAAAAATTTTACTTGAACATTTAACACAAAATACATAAGCATTTAAGTAAAAATTAAAATTAAAATAGCCATAAAACTTCTTTTTTTATCAATTTTATTAATTTTTTCTTTTTTTTTGTTTTTAACATCGCCTTTAAGGCCTTAATTGAATGAATAATTAAATTTAGCTTTGAAAACTTTGGTAAATAAAATCAATGCAAATTTAACTAAGATAACTTAAATTTAAAAATTAAATTTTTATTTTTAAAAAATTTCTTCAATTATTTATATGATCATGTCCAAATTTTTTTTTCTATTAGAAAAAATTTTACACAAAGAAAAATTTTAATTTGGTGTAAATTGAAAATAAATAATAATAATATCTAAGAGTTGTATTTATGTCATGTTTCAATTTTTTTTCAAGTTATTATCTCTAAAAGTTATTGAATGCCTACTCGAGATTTTTAATAAGAAAATATTGTTCACCAATTTTCTTAATTAAAGAAATACAGCAAAATTGAAAATCTGACATAAACATTCAAAAGGTTTCTAGTTATTCATAAATTTATTTCTCAACAAAAAATATTTGAAAAATAGACCGACTTTTTATTCGATATTATTTTATAATAAAATATCAAAATAATTGCTTTTGTTTTTTAGATAACTAATATTGATAATTTTAATCAATCTAGCATATACTCGCTCATTTGATTAAAAATGTGGTACAAGGAATATTTGTAGCACTTGACATGTTTTTTTAATGTTTCGTTATTTCTTCATGATAAAGTAACACCATATCTAAAGAAATTAGGAGACAAAATTTTTAATTTTTTTTTTTAATTTTCGAATAAAGAATGAGCATTTAAATTAAAATTTAGGAACTAGAATTTTAATTTAGAGCATTACGGTATTAAAACTTGTTAAGATGCAGATTTTTTTCAAAAAAAAAAAATATTTACTGATGTTAAAATAAAATTTTCAAAGCTTTTTTGAATTTTAAAAATATTTTCCTAATTTAACCAAATTTTGTGTTGAAAATATTTTGACTAAATAAATTAAAAACATAAAAATACAGTAGTTTCAAGCTATATAAATTTTAATAAAAAAAAATCTGTTTGTTGGATTTTCCAATATTAGTCAGTCATATTTTGATTATTCATTTTTCGTTTTAAAAGATTACTAAATATTTTTTCCAATTGAATAAGAAGATAATTTTTGATGAGCACCCTAAAAACCAACTGGAATGATTTTTTTTTCTGAAAGATTAAGACTTTGTTAAGATTATTAATTCAATTTACTTATCATTTTTAGTTAAGCTAACAATCTATTCCGAATTAAGCAAACTCAATTTTGACTTTTTTTGTAATTTGCAAAAAAAAAACTATCAATTAAATTTTTTGAAAACATAGTTTTTTTGTTATTCTAGAGATCTTTAAATTTATTTAAAAATTTTTAATCGATGGAACTATCTATTCCAAAGATATTGGCAAAAGCATAAATAAATCCAATTTTTATAAATCATTCAAAATAGTAAAATTTTTTAGTAATTTTTCTAAAATATTTTTGAGCCAAAATCCACAAAGAAATGTTCAAGACCTCAATTTTTATATGAATTTACTACTCTTTAAAAAAAACTAAGAAAAATTTATATATTATAGAATAAAAGGTAAAAGTGCTTCAGATCACTTCTTTCTGATAAATCAACTTGGAACAACTAGTTTTTTTTATCCTTGATTTGTTTTTCAAGTCAGTATTAAAAATAAAGAAAAAATGAAGACTTACGAGTGCATCTGTTTGTTACATTGTCTCTAAATTGGGTGTCAAAGCAGCTTAAAATTTAATTTAAAAATATTTTTTTACTATTTTTTTATATTAGAGTTTTTACTTGTTGAGAGTGCAGTTACAAGATACTGGGTCTTTTGAACACTGTCCACTATCATAACCAGTATGTTTACAATAATAATCACAAACTGTATTGTCCAAATCGTAGTCATTAAAAGCACAAATCCGGTCTTCATTAGAGGGAAAATTAGCTTGCAAAAGAGAGCTACACTCTTGTCGTTTGTAGGGCTCAATCGAGCAGTTCAACTCCTTGAATTCAACATGCCAAGGTTTTGCTTTGTTCGACTGATTTGAATAAACTATCCAAAGGACGTAGACCAAAGTGATTAAGAGCAAGAACGTGACTAGAGAAACAAATAGAATAACTTTGACTTTTGAAGAACTGTTTATCTGGGAGCAAAATTACTTAAAATAAATCATTGCCAAACAAATAATCTTACTTGGTGCCTGTCAGCTTCTGGTACTTGGTTTGTTTTCTTGGCCATTATATCTAAACTAGACTAAATTTAATTTTGACCTGATCATTAAATATTGAAAAATTTTAATCGATAGCCCTGTCAGTTTACCGAAATATTTCACTCAAATGCAGCTGGATACAAATCAGTTTTGTATCTAATCTCATCCTTATTTAAGATAGCTTTATCCTTAATCCTCGGGGCGCTCACATATCAACTATTGGACTAATGGTTAGTCAAGCATTTAAAGATGGATAGGTCTATTAGAACAAAATTTGTCCTGAGGTGTGAGAAAAAAATATTTTTTTATTCATCTCAAAAAATTAATTTAAAAACTACTAAGCTCATAAGCGCATTTATCTTCAAGATAACAATTTCTAGTTTTAGTAACATTTGGATCAATCTTTTCATTTTGAGCTGTAATTGCACAATCTTGAGCCTCAGCTGAATTGATAAATAAATCAAAATTCCAATCTATTCTAATGTCTTTTGTTTACATAACTTTACATTTTCATAAATAAATTATATTTATCTCACTGCTTTGAGAAGGCGAAAAACAAAATAATCTTTAAACTTTAAAAATATATGCTTTCTATCAATTTTGATCAATAAACTATTCGAAGCAACATAAATCATTTTGAGTCATTGACAGAGGAAAATAATTGCTCAAATATCGGTGTCGCTTCTTACCCAGAGCGATTTGTCCGAAAAGAATTTATGCCAGATAAACTAAAAACCCAAGTAATTAACTACCTACTGATTGATTATTTTATCTTAATTGAAATTTTGATAACTAAACCCACTCGAGCCATGCAGAGTTGTTTAATGTTTTCTTAACTAAGAAAAATATCTATAGTGGCAAACAATTATTCAAGTTATGCATTTATTATTCATTTAGCATCAAAATACAAAAAGAATTACAGAATTAATTTAAACTTTCAAGAAATATTTTATATAAAGAAAATTTTTCAATTTTGTCAATTTCAACTAGTCAATTTTGTGACCAGCTGGCCAATTTTTTATTCAAAAAAATTTATGAACAATTGTTCACAGAATTAAATCAAGCAAAAATATAGATTAAAGTTTATAAACAAATATTTGTTTACCATTATTGTTCACAAAAACTTACATAACTTTTTAATAAAAGAATATAAAAAAAGTTGTTTTTTGAGTTTAATTCTAAGATTATGTTTTTTAATTAATTTTCTTTCTATTTTCTTTTTTAAGTCGATAAAGCGTAACTGTGTTAAGTAGTGGAAAATTCTGACTAAAATTGATTTTGATAGTTTCGAGCTATCGTTCATGCCTACCTGCTTTCTTTCTTTTGCCCAATATTCAAACAATTTCAGAACATTTATAATAAAAAATTTGAATTTTTTGAAAAAAGACCCAACTTTTATGAATATGTTAACGTTTATTTCTAAAACACGTAAATTTGTAAAATAAAATAAAAAAAATATTGTTTTACTTTTTTACTGTTTTTTAATTTGTTTTAGTAATTTACTGAAAAAAAAGAGGTTTTAGTAAATTTCTAAAATAGTTAGTAAATTATAAAATTTTCTTTATTTATTTATTTTTTCTTAGAAGCACTGTTACCTCCATAACATCTTAAGTTGCATAACAATTGAGTCTTTTTACAACTGCATCTATTCGTTAAACATTGGGTAGTTTAACCATTCCTTGACCACCACCAATCGAGATCTCGTTAACAGCTTGCCTTACGCTCAAAGATTTATCCAATCTTAATTTTAAATCAATTGAGCAATTCTTGACCAAAGCAAAACTATTTCTTGCAAACAGGACATTCAAAACACCTGCCTCACAAATTAACTCATAAAGTGATTTGTCTTAGTCTATGTCGATTACACGATATATTAGATTAGAAGCTTCTGTTAAACTTTTATCAACGTCGGGTAAGGGCAAAATAACATAATCCCCAATATTGACCTCTGGAATATATTTTTTACTCCTGATTTTAAATGTAAATAAAGTTTTACAAATTTACTGCTCTATACGTAAATTTAGAAAATTACTGGAAAAAAATTTAAAAAATAATTTTTGTTTGAATATTTTAGAAATTTACTGATCAACCAGGAAATTTACAAAATTCCGTGTTTTACAATTTTACTATTACAAATATAAATTTTGTAGACTTTGTAGAACGGCAGGCATATTTTTCTGGAACACTTTTGCCGAAGTTTTAAACTGCAGTCACCATTACATCTTGGATATATCCTACTAAAAAAAAAAGTATAATAATCATGAGATAGATGATAAGTTGTATGGGGTTCAAATTATTCAAATTCATTTGAGTTTCAATTTTTATTTTTTAAGATTAAAATCAAATTAAGAATATTTTAATTTCATAAATTAATAAAATAAATTAACAGTTCATTTAATATATATTATATTGAAGTTCACAAATTTTACTCAATTTTTAGATGGTTTAATTTTATGATCAGCTAAATAAATCTTTAATAAAGTTTGACCAGCTGGTCACAAAATTGACATCAGAAATTTTAAAATATTTAAGTTTTTATTTTGATTTTAATAAAGTTTAAAAAGATAATTTCCGATTTGGTCTCGGACGATTACAAAAGTTAGAGTTGCAGCATCTTGCTTGCAAACCTGTGTTAAAGAAATCTTTTTCATTGCAATCCGTCGAACATCCCAAAGTCACTGTTTTCATCTGAATTTTTCCACTAAATTTCATTTTTCGCCTAATTTCCTTTAAAATTAAACAATCTATAATTAAAATAATCATAAAAATTAAAATATTTTACAATACAATGAGTTTGACCCGCAGAGCATTCTTTTTTTACTGGTCTTCTTATCAGACAGTCTTTGCACTCAAAGCAATGCAGACAAAATACCAAGTTAGTAATCGCTTAGAAAAATTCATTTGATTTCATTGAAAAAACAAGATAAAACTTAAAATACCTGACAATATGAATAGATAAATATAAAATTTCACACTTGACATTTTTAATTTGTAAATTTGTATCGAGCTAAAGCTCCTACAGTTAAAAAAAAACACTATCAAAACAATGCTTTTTATCCTAAGAGAATTTAGAATTTTAATTTTTGATAGAACTGTCCTTTAGAGATTAATTATCTGTAAAAAATAAAAATTTTTACGATTTGATCTGATTAATTCATAGACATTTAAGTAGGCAGGAGTTTTGTGATCTTAGCAATCATCATGGATTAGTAATACCTCGTTTACTATGAATAATTAGTATTTTAAATAATTCTTTTATTAATGGCTTTTAAAATTATTTTACAAAAATTTTTGAAAATTCCTTAACTTGGTTTTAAAAAACCAAATAAAGATGAAAGTTAGAAAAAATTATAAATGAATATTTAACAGTACAAAGCATAACTTGTAATTATTTGTGCTGGTTTAGAAAATAAATTGATTAAATTTTTTTTGAAATCTACCATCATTAGACTCAAAAATAAAATAATGATGAGCATGAACTCACAAAAAATGCTTTGAAAGCGATTAAGAAAAGAATTTTTTTTTATTTTGAAAATACTAAGTCAAATAGATCGAAAACTTGCCTTAAGTACTTACTTTATTCTATTCCAGTCAAAATTTTGTATAAAAAAAAGGTTTAGGACTGGTTCATTAAAGAATTACCTTTTGTAGGCATTTTATGAATAAGAAGGCGCTTTGGTATGTACTGCAAACAGATTTTTGAGATTTTTTTTGAGTTTATTGTTTTATTAATAAAAAATTGGCATCTTGAAGTTGATGATCAATTCAAAATATCATTTCAATTCAAAAAGTTTATCTTAAGATATTAAAATAAATCTTTGATTTAATTTAAATAATTTTAATGTAACATGATTAACATGTTATGTAGATGTAAAGAACAAAAAAATTTTGAAAAAATATTCTCTCAATCCATTATTAAAATCGATTTTTAATATATTTTTGGGATTTTTTGTCAAGTTTATTTTCATTTTATTACTTATTTGGAATTTATTATTTGAATTTAATTTTTAAATTTAATTTTGAATGCTAGATATAAAATTTTGGTAATAAAAATTTCAAATAAACTTTACAAAAAATCAGGTAATACATTTAAATATAAAAATCGATTTTAACAATGAATTGAAAAAATATTTTTTCAAAACTTTTTTGTTTTTTAAATCTCGAAACATGTTAATCATGTTACATTAAAATTGTTTAAATTAAATCAAAGATTTATTTTAATATCTTAAGATAAACTTTTTGAATTGAAATGATATTTTGAATTGATCATCAACTTCAAGATGCCAAAAAATTGATCTTTAAAAAATTTTTAATTTAGTAGTTATAATTGTAAAGAAATATAACTTACATTCTTGGACTGATTTAATTTTTAAGTAATTGAAAATTAAGTAAAACAAAAAATTTAATTTTCAATTCTAAATTAGTTTACAAGTTGATTAAAAATAATCAATTTATGGCCAAAAATTCTTTAAATTTTTTCTTTAAACTGGACAGTTAAATGGAACATTTTATTTTTTATATTTTAAAGCTTACAGAAAAGTCTTCAGTACAAAATCCATTTTTTATTAAGAATTTAAATTTTGTATTGAAATTTTTTTTATGAAAATTCACAATGCCGGGATTTAGAGCGTCATAAGTACAGATAACAATCAGCCTTTCTGAGCATTTCGGTGAGACCACTGCAAATCGTTTATATGCAAGTGAAATCAAATATGAAGTATGGATTTTCCTAAAATATTTGTTTTAAAATATTGATTATTGACTCGTAATCTAGACGAAACTACAAGATAATTTTTTATAAAGAATGAAAGGCTTCAAAATCACATAATGAATCTCTCAATGAGAATTAAAAAATTACAATAAAGGTATTTTTTATTTAAATAATAATAATAATAATAATAATGATAAGCTACAGCAGGAAACCTGCGGAGCGGAACTAGCTTTAGTCTCGCTATGGTAGCCAAAAAAAAAAAAAAAAAAAAATTCATAATTAGTCCGTGTTGAAATAGTTATCCAGGTCTATACATATACATAGTAGCGTTTCATTCATTTCAAGTTCAATTTTATTTTTACTTCTCTTCTCCTTTTCTCATCTTTTTTTCAATTGTTAGATTTAATTTAGAGTATCCGTAAGCCTCCTCGGTGGCTAACTTGCGACATCAGGTCAGTATCCCAGCCCTAGCAACCGCGGGCTCATCGATGGACACAGAGGTTTCAAACCGACTGGAGCCAAGGTAACTATTTATTACTTAAGTGAATTCTCAAAATTTAAAACCTCTTGGTTGGGGAACTAGAGAGACATGCACTATTACGCTCCATGTGTCTATCCAGCTGACTTTTAAAACTGTTTAATGACCTAGCATTTATTATTTCACTCGGTAATTCATTCCAGCTCCTGATTACTCTATTGGTCAGGAAATTTTCTCGTTGCTTTGCCTTAGTGAGTTTTTTGCTATACCTTTGATTGTGTCCTCGGATATTGCTTGCGGGACCAGTCGTTGTGAGTGAATTACATTTGTTTACAGGGTAATATTATTCAACACAAAAAATATATTTAAGAAAAAAAAATTATTTATTTAACTATAAACTTTATCATTTATCAATGAAATATTTGATTAAATTTAAATTGATTTTGTTTCTTATTTGTCTAAAATAAAATAGAAAAATTTTAATGCAAAACTTTTATATCGTTTCGTTTTTTTAGCTATTTTGATTAATTAATTTCTTAAAATAGCTAAAATTAAACAGTTAATTTGAATAAATTTAGTTGACTTATAATAAGGAGTCATTAGCGTTTTAGCGTTCTTTTGTTCTCTTTTTGTTTCTTTTTCAGATTAAATTTTCTAATTAAATTTTGCCTATGAGGCTTAGTAAATAAATATATAATGAAAGTAATAAATTTATTTTGATCTAGTACTAATTTTTTTTAAATAATCGATAAAAAAATGTTATTTCAAGGCAAATTCAGAAAATAAATCTTTATGGAGCTGAAGAAACAAATTAAAGTAATTTTAAAATAAACAGCAAGTAGCTCAGGCAGTTTGAATTTAAAATTGGCATTGACTATCTTGAGTATGATAGAGACCTTTTTGGTGACATTTATCTGTATAAGAGCCAAAGGCTAGTTTATTTAGTTAAATTTTAAATTTCAAATCGATATTTTTTTCCGGATCAAATCATTCTTTCAACATATTTTTTTGTCTAAACAGTTTTTCAGCTCTGGTAAAAAGAATGTTAGAGAAGGTAGAGTATGTTGATTCTAAATTCTCTTTTTAATTTTTTTCTAAAACAAATAACTTAAAAAAAACTTAGCTGTCTCTTTTTTATCAATTTTTTTCAAATTAATCAATCTTTTATAAAAATTTGACAAATGAATTAATTTAATCCAAAGAACTGATCTATTTTTTAAATGCAATATGAAAAAATAATATTAAAGAGAATATTTTAGTGTTATTTATTTGGAAATAAAGTTTTGTGTTACCTCAAAATTATTTAAATTTACCTCTAAATATATAAAAAATAATAAATTTTTAATAGACGATCATCTTATAATAAAAATATTAACTATTTATATATTTTATTAGCAAAATAAAAAAAATACATCTTTTTATTAGAAAATTAGACAAATTATATAAAAAAAAGAAAAAAATCATTAAGACAATCAATTTATAAAAAATTCAGAAATTTTAAATTCAAAATAACATTATTTAAAGAAAATTAACAATTAGACAATAATAATATCTTCTTTTTCTTATTGAAGTGTCATTTATGGCAGATTCTACTCAAAATTCTACTCGGTCGGTTTGAATTTCTAACTTAGACTTTTTAGAACTATTTTGCACAATAATTTCAACTTCATCGCTATCTCTTAAAACTCATGTTCACTTAATTTCTTGTAAATTTTACCTTTTCCACGTTTTGGCTAGTTAGAAATTTCATTATGGTCGTCATTGTGAGTGTCATTGATTAGGTTTTCAAGTATAACCTTCTCGGAAATGATATTACTATGGTCTTGCATTTTTTTAGTTAGCATGAAACGTTTTTAAAAGATTTAGTTTTGTTTAAGCAAAAGGATAAAATATTTAAATGTGACAAAAGAGAAATTAATTAATTTTATATGGCTTTTATTAATTAGCAGGTATTTTAGTTGAATTGTTTTCAATTTTTCTTTTTAAATGGAAGTTTTTATTTTTTTAATCATTTATTAAAAAAAAACTGGTTTTATTTGAAATAGCTATGTTTATTAAAAATTAGATGTCAATTTTATTAAATTAGAGGTAACTTTTAATTTTTTTGCGGTATTAAATTTCCAAAAGCCATTTATTTGTGTATTTTACTTTTTGTTTTTCGTAGTCTTTATTCTTTTTATTTTTTTTTTAAATAAGGTTTGTAAATATTAAAAATCATTAATAATAATAATAATAATAATAATAATAAACTGCTCTGTATAACATTGAGGTTATACACACGCTTAGGGCGTCCAGCCAACTGGTGGCTTCAGCAGTTATTTGCAGTTGTCCTTTCAAACAGTTTAAAATCCAAAATTCTTTTAAAAAGGTTGACGTTTTCCGTTTCTTCAATTGAAATTGAGAGTTTGTTCCATTCATTCACGACTCTGTTTGTCAAAAAGTTATATCTTTGTGGGCAGTTCCGCACTATTTCTCTCACTAACTTATACTTATGACCTCTCAGCTTCATCTGTTGATTTGGAAGGTTGTTGAAATTAACCCCTTTGTAAAGATTAACGTTATCAATCTCTTTAACAATTTTAAACATCTGAATCAGATCTCCACGATTTCGACGTTCTGTTAGAGTTTGAATCTTAAGGTATTTAAGTCTTGATTCGTATGGATTGCTACTAATACTTCTTACCAACTTTGTTGCTCTTCTTTGTACTCTCTCTAAAGCATCTATGTCCTTCCTTAGGTATGGGTGCCACACATAATAAAGAATAAATTTACGCTAAACCCTTCAAGAAAAAGATTTATTAATTTTCCAAATCTAGTTATTAGAAATAATCACTACAAAGCAGATTTTGATGAAATCGATTTCGATGTTACATAATTGATTTAAGAATATTCTTTTAATCTGAAAATTCTATCTTATTTTTTAATTATCAATTTAATATCTCAAAATTAATCAAATTATTTAGATCTAATCAAAATCGATTGGACTATCTATCTTGTCTTAAGAAAGATATTTAAAATAAAAATAAGATCTGTTTAGTTTAACCGATAAACAAATAAATAAACAAAATTAAAACTTTGATTCCAAAATTTTATTCAATTAATATTTATTATTATTAATAATTATTTAATTTTATTTAATTAATTATTATCAACAAGCTTAAATTATTATCTCAAAAAAGCAATAAAGCTGATCAAAAATTGCAAACTCAATCATTTTCTACCTTTTTTGCCTATTTTACCTTTTTTACCTTTACCACCTTTTTTTTTAGGTAAATTGCAGAGATTTTTGGTGCAGCAAGATGCCTTTAATCCTGTATTGGCATAAGATTGTGCATTACATTCGGTTGTACAACCCAGAGCCACCATTTTCATCTGTTCTTTCCCATTAGCGTTATCAATTTTTTGTTCTGCTCTCTAAATATAAAAAAATTAAATTTTGAGAGATAAATTAAAATTTTTTACGATGCAATAGTCCTGACCAGGCAAGCATTGCCTCTTGATTGCTTTGTCATGAGTTTTAAGATTTTTCAACTCAATTCCAGTACAGTCTTCGCAAGAGTAACACTCTAAACTGTAAACATGACTGGCGATTGCTAAGATTTAACTTTTTATAAACTATTTATTATTCAGCAATTAAAAATTACCCAAAATGAAGACTATAAAAATAGCAAGATTTTTAAAACTGATATTAGACATTTTGTAGTTAGATAAAAAAACATCAAAAAAATCATTTTTATACTTATTTCTCAAAATTAATATTCCAAAAAAACTTCTAAAATAAAAAAAATTGAATATTTTATTACGTATTCAGTGATTAATGTACCAAACATTAATCCCACTAATAATGAACCATGCACCATTGACCTTACGATCAGATCCATGATTGTACTTTAAGTTTTTGATTTCAAGTCGACTTTTCAGTTCGCTTTTAAAAACGATACTCAGAAATATATTTTTATGACTTTGACAAAATACTTGAGTTGTTCTTTATTTACCATGAATCTATAGATCATTTATTTTTTGAAATATTTTACATAATAGTTCCAAGTATAAAAAATCTTGTGGATGATTTTTTTGTTTAAATCCAAAATGCGAACAATTAGTTTCAAGAATATATTTTTTTGTTTGATGCTGAGTTTAGGTAAACCATTAAATAAATAATTGTGATAACTATTTTTGATAAAAAATAATTAAAATTTTAGCAATAGCTGAATGCGTTAATAGTTTAAAATGCTACTATTGCGATAACTGTACAGGAATTATTTTAAAAAAACCGAACACCTTTAAAATGGCTGTAAAAAGAAAATGTTCTGAAAGTCAAAAATTTTGTATTGTAATAATTTGATTATATTTTTAATTTAATTTAATTTAAATTAATTTAAGAGAGCCGAGCAAAAAATGACTAATAGTTATGGAAAAGAACAGATGAAAGTAGTGGCTTTGGGTTGTATAACCGAATGTAATGCACATGCTTATGCCAATACAGGATTAAAGGCATCTTGCTGCACCAAAAATCTCTGCAATTTACCTAAAAAAAAAGGTGGAAAAGGAAAAGGTAAAAAAGGAAAAGGTAAAAAAGGCGGAAAAGGAAGAAAATATGGAAGATCATTCGAAGAAAGCGTCGAAGAAAATGAAAATTAATAATTGTATTTTTTTCAATCAATGAGGTTTTAGTTTTACAATTTTTGTTTTTTGACTAAAAATTTATTTAATAAAACTTTATTATCGCGTTTAAAAAAAATTCGTTTATTTTTAATTAAATTTTAATTTTTAATCATTAATTGAATTGTATGTATTTATCTATGAATGAAAAAATTAGAAATTTTAGGAATTTTGATTATAATAAATCTTATTCAGTCTTAATATACCAAGCTAATAATCAGAGAATTAGAATTACTGTCCTAATTGTCCTAAATATTTCACTTGTTTAATTTATTTAAATGGCACTTGATTTTACGTAAAATTACGTAAAAAAAAGTTTCATAGCACAATTGTATAAAATGGTACTAATAAACAAACGGACATTATCAAAAAAAATGGAAAATTGAAGTTAATGATTAAAATTTTATAATAAGTTTTTAAATATTTTTGTTAATTTTTAAATAAAAATAACTTTTAATCCAATTTCAAAGATGCGCTATTTTGCACCATATTTGGTTTGCTAAATATAGAAATATGACTTTGTATTGTATTTAACAATTAAAAAAACTTAAAAACCCTTTTCTATAATCATTTTTGATAATCAAAATTCAAATATTTCATTTAGTATAATATGTCACAAAATTAAAAAATTTTTTGTCTCTTTGAAATTTTTTTAATCATTAAATTTTTAAATAATTAATCTTTTTATTTTGTAATTAATTATATATTAAAAAATTTTCTTATCTTTTTTTCTTTTTTTTATTTTGAAAAGTCCATAAAATAAGTAATTTTTTAGCCTTTAAACTAATTTCTTATTTATTCAGAATTCATTATTTAATTTATTTACATAAAGAAATATCAAAGACTGAAAATTTTTAAAATGATATTTTTTAATCTCATTTTTGGTAAACACAATCTTCATTCAAAACTGGGCTGAAAGACTTTGTAAGATTATTCATCATTTTAATTTATTTTCACGTAAATTAATGCAATTTATTTTAATAGCGATTTAGATTTTAAAGTTCCTGAAAAAAAGTATCAATTAAAATAAATTAAAATGCAGAGTTAAGAGTAAAGATTTTTTAAAGAACACCTTATGATTTTTTTAAATATTTTTTTTAATTTAGATGTTTATGTATTATTGTTATAGTAATATTAATTTTGTTTTATTCTTTTTATCTCTAATTAGTAATATTTGAAATTAAAATCTTTATTTAATATTAAAAAATTTAAGTTTTATTAAAAATAAAAGAAACATAGATTTCGTTTCTACAAAACTAAAGTTTTGGAACGCGAAAATTTACTGATGGATTCTCTAATCTTTTTATTTATATAACGTTGGTTAATATTATTGCAGTAGTCCTTTGTGCAACAATAATGATCTTTTGGACAGAAATTTGAGCAGCCAAGTTTTATTATAACCTTTTCTGATTCTGTCTTTGTAATTTTTGGTAAAACATCAACGTCAGCCTTATTAAAAGTTATATCTTTTTAAAAAAGTAAATCTTATAAATTTACAATACAAAAGGATTGTCTCTCTTTACAATGAACATTTCGTCTCGGCTCCATTAGCCCAAAATTTCCACCCTGGCATGTATGGCATGATTTACACATAAGACACGAAATAGGTCTTAATTCAAAGCCTTAAAATATTTAAAATTAAAGGAACCAATTTAAAGAACTTAATTACTAATTAAAAGGATGACAAAGCTTATGTATCTGAACATTTTTTAATTTGTAAATATTTTATTCGAAAATTAGTGCTATTTATATTATAATTATTTACAGATAATAAAAATTTAAAATATGATAAATTTAATTGACTATTAAAAATAGAATGTAATTTTTTAAAATTTTTTTATTTTTTTATGATCGTTAAATCTTATAATTTCTTAATCAGATTTGCAACATGATTTTCTACAATCTCTTTAGATTCATCAAAAAACAACAACAACTCAATTGGATTCTGATTTGGAGAACGATTCTAAAAAATTTATTTCTTAATGTGTTTTTTAAATTAGTTCTTTTTATTCTTTTTTATCCTTATAATAGCAAAACTGTTTTACAACAAGCTTTAAAATCGACTTGGAAATCAGAACCGGTCTTAGATCTATAAAGTTAAGAAATGACTTAAATTATAAAATAAACACTTTTTAAGAAATATACTATATTTGATAATACTTAATTTAAAATTTTATTTAGTAAAAATATGACACATAATGTAAAAAATAATTGAAAAAAAAATTTGACCCCGACGTGACTCGAACACGCAACCTTCTGATCTGGAGTCAGACGCGCTACCAATTGCGCCACGAAGTCTCATACTCTTCTTAAAATAGGAAAATACATTTATTTTATTGATCTGAAATTGATTAAATTGAGAAATTTCATAATTTTTGAAAATTCCATTCCTTTGGAAACTAACAGGCAAGGTTAGACACTTTTAAAAGTATGTTTTGCTTGAAGCCCAATATCTCAGGATCGGAATAACTTTATGATATCGCAAATCCCTTGATAGTTAGCTATAGAGCTAAAAAATTTTACTCAATAGTCGATTATTTTTGATAATATATTTAAAACCTCATACAATTTAAAAACCTAAAGTACCCTATTTTAGCACTTCAAGGTTCGGTTTGACCCTGTTTCTACCAAAAAACTGTATAAGATTCTAATATCTTGGTTTTTATCAATAATCGACAGATATTGATTTGTTTTGTCAAACGAACAAATTAATAAAATTTGATTCATTATTCAATCTTAATCCTAGAACTACTCCTCAAATCATCAGATTTTTTTTTATTATTTTTAATTTTTAATTTTTTTTAACATCGCCCATGAGGTGTTCTCTGAATAATTATAATATTCAATCTTAATTAGATTTTTCTCATTATTTATTGAAAATCAAGATGCTGACACCCTGTCCAGCATAAAGGTTTTGTTTATTAAACAAAGTTCAGTATCGAATGAATAAACTTATTGATTATGAATCTTTAAGCTCTACTTTGCTTAATCTGAAAAGATTCTAAAAACCACTTGTAAAGCTTTTCTTCGACCTAGTTTGTTTGTACAAAAATACAAATTTAATAATTAATTATTTATTACGTAGTTTATTTTGGGTTCAAAAGAATTATTTTAAATGTTGCTTTAGCATAAAATTTATTTAATAAAACATCCAAATAAAGTAAAAACTAGAAAAAAATGCAAAAATGTAAAAAAGGCATCACCGGGAATCGAACCCGGGATCTCCTGTTTACTAGACAGGCGCTTTAGCCACTAAGCCATGACGCCATTGCATATTTTTAATTTAAAAATTCATAGCAAAATATCACCTATCTTTTACTAATCGTCTAATTTATTTTTTTTGAAAAAATATTGATATTTAATTGTGGGAAAAATTGTTCATGAAAACTGTGTCAGCCTTGCAATCAAAAATGTCAAAAAAAATATTCAAAACAAACTCATTATGGATTTGTTTAATAATGAATGACAACCATTTTTCTGTGAGAATTAAGTCTTCGACAATATAAATGTTTTAAATTACAATTTTAATAAATTTTTATATTTAAAAGTTGTCATAATTATAAAAATAAGTTTTAACTTTTAAAGGAATAAGTAGGTACTATTGAATTTTTCTATTACTTATTCACTTTAAAAAAAATCTACCAAATGACTGAAAAAGTGAATCAAGCATAAGCATAATTTTATATTTTAAAACTGTCATCAAACACATAAATTTGTATTTTCATTAATGTTAATAAAACATAAGCTTATTTTTTAATTTAAAAAAAAAAACAAAATATCAGACAAAATATTTATTTCAAAATATTAATTAATAATTACCAAGTTATTTTGTGATGGTTGAATATTTAACAAGTTCTTATTTTGTCTCAGGGCAGGAGGTTTATTTAAAATTGCTTTGATAATATTTCCCGCTAAACTAACTTTATTATTTAATTGATAAAAAAAGGAAACAGAAATTGATTCTTGTGCGATTTTGAAGTCTTTTTACCATCATTAGTTATCGGAGTAATGTCTATTAAAAAACAAATAATTTTAAACTGAATAAGTTAAAGAATTGTAATATTGAATTTTTATGATTAATATATAAAAATATTGCCTATCGTATACTTTAATTTATTTGGAACATTTAAGATTGAACCTAAAACGTCCTTCACCTTTAAAAACATGATATGTACAAACCAATTCCGACGGTAGATTTTAAAAAATTCGGTCAAGCTAAATTTGAAGAGATTTGACAGACCGATTACTCATAAAGTCTTATTTAGTGCACTAGATGTCGTTCTAAACCTCTTAGTAGAAAATGATGGGATCACTTCCATCTACAATTTCTCTTCAAACAAGGTATGGATA
This sequence comes from Brachionus paranguensis, assembly GCA_016802215.1. Taxonomy (NCBI): domain Eukaryota; kingdom Metazoa; phylum Rotifera; class Eurotatoria; order Ploima; family Brachionidae; genus Brachionus; species Brachionus paranguensis. The sequence continues at coordinate 896,338 of JAESIX010000026.1, read as the reverse complement.
ATCGAGTTTAAAAATGCTTTTAATGTTGCCGAAATCTTCGATCGTGAAATAACTATTAATGAAACCAATTTCAGGATTGAAGATGCAAACAATGTCCCGGATCTCAGAAAGTATTGTACTTTTCGTTTTCACTTTTTGCTCACTGATTTTGAGAATCGGCTTGAAATCTTTTTTAATACTGTAAGAATTGATGGACATAATGTTGAACACATTATTAAAGAAAAATATAGAGATAGACCCTAGAGGAAAAATGGTGTCAGAAGAGTAAGAATATCTTTTTCAAAAAAAGTTGAGAACATTATTGGAGGCTTGTGTTGCCTTACAGTAATGTTTGGTTTAAAGTGTGTTGTGTCAATTGTTTGACAAAAGCAGAAATGCTTTTTGTGATGAAGAAGGACACAACATATCGAAATGCCCTCTCAAAAATACACAATGCGAAATCAATCTGGATATAATTCATAACTAAAAAAGCGTCTTATACAATGAAATGGAAACTCTAGGAGAGATATAAAGTACATTTTACTAAATTGATATTTTATTCGATCATTAGTGTTTTTAGTGTAAATTAAAATAAATTTTTCTGTTTATCTATTGAAACATATTTTTTTATCAACATAGTTTATAAAGCTCAATTTTTGTCACCTTAAATAAATATAAAAATAATTTTATTTTTGTTATCTTTGGAAGGTTTGTATGGAAATTCGCAATACCTTTAAAAAACGCTTTAAAAACCGGTTGAACGATTTCAAACCAGCTTTAAAATCGGCTTGAAAATCAGAACCAGTCTACCAGCTCTAAAGTTAAGAAATGACTTAAATTATAAAATAAACCCTTTTTAAGAAACATACTATATTTGATAATACTTAATTTAAAATTTTTATTTAGTAAAAATATGACACATATGTGAAAAATAATTGAAACAAAAATTTGACCCCGACGTGACTCGAACACGCAACCTTCTGATCTGGAGTCAGACGCGCTACCAATTGCGCCACGAAGTCTCATACTCTTTTTAAAATAGGAAAATACATTTATTTTTATTTATTTTATTGATTTGAAATTGATTAGATAATTAAATATTAGATAGATAAATAAAAATAAATTAAATAAAAATTCGATGATAGTTGATATAAAATAATTCTAAAATTTTAATTTTATTTTTGAATAATTTTGAAAAGTGTATTTAATTTTGATAAAAAAAAAATGAAAAAATTTTAATTTTATAATATGTCTACGATAGTCGAAATTTTTGAAAAATTTGGCATCAATTTGAATAATGGAGAGGAGACTTTTAATAGTTTTAGTGTCGACCCTCGCAGATTTCAATTCAACCTGATACAATTTATTCAAAAATCACCTGAAAATCTCAAATGGGAGAAAAATTATGAGACAATTTGGAAAAATCTTGAATCGTATTTAGACGATGAAACAAACTTTGCAGTATCTTTGTTACCAAGCAAAAATGTCAGCAGTCAGCACACTCATAGCTCGAATCAAGATAGTCTACTCAAAATTTTGCTCGAAATATCCGACCTGCAGTCCGACCTGTTTGATTATTTGATCTCAAAAATACTAAATTATCTAGAGAGCAGCGACACCAATTCAGACATTCAAATCCTTGGTCTCCAAATCAACATACCAAGCTATATCGTTTCTCAATTTAGGTACCAGCCGCGTATCAACAACCCTCAAGCGTTGTGCCAAAAATTAATTGAACTGATAAACAGCACCACAAATTTTGTAATCAAAAAAGAGATCATTGCCTGCTTTCCAGACATTTTGTGCGATAGCCAACATGATGGCTTGGTAAACGACTTGGAGCTTCTTCTAGATGAAATCGAACTCATTAGTCCCACTCTGGACACACTGAGCAACCTTAGTTTTAAGAAAGAAAATTTACTCGGCATCACTCGCAGCGTGCTTTTAAAATATCCGCTTTTGAGTGAAAAAGATCTACCATCCAGCTTGAGGTTCATTCTAAAAGCTTCCATTATCCTAAATGACAAAGATGTGTTCAATGATTTGCGTAGCAAACTAAAATTGGATGAACTAGCAGACGATTCAATAAGACATGTAGTCTATGACATATTTAGGGAAAACTTCCAAGTTTCCAATCAATTGGTCGAGCTCTATTCGACTTGTATTCAGTACAATACTTTGGCATTTGTGAACAATTTGATTCTCCCATTTGACTTTCTGGTAGTCACATTGAGCTATTCGATTGCGCAATATTCTAAGTCAATTGATAAATATTTCAAAGCAGCAATTAAACAGGAAACAATTAGAAATGTTGAAAAGTCTAGTTTAATTTTTATTAAATTTTGCTCAAATTTTTCCCAAGAAGTTCTTGATCCAATTGAAAAAATGTCCAAATCGTTGATTCAAAATCCTCCTGGTGAATTGGCATCAATCGGAAAGCTAATTATCAAGGATATGTTCTTGCACATGGACAAAAACGTTCGTCAACAACTTCTCAATTATGTGCTTGAACTAATAATCAATTATACCGGTCCTATCAGAGAGAACTCTTTAGATGTGTTGGTCAATCTGTCATCACCAGAAAAAGAAAGTGCCTTGGTACCTTTTCAGATGCAAATAAAAACCCTGCTTGACTACATTGAATTCTTTAATTTGTCTGAAATTCGTAAAGTCTACACCATTATTTGCTCAATTGCTTATTCGCATCCAAAGCCCTCGGCACCCGAGTCCATCTCAGTAATTTCGAGCTCACAGTCTTTCACCAGACCCAGCAATATTCAGGATAATCTAAATATTCTTATCAACAAACAATTGAGCTCAAATAGCCTCAAACATAAGCAAATTGGAGTGATAGGAGCTTTGATGCTTTTAAAAAGTATGGCCAATAGAACCAAGGCCAAACCAGCTGAAAAACTAGAAGAAGAAAATGAAAGCTTTTTTTCCTGCTCGAGTTCCCAGTCAAGTGTTTACAACGCACCAGGCAATTCCACCTCAATTCAGAATACTTCATATATTTTGTCCAACATGGCAGCAGAGATTAAAAATATTTGGGACATGATCTTGGAATCAAGTCGATCCAGTCCAGAGTCTTTGGGTCTTTTCGAGGACGATCTGACTGGCATTGTGCTCAAAGATTACATCGGCGACAGCTTGGAGATGCTAATGAAGGAGAACTTGCGAGACATGTCCAGAAATTTGTTTAAATTAGAGCCTGGCTATAAGCAAACATTGTCTAAGTACAGCAGTCAATTGTCTTCGTTCAGATTTGGCTACGATTTTGGTCTTGACCAAACAACCCATGGAGCTCTTAATTTGTTGCCTTTAGTCCTGAATGACTTAAAAAAAAAGAACACCTGCATTCTAAATCCACACATTCAGCAGTTGAATCTTCCTTCGATCACCATTCCGTCTACATTTCGTCTCATGTGTGCTTTAGAACGAAATAATCTAAAAGATTTTGCTGACTATTTGGGCTGTCCCATTTTATCTATTAACAAAGATGACCTGCTTCGTTACGGTAATGATTGGATAAATAAATTTAAAAGTTTTAATGACGATGAAAAAAAGCTAGTGTGCAATTGCATATTTTATTTGATAAACTGGTTTATTGAACTAATAAATGCATTTAGTGGAAAAATTTTCGATGACCAATTTCAGCTTGGAGACAAATTGATCAATCGCTTGAATGACATTTGCCAACTAAGAAGTGTTTTAAAAAATGTTCTCTCTCTAATGAAGTTTTATCGTCCACCGATGGTAGTTTTTGGCCTCATTGACTCATCAGTTGATGAATTGCCATTCGTTCAGCAATTTGTGAAGGAAAACAAACCAAAGAGTGGCAAGAAAAAAGGCTTCAAAGAGGCAAAAAAAGCAGTTAAAAAAGCCAAAACTGAAAATTTGTTTGACAACTCGGATTTGGAAGAAGAAAAGAGCATTATTGATGATTCCGAAGATGACCAAGAGTCTACATCTGAATTTGACTTGAATAAAATATCAATCTATTTCCGAGAATTTGATTTAAGCTTGATTAACTTGGTCAATTTCAATCTAAACCTAAATCCCAATGTAATACCGGACACAAGCGAAAAAGAACCAACATTTTCAAGTCTTAAACCAGAGCATTTACTTTATGTAATAAACGATTTTAATTCAAAGCTAAGCATTATCTTAAAATCAAATTCTGCCAAAACTAATCCATTAGGTCTGACAGCTAAACCAACCAAGTTGCAACTATTTCTGCAGTCCAACCCAGTTGATGTCACTGGAGTAGTAAACAATCTAATAGATAAAAACATGCCTGCTCTCATTAATCATTTGGACACTATTCAAAATCACATAAGAACCATCCAGGAAAGACACGATGGCATCAAAGACCCCTCTGAGATTTCAACAAGTGAAAATAATTTATTTCTGCTGAAAATTCTCAATCAAATACTAAAGATGTTACAGCAGACTTTTTCCTATTTGAATAGTGTGAATAATCAGAGTAAACTGGAAGATTTGTTCAAAATTATTATCAAATCAGTCAAAATACAGTCAAGTTCGAAATTGGCAAGTCAAATTGACAAGCTGCCCGATTTAGTTTGCTTCAATTATTTGGCCAAGTTTAAAGATGTCTTGTTGGACCTCAACTCTGGCCACACTTTGATCCAACTCTTGGATTTGATGATCAAAATTTTATCCAAAAAAACCGATGAAAACCTCTTGGCAAAAATGAAAAAAATACTCTGTACTTGTTCATTGGAATTTTTGACTAATGATTATAATCCAAAGTTAAATTTGGTACTCTCAAATCGGCAGATGAGCAATGATGGAGTAGTTTGCTGCCTGAATTATTTGATTAGTAATGGTGAGAATAGCTTGATTGTAGTCGAAGATTTGGTCAAAGTCATTTGCAATGATGATTTTATGCTCGATAGACAAAACTGTGACAAATATTCAACACTAAAAAGCCACTTCCTGTCCTATTACAAAACTTGTCTTGAATTTACGGTAAATGAGCTGAAATTTTGTAGCGGAGATACATTGGAAGCATTTTCCAAAATTCGCAGTCTTACTCACATGCACTGTGAATTGGTATTGCTTAAAAAAAGCGTCGCATTCAAGGACATTAACATGCTAACTGTCATCAAAAACTCAAAAATTTTTGTCACCAATTTCACAAAGTATTCAATGCCTTGTTTGGACAAAGCTTTCGATGGTTCGAAACAAGAGATAGTGGTTCTGCTGCAAAAAATACAAAAAAGTGTTCACTTTATACAAGAAATTTTGGTCACCAAAGACCAAGCGGCTATTGCCAAACAAGCTCCCATTTACAACAGAGTAATCGAAGCGCTCATGGTTAGAGTACAGCAATTGCTCTATGTTAATTCATTTGATGGAGGCTTTATGGTGAATTTTGTCGAGAGTAGACTAAAAATTGGCGACGATGGTCGCAGAAAAAAAGAAAAAAAGCCTCTGAAAAAAAAGAAAGGAAAGAATAATGGTAGTGACAAAGAGAGCGAGATTGAAGAGGATGAAGAAAGTGAAAACCAAGATGACAATTCTGAAGATAATGAAAGCTAGATTTTTTACTGATAATTTATAAATAAGCTTATTTTCTAATTTAATAAATTAATAAAAATTTTTAAATATAAAATTATCATTTATTTTATTTTATTCCTTGTTGACGGAAAAAATAAATTTAAAATTGATCTTGCTACACTTGGTTTTGGCAAAATTTTGACCCCGACGTGACTCGTGGTCAAATGTAGATAAAATTTTACCTTTAGTCTAAATATAGAAATGTACTCAAATTTATTTTATTTTTAAGCATCATTTTTAAAAATAAAAATTAAATTTTTTTTGAAAATTATATTATATAAGTTTATTAAGCAATATGAAATATTAAAATTTTTAATCTAAATTGTCGTGCGTTCATTTATTTTATAGTTTTTTATTTATCTAAAGAAAACAAAATTTTAAGAAGACTTCGTGGCGCAATTGGTAGCGCGTCTGACTCCAGATCAGAAGGTTGCGTGTTCGAGTCACGTCGGGGTCAAAATTTTTTATCTGTTTCGATTGATTTATAGATGAGCTAATTCAGAAAGATTTTAAGTTTAAATTTTTAGTAGGTGTCAAAATATGAATAAAAAGTTCAAGCTTGATTAAAAATTTTGCTTATTGTTTGAACAATTTTTATATTCCGTAGAAAATCATAAAAAATATTATTTTTATCTGATATAAAAGAGGAGAAAAAAATTTATTATAGAATCAAATTGATAAAAATGCTTAAGCAATCATTTAAAAGCATTCATAGTGTCTTATTTTTCTACTTGGTTCTAAGTAAATTTATTGTAAAAATAAATGATTTTTAATAATTGACGCTAATTTAAGTTATTGTTGGAATAATTGGTGTTGATGCATTGAAGTGCTATAAATGTGACAATTGTCCTGGAAGCACTGCCAATAAAACCAATGCTCCAGAACTTATAACTTGCCCGGAAGATAATTATTTTTGTCTGGTAAGTTCAATTTTGTCAAAATCAGATAAAAACTGAGATCCAAATTTCCAATCAATGATCAGCTAATTTGAACAATTCTTTTTTGATATTCTATAAAAATAATCTTATTTAAGAGACAAGAATTGAAGACAAGAATCAATTCGAAAACTGTAGTAAGAACTATTTATATGAATTGTGCCAGAATTTGTATTGGTGGTTTTGTCTCAAATGGTGAACAAAATTCGGTTCACAATTTCTGTTGTTACAATGATGAATGCAATTTCGACTATATGCCTGATATTTACTAGAATTAATATTTAAATCCGGCAAATAATTTTAAATTTTTGGTTATTTTTTTTTAAATTAAATTAATAAAATTTTTAACTAGGAAAATATTTTATTTTACTTCCACTTTTTATTCAGTCAACATTTTTAATGTAAACAGCGAAATATGCAAAAGTGAAAAATCCGAATCAGATAAATACAAAAGTTATTCAGATTAATTTAATGGGCAATCGTTCATAGGAGATAAGAGGCTTTGTTAAATTATTGACAAAGTAACAATTTTTTTAATACAAATAAAACTAATTTGTGGAATTTTTATAAGAAAAAGCTATGTATTAGAAATGAGGGTCTATTGAAAATCATTATTTTCTCTTGAACAAAACTAGCCATCTTTAGCTTACCATTTTGGTTGTTTTTAATTAATTGTAGAAATATTTATGAGAAAAATTTATGAAAGTTATCTTAACGATAATTTCGTGACCATTATATCATCCTTTTGTTTCATTTATTTACATTTTTAAAATATAATTACTTAAGTTATTTCAAATAATAAGATTAATTTCGAAGATTGGCATTAAACCAAACTATTTAAAGCCTTTAGAATTTCTTACTTGGTTGGATGGACTTCAAGTTACTAATCAAGATTTAATTAAGAAAGAAAACAGAAGAAACAGCCTTTTATTTTTTCTATATTTTTACCTTTTTTTTTTTCTTAATCTGAAGGAGCATTAGCTCGGTACAGAAAACAAATAAATAAAAAATAAGAAGAAATAGCCTCAAAATGAAGATTTTTTTTAATATTTTCTATTAAATGGCTTTGAGAAGTAAAAATTTTTAGGAGTGAGATTTAGAAAAAATATAAAATTTAAATCGTAAAAACAATAACATAAATCAAAATTTTAAATTTTGGATCTTTAAAAAAGTGAACTAAAACATAAATTTAAATATTATTATTTCAGAAAAGAAATTAAAACACAACAACTAAACATTAGACGAAAACTCGAATGGATTTACATGACCAAAATTAATTTTGAGGCCTAACATGAATAGTTTTTTCAAAATAAACTATTTTTTGCTTGACATGTTTTTTTTTAGTTTTTACAAAAAAGTTAATGTTTTATAAACATTGATGAAAAAACAAATTTATGTGTTTGGTAACAGTTTAAAAATATAAAATTATGCTTATGCTTAATTCACTTTTTTTATGTTTTTTCAATCCTAAACTGACTTTTTCAGTCATTTGGTAGATTTTTTTTTAAAGTGAATAAGAACAGTTCGAATGGGAGTTGAATGTTTGGTGGATTGTAGAGACTAAATACAAAAAATTGTGTATTTTTTAAGCTTATTTTGATACAAAGAAGTTCTGCAGAAAACTTATCAAATGAAAAATCTTGTTTAAATTCAATTCCTTCTTTTACTAAAATAGCTATTCCCCCGCCATGCTTATTACGAGCCTTAACTAATGATATATAATTTTTAAAATTAAAGTGGAAGTTTATTTCACTCGGATTAACTTTTATTTCATTAAGGAGATCAATGTCGGGACAATTTTGAGCTAAAATCTCTTCTAGAAGTTGAATCCTACTAGGTAAATGAAAACAATTCCAGTGTGTAATTACTAATTACTAAGTAGTACTTACTTGTTCCTTTAATAGTTAAAACTTATTTTTATAATTAAGACAACTTTTAAATATAAAAATTTATTAAAATTGTAATTTAAAACATTTATATTGCTGAAGACTTAATTCTCACAGAAAAATGGTTGTCATTCATTATTAAACAAATCCATAATGAGTTTTTTTTGAATATTTTTTTTCACATTTTTGATTGCAAGGCTGACACAGTTTTCATGAACAATTTTTCCCACAATTAAATATCAATATTTTTTCAAAAAAAACAAATTAGACGATTTGTAAAAGGTAGCTATGAATTTTTAAATTAAAAATATGTAATGGCGTCATGGCTTAGTGGCTAAAGCGCCTGTCTAGTAAACAGGAGATCCCGGGTTCGATTCCCGGTGATGCCTTTTTTACATTTTTTTCTGGTTCTAATTAACTTTATTTGGATGTTTTATTAAATAAATTTTATGCTAAAGCAACATTTAAAATTATTCTTTTGAACCCAAAATAAACTACGTAATAAATAATTAATTATTAAATTTGTATTTTTGTACAAACAAACTAGGTCGAAGAAAAGCTTTACAAGTGGTTTTTAGAATCTTTTCAGATTAAGCAAAGTAGAGCTTAAAGATTCATAATCAATAAGTTTATTCATTCGATACTGAACTTTGTTTAATAAACAAAACCTTTATGCTGGACAGGGTGTCAGCATCTTGATTTTCCATAAATAATGAGAAAAATCTAATTAAGATTGAATAATGAATCAAATTGAATTCATTTTTGATCAAATTTTATTAATTTGTTCGTTTAACAAAACAAATCAATCTCTGTCGATTATTGATAAAACCCAAGATAAAATTTCAGACCAGCTTTTATCATAATTTTTAGTTTTCATTTATTCCAGACTCATCAATTTTGTTAGATAAATTTCAGCTTGTTTCCTTTTACCAATGTCTCATAACATAAACTTGTTAGCTTATTTAATTAAAACAAAACAAAGCAAATAAACATTAGACTGGTCTAATAAATGTCATTTGACAAATATTTTTGGTAAGTTGATAAAAAATTTACTCTGCAGTAATTTTAACATTCATCAAGCGAGCCCACAACAATCATAAGACTTTTTAATCAAGATAAATGTTTAATAATTATATTAATTAAGAATTATTTTATTGTTTTATTTTTGTGATGTCGATTCATATTTTTAAGTTATCTCAAAAAAATATTAGCTAACAGTGTTGGACGTCTAGCAGAAAATAGCCTAGATTAGGACCTTAATGACATTCATTTATTTTTTTTCGCTTAATAGATAAAAAGTATGTTAATGTTTAAAATTTGTTTTTTGCTTAGAGGATATTAAAGGAAGGCTGGTTGTTGTTTCAAACTTTTATTTTAAAAATTTAATCAAGCAAAAAATCATTTAAAATTCTAAACATTCACTTTCAAGTTAAATTATAAAATTATCATTTTTTTTGATTATTAACAAAAAAGAAAAAAAAAAGAATTACTAATTTTTTTTTTAAACAATTAATAATTCTTTCAATAAAAAGTCATAACAACAAAAGGGTAAAAGTAAATTTTTGATATTTAGGATCAAATTTTTTTCAGACGCAATTTCCTAGTGTTCATAGCAGGTTTTGGCTTAAAAAAACAAGTCAAATGTTTAAGGCATGCCTAATAGATCAACAACTAGAATATCAGTGCTTCTAATAGGTTTTATTTAAAAAGCATTTGTTCAAAAAGATTTTTTGATATTCATAAACAATTTAAATTAATCGTTTATCATTTTGATTAGATTGGAATTTTTTCAATCTAAACCTACAAATATCATTTAACTTTTTCGAGTATTGTTTTCAATAATATTTTTTTAATGCATTCGTTTTGTTAATTAAAATCTTGATAATTTTTAGATTATCGATTAAAGAATATTATCACTTTTTTTTGTTAAGTAAAAAAAATTTAAAACTATAGCTATTTGTGAAATATTATTCTTGATTTTTAATGAAAAGCATTAAACTTATGCTAAGTTTCCAACAATTTGCTTAAATTTGTTCACTGCTGCATTAATTTTTTTAAAGTTATTTTTATTAATTCCATATCAACAATTATGTTGGTTTCACAAACTAAAATTAATCTCAAAAATTAAAATTAAAAGATGTACAAAATTCAAAATAATGTTTAAAAAAATATTTTTTTTGGTTACAATTAGTAAAAGTTGTTTTTTTAGAAAAAAGTAAAACTCAAGTTATTTATTTTAAAAGATAAATGTTAATTAAAAAATCAATTAAAATGGTATTATTAAGTAACTTCAAAACTAATAAAATTCAAAATAATTTCAAAATAAGAAAATATTTTTTTTAAAGAAATAATCAAAGAAATTGTTAAGCGGTAAGTTGCATAATTTACTAAGAGTATTTGAGAGAAATAAAAGTAAAATCCAGAGTCTAAGTTATTTAATTAAAGAGAAAAAACATTTAACTAATGAGATTTGTATGAATAACTAAAAATCTCAAAAAAAAATTTTTAAATTTTTATTTTGGTAAAAAAAGAGTGAGGCTTTTAAAAATGATTAGTGTCAAAATATTGATTCATTTGACAAAATTAGTTTAATAAAATTAGAATTAGACAGAAAAAAATTGATCTAATTTAATTTTCAAAACAATTTTAAAAATACCAAAATGATTTATATTCAAATTTTTGGATTAAATAAAAAGAAATTTTTCTTACAGATGATCATCTCGAAAATAAAAAAAAAATTTCTAATTCATCAATAACTATTTATTTAATTATAGATATTTTATTAGAAATGATTAGAGAGTTTTTTAATTTATTAAATAATTTTTGATAAAATCAATTTAATTGAATTTTTGAAATTATTTTTTAACAAACCGAGTAGGGAATAATTTTTCATTTTTTTTTACTACAAATAAATTAATAGATAATTGATATTGTGAAATTCAAATACAAATTGAACAAAAATCTTTTTTTTCTGAGGAATTAAAATTAAAGTTAATAAAATGTATTAGAAATCATACTACATAAATTATTTTAGGCACTATGTTGCTGTTATTTTTTAGATTATATTTTATTAACTTTAATTTTAATTCCTCAATAAAGGAAGAATTTATGTTCAATTTGAATTTGAATTTCACATGACTTAAATCATCTTTGAATTAAAAAAGGAACAAAAAAAAACAATTTTGAATTTTTGAAATTATTTTTTAACAAACCGAGTTGGATGTAATTTTTCTTATTTTTTTAGGACAAATTAAAAAGCGGTATTTTATTAGTAACGATTAGAATCATGTTTATTTTTTTTCAAATAAATAATTTTTGAATTAAAAAGGAGCCAAAAAAAAATCAGTTTTGAAGTTTTGAAATTATTTTATCACAAAAAAATGATTTTTTTTTATGTAAATAAATTCTATTAATAAAATTTTTTTTTTTAATAATTAATTTAATTGAATTTTTGTAACTATTTTTTAACAAACCGAGTTGGATATATTTTGTCTTTTTTTTAAAACAATTAAAAAAGCGGTTCTTTATTAGAAATGATTAGAGTCAAGTTTTTTTTTATCTAATAGATCATTTTTGAATTAAAAAAAGAGCTAAAAAAATCGGTTTTGAATTTTTGAAATTATTTTATCACAATAAAAATGATTTTTTTTTAGGTAAATAAATTCTATTTAATAAATGTATTTATTTTTTAATAATTAATTTAATTGAATTTTTGAAATTATTTTATCACAAAAAAAAATGATTTTTTTTTTAGGTAAATAAATTTAATTTAAAAAATTTATTATTTAAAAAAAATTAATTTAATTGAATATTTGAAACAAAAGCAATTCAAAGGCAATTAGTTGAACTAAAGATTAAGCTTTGTATGTGCGTTGTTTTCTCAAAATTTTGCACACATTGATTAATTTGTTGCGAATGACATTTTCCATGTTGAAAAAAGTTCGAATCCCTCGCGGTCTATTTTAGCTGCAAAATCGGACACGCAAATTTACATTTCGAGCATTAATGCTTTTTGAAGCATACACAAAAGCATACTCAAATCATGGTGAAAAAAAAAGATTAGTTCATCATGTTTTTAACCATCCATGCACACATCGACTGACTAGTCGAACATCACCACTAATACAAAGCGTAAACATTTATTTTAATAATTAAGCAAATATCGATCGATTTGGCCAAGAGTAGCCGGCTATGAATAGGAAGGAGGCATGCTTGGCCGAAAACACACACACACACACACACACACATATATAGAAAATGTCAAAATTATGCCTGCAAAGTTGAATAGTTTATCGATTTATTGATAAAGATAAATCTTGTCGGCAGTGGTCTGACCCTTGAAATAAATTAGCATAATTTTCCATTAGTTTTTGCTTTCGATCTCCATTAATTCGCAACTAGAATTTCTAAAAAAAAAAGAGAGAAACTAACTAAATTGATTTGTGCCTTTTCTTCTAGATAGAATCCAATGTTGTTTTGAAGTTGGCCAAAAATGAGTCAGACAAATAGCGAGCAGTCGATAGTGAGCGCCAAAGCCAATGTCATGATCTACGATGACGTGAGCAAAAAATGGAACCCGTCGGGCGCGGCGCCAGGCCTCTCCAAGGTTCAAATCTACCAACACTTGCTCAATCAGACCTACAGAGTGGTCGGCCGCAAGATCCAGGACCACGAGGTGGTCATCAATTGTTCGCTGCAGAAAAACCTCAAGTACAACCAGGCGAACCAGACGTTTTTGCAGTGGCGCGACTCAAAACAAGTGTACGGGCTGCATTTTCAGTGCAAAGACGAGGCCGACGTGTTCACTCAGACTCTTAAGATGGCCGTCGACAATTTGAATCGGCTGGCCATTTCGTCGTCTTCGTCGGCCTCGTCAACTTCTTCATCGAATGCCGGCAACGGCGGTGGCGGTGGCGGTGGCTGCGGCGACAACATTTCAATAGGCAAACGATCTGTCGCATCGGCAGGCTCTTCGTCCGACTACAGTCAGTCAATTTATGACGACAATGAAAATCTAAACATCAACAGGTACAACACAAAATTGGCTTCTATTTTTTTTCTTAAAATTTTTTTCTTAAAATTTTTTTTTCAAAATTTTTTGATCAAATAAATAAAATTTAAAAAAAATTAAAAATTTTCTTTAGGCCTAATTTTAATGTGATGAACGGCACAAATGTCAACGGTGTAATTAACGGCATGATTGGTCATCACCAAACTAGTCTCAATGCAATGTACAATGCCAATGTTCAAACGCGGATGCAACCACTTAATAGTGCACCGGCTTTGTCTGTGTCATCCGGCCCATCCAACGGCAGTCTCACCATATCGGTCAGCAACCCCACTAACCAAAACAGCTACACCAACGGCTACAACTACATTCAACAACAGCAACAACAACAGCAGCAAATAATGCAGCAGCAATCGGCACCACTGTATCAGTCGTCGCCCATTCCGCCACCACCACCCCCTCCTCTTCCTCTCAACATCAACCTCTTGCCGACCAACAATCAGTCAAACGAAAACTACAACTCGCCCAAAATCTATGACACCATACCTGACACTGGCGTGTCCTATCCCAACCAATGTGCATCATCGTCAGCTCCGCCACCACCTGCCCCGCCGCTGCCCACTAGCATTTTCTCGGCGTCATCTGCTCCTCCGCCTCCAGCGCCTCCGCCGCCCTCTGTGCCCTCTTGCCAACAGCCCGCTCCATCTCAGCCCAGCTACATCAGTGAAATAGCTAAATTTCAAGCCAACAAGCTCAAAAAAGTGGAATCCGAGCCGAACACGGCTGCCAAAGGCAACGGTCCGCCTGGTCCGCTCGATTTTTTGGCTGAAATCCGCCAAAGAATCGAAAAAAAGAACTCCATGGAAAAGGAACACAAAAACACACCGGACAACAATATAGATACAACTTCTTGTAAACCGTCTAGTTTAGTCAGTCGCAATTTGAATGGCAAAAATCAATTTGCTGGTGTCGTCAATGGACTCAAGAGCCAGCAGTTCGAATCACCCAAAACTATCAAAAAGTAATTGTTAATTTTGTTCATTTAAAGGTCTAATGCTAAAAAAATTTTATTAACAAATGTTCTGCAGAAATTTGCAGAGCTAGTTGAAACAGTTTAAGACTTAAATTAACTAATCATTCTCAAAAAATTTTTATTAACAAAGGCTTTTTTATTCTAAAAAATTTTTGCAGAAATTTGCAGAGCTAGCTGAAACAGTTTTTGACCAAAATTTACTAATCATTCTCAAAAAATTTTTATTAAAAATAGGCATTGTGAAATTTCATACAAAACTTCCAATACAAAAATAAAAAAAATTACCAAAACCTAACCTAACCTAACTTTTGTTCTAAATGTCAAAAACTTGTTCTGTAAATGAAACAAAGTGAAGCAACTTTTGTTTAACCTTCTGAGCAAATTAATTGCTTTTTATTTTTAATTTTTTTAAATAGGTTGCAATTTTGCAGATTTGCAGATTTCCGCAGAAGGTGAAACAACAGGTGTTTCACTTTGTTTCACTTTGCAGAACAAGTTATTGACATTTAGAACAAAAGTTATAATTTTTTTTTTTTTGTATGAAATTTCACAATGCCTTAAGAAAGGCTTTTTTGTTATGAATAATTTTGTTAAAACACAAAAAAAAGTTTTGCAGAAAGGATATGGGCATATCTTTTGAAAAAATGTAATATGTCTCAGAGAATTTTTTTTTATATTCTTATAAATTTGAATGTGCTGATTTATTTTATTTATTTATTTAAAATATAATTTAGGCAAAGCCTTGTCCGGTTGGAATGGAGACTTAGTCCTTCCTTTCAGCCACATGAAAATAATTTTGAATTACAAAACTTATTTGAAAAATATGTTAAATAAGAATAGAGCTAAGTTTTAAAATTTTGCTGTGAGTTTTTAGAAAAAAAGAAAAATATTAAAAAATATTAAAAAATATTAAAAAACATAAATATTAAAATATTAAAAAACTTGTTATGAAAAAATTTAAAAAAAAAGACATTTTGGATGAAAAATTGCATAGTTAAAACTTGAGTAAAATTAGGTATAAGCATTATGTGCTGATTTAGAATATGTGTAAATAGTTCAATATACTTGATTTTCTCATGCTTAATAATCAGTCAAAGTTTTATTGATACTATACACATTTTAGCTGGCAATCTTTCTTTTTATTCCAATAAAAGAGATATGCATACTTTTTTTTTCCTGAAAAAAAGTTTTCTAGTACAAATTTCTTTGAGGAATCAGAAAATTAAAACAATTCTTTGGTAAATTTTTTAGTTTAATCAATATTAGCTAAATTAAACAACATAAAGGGTGATAGACTTTAAGAGTCTCTGGAGTGAAAAATCTCCAACTCAAAAATTTTCTAAGATACATTTTTTTGCAAATTTTTTGTCCCTTTATAACATAACAAAAATTTTATCAAATTTTTGATTTTTTTCTAATAAAAAAAGTCAATTAATTACGGTTTTATAATTTTAAAGACGTTTAATTTTATTTTAAGGAATTAAGCGAATATTTCCGGTCATAGCATTTTTAATATGTTATAAAGGAAAATTTATAACATATTAAAAATTTCTAAAATTTAATTCTGCAATCAAATTTAAATCAAAAACCTTAAAATTAAAAAAAAATTCTTTTGTAAAAATCATAAAATAAATAAGCCAACGCATAGATTAGTCTCCCTGTCACGGTGATGAGGGTAAATTAAAAAAGAATCGATTATAATAAATTGAGTAAAATAGCAAAGGTAACAAAACAAATCAATTAAAAGAGCAACATTATTTTAGCAAAATACCTTTATTATTATTATTGACAAAAAAAAACTAGTATAGACCTCATAGGTCAAAATTTATAAAAAAATAATTTCAAAATTAAATAAAATATATATAAAAGTTATTAAACTTGACAAAGTCAATTTTCCTTTTTTAACGACGAATTTAATTATTTAACCTATATGAATTAAATTAAAAAGACAAGTTCAAAAAAGCAAGTATTTTAAAATTAATTATCTTAAAAAAAGAAAAAAGTGTTTATTATTCTAAAATGAACTAAAGATTTTCATAAATTGACTTGAAGCTATCTAATGAATAATCCTTGATAATTTCTTTAATTCTTTTATTCATTAGCCGACTTACGTTTACAAACAATACCCATTTTCAAATGAATCAACTCTACTACACTTTTTCTTTTATTTTTCTTCCTTTTTCTTTCAAATCAAATTTAGCAATTTTTGGAGCATGATTCGAATGCTCTTCATCTTCAGGATTCTTAAAGTTAATTTCATTTTAGAACCAATTTGTTTCTTTCAATTATATTTCAATTAACACTTGCTGTTTTTTTCCTGGCACTTTTTATTTTTTGTATTATTTAATTAGTCCCTTTAAAATTTTGCTATTTTAAATTAATATAGAGATATAAAATTAAAATTTAAAAAAATATAAAAAATTTTTTCTGTTTCAGAATTACAAGTACGCCAAATGTGGCCACGAACGGCAATGGAACAAATGGGGTCTATTCATCCGATAGTATAAATTATGACAAACTAAAGCAAGAGTTGATAGTCGAGTTCCGAAAAGAGCTTCAAACATTCAAGCAGGATATAGTAAATAGTAATGATTTGTTTAAATTAATTAATTTTCATATAAAATAATTAGAAAAAAATTTAATATTTGTTTTAAGCTATTCTGAACGAATTGCGACGATAAGATTGTTGATAAAAGCGTTTAATTGTAAATATGAAGTGCCGTATTAGCCAAAGCTTGTCAAATTAGCCGATTTTACTTGATTGTTGATTGAAACAGTGATCATGTAATTGTACAAATTGAAGATATCTAAGTCAGCTAACAATCATGGCGCGTGGACAAACTATGACAATTTTTTTAAAAAAGATTTTTTAAATTTTTTCTGTTTCGTCAATTGAAAAATAAAGTTATGGCAAATTGAGATGAGCTTGGTCAAAAATTTTTCCAATCATATACCAAAATGAATTCGATTCGATTTGTTTTTCTTCTCTTTTAAACTGACTGTTTTCGTTTTTTTTTCTGTCGAAATTTTGTTTTTTTATTCAAATTAAATTAAATATTTTTAATTAAATTAATTAATGACTATTATTGATTAAACTTATGATATAAGCAAATTTTTTTCTTCTCATTTTAACTTAAAAATGTCAATTAACACTTTATTTTATTTCAATAAACTTATTTTTAAAATTAAAAAAATTTTAAAATATCTACTTAATTGACACTGTGTTAATTTAAAAGTGACTTTATTTAATAAAAAAAAATTCATTACCACATTTCTTCGCTTATTCAAAAATTTTTATTCATAATTAATGTCAATTTGATTTTTCTCCTCAATAAAAAAAGGCATCAATTTCATTCAGTACTAAATATATTTTTTTCGTCTCAAAAATAATTTTTAGAAAAAAACAAAATAAAATAAAAAACAAATTCTTTTTAGTATAAACAAATCTTATTTTTATAGTAACAAAAAAAAATATCAAAGTATGAAATAAAGATAGAAAAATAAAATAAAAAAATTAATTAAACTTGTAATCTACCCCTATTCTTTTTTTACCTTTCTGTGACTTAGTTTGCATTTTTTGATTTTGGTGGACAACCTCGTTTTTTAGGACCACTAACTGCAATGGTTTCTACTGCAATACTCGACGTGGATGAAGTTGCTTGTGTCTGTTGATGATTAAATATAATCGGATTCAAAGAACCAGCTGAATTTCTATTTAAAGCATTATCTGTTTTCTTTCTTCTACCCCTTTTTGCGTTTTAGTAAAAAGTTTGTTTTGTGAACAGTTCAAAATTATTTATTTTTTTGTAAAAAAAATTAGCTGAGTTAAATTTTAAAAAGCTTTTGTTTTGATTTTATTACTAATAAAATAAATTAGTTAAAAGATAAATAATTTTATTTTTCCTAATTTGTTACTTTAAAATAAATATTTTTGTGACGAAAAAAAATATTTTGTTACTGTCAAAAATACATGCCATAAAAAAACTAATTTTTAATGACGGAAAAAAATGAAAACTCTTGTTTAATAAACTATGGACAATTTGGATTTATAAATTTATTTTTTGATTACAAAAAACATTTGGTCATTTGTTCATTTAATTTTATATAATTTTTCTCAAGTAGGTCTGTGACTTTGAGTTGATTTTTTGTCGAAAGAGCCCATAAAGATGTTAATGTACTATTGCCAAGACATCGTCGATTCGGTCCAAGTAAATTGAAATATTTGACTAATTTAAAACAAAGATTCATTCATTCCTTAATTGCCAATAAATAGTCCCTTGAGATGAAAGATTTATTTTTGAAGAACCTGAACATTTCAATGCAGTAATTTATCGAATGATAATTTCTGTGAAATTTAAAAGAAAATACCATAATGGTTACATTTAATTGAAAAATAAGAATTAATTAGTTAACTTATTTTTATTTTGATGAATAAGTCTATTGCAATTTATGTATCAGTTCCAAAGGACGAATTTGGACAAACATTGGATCAATTACTATCAAAGGAGTAAAATACTAAAATGCTTATTAATGAAACAATTAAATTAATTCATGCTTAATTATTTATTGATTTTTCTTAATCGAATTATTTAAATTTTACAATATTTAATGGTTATAATTTTTGAATAAATTTTGCCTTTTTAAATCAGCATCTTCCCATGAAAATTATTCAAATCAAATAATTACCAAAAATATGAACCTAAGTAACAAATTAAAAAATTTAATTAATTTTTTTATTTTTAGAAGATTTAATGAAAGAACAGTTGCGAAAAAAATGACGTACAATATCCTACAAGATTAAAGAAAAATTGTTTGAAGTTTCTTTTATCTAAAATTAATCTTTTGTGATCAAAATTAAAAAATTTCCTTTTTAAGTTAAAAGAATTATTTTTACCCTATAATTTAGTGATAAAAAATGATAAGAGATTTAAAAAGATAAAAAAAAAAACACCTAATTAATTTTTGAAACTATTAAATGGTGCCTATTGAATTTAAATGGGAGATAAAAATTTAATCGATTGATTTAAAATAAATTTGCTGTAATTAATTGTTTAGTAAGAGTGACTTCGTGGCGCAATTGGTAGCGCGTCTGACTCCAGATCAGAAGGTTGCGTGTTCGAGTCACGTCGGGGTCAAATTTTTTCTAATGTCTTAAAATCATTGAGTCTCAAGACAAACTTCAAGTCGCCTCATTTTAAATTCAAATAAAATTAAATATCAAAACGCTGCAAAATAAAAATTTTTATAGACTAAATTTTAGATGATCACAAGCACATAAAAAATTTGATTAAAACAACACGAAAAATAATTTCAAAGATAAAATCAAAAAAGGTAATTTACAAAGGCTTTGGATCCTTTTCTGCACATGATTAGATGAGCCTTTTTATTTGAATAATTAAAAAAGCCTCAATTTTAGCCATAAATTAATTAGAAAATCAAAACCAATGCCCCAAATCGACAAAGCTCTAATTCTTCAGGCGCCGCAACAAAAAGACATACTTTTTTTCAACGAAAACGGCTTTGTGCAACCTAACACGAATGGCATTCAAATTAAGTCAAGCCTTAAAACAAACTCGAATAGTTCTAAAAAACAAGTTAAATTTCCTGATGATGACAGAATAATCAAAGATTACTCAGAAGCGCCCAAGCCCGGCTGGGTACCTGGCAAGTATTCGACTAATGATTTGCTTGAATCGTATTTGAAATCATGTGACCGACACAAAACTCGACCTTTGAACCGCCTTATTCCACAACTCAAAGCTCTACAAGAAATTGAGTGCACCAACGGCGAAAAAGTCAATGTTCTTAATTTAAAAAGTAGGATTTTATTTTTTAATTTTATTATTTTTTTTCTAAATTTTGAAAAATAATAACTTTTACACAGCTTAATAAAAGAATTCTGATTTGATTTTTGGCCAAAATTTACGTTTCTTTTAGTTATTTTTGACCAAATAAATAAAAATAAAATACCTAAAAAAAGAGAAGAAAAAAAATGAATTTCTTTATTAATAATTTTACTTACAAAATTAGCATGAATTTAAACATAAAATAATTAAAAATTTGCTAACTTAAAAAAGTCAAATCTTTTTCATTAAAATTTAAATATTTAAAAAAATTTTCAACAAAAAAAAATATTTTTTAATAAAGAATATCTAGCATGCTTACCAATGCCATCTACTGGATTTCAGATAGTTAAATTGTCTTTTTTTTAGGTTTTTTTTTTATTTAATTAATTTTTTTATCTGTACCGAGCTAATGCTCCTTCAGGATAAAACTATATTTAAAAAAAATTAAAATAAAGTTAAATAAGATAAAAAAAAATTAAAATATTAAAAAAAAAATTGATAAATAAGTCTAAGTAATAAAAAGAAAATTAAAAACGATATGTTTAAATAGCCAGAGGTTAGACATGTTTAAATATTTGATTGTTCAGCAAAAAAAGAAGAAATTGTTAGTTAGCAATTACACAATGAAGTTGGATCTTCGATATATTTTGATTCGAAACCTTCTCTATATTCTTCCACAAGTCTGACTACCATTGGAACAGAATGACTCAATCCTGCCCTGGCATATCTCTCGCTCAATTCAAAGAGTCAATTTGAAACTGCTTTTAGTTTAAGTTTATTGAAGGCCTCTTGGTGCATAATATTGGACGAGGGCATCATACTTCAGCTTAAAGTTAGATCAAAATGCTGAATTGTGAATAACTTGTATTTTTTTGATGTTAGTTTCTGAGAATGAATTTAAACAAGGAAAAGAATAATCCAAGATTGATCCTATCAAAGATTTGTAAAGATTACCTAATGTTTTTAGTTTAAGTTTTTAGTTTTCCTATTTGAGAGATATTTTATTATATTAAGCCTTGAATTACAGCGCTCTTTTAATTCATCTACCATTGGACTTAATGTAAATTTTAAGTCTAGTGTGAAGCCTAAGAATTTGACTTTTTCCTCATTATTTAAATTGTTACCATTAATTTTAAGGTCAAGATTTATTTTGAATTTAGTTTTTTTCTCAATGATCATGTAACATTACTTTTTAATAGAAATTTAAAAAGCCATTTTTCAACCTCGTTTAGGTACTTATTGATCGTGTTTTCAAGATTTCCTATCTTTTTGAAAATAAAAAAAGGAGCCAAATCATCTGCAAAAAGAAGAGAGTATTGACAGTTTGTTTTGTTTCTTTCTGGAATGTCATTTATAAAAATACTGAAAAGAAGTGGACTAATTACTGACCCTTGTGGAACTCATGCTTTTATAGAGTATTGATCACTTAAATGGCCATTTACATTTTCTATTTTAAACCCCTTTTTATTGAAAAAAATTAAAACCAAAGCAAATAGGGTAATTTAGCCTAAAGGGGGTAATTCGGTGAGCACTTTTGAAATGTTCAAATATCTTGCGTAATTGTAAACTCAACTAAATACTTGTCCTTTATTCTTGTAGATCTTGAGTAGAGTAATCCAAATATGTGAGAAAAAAAATTTTACCACCTTTCCATGAGTTCAAAGTTTTTTTGTTGTCTAAATGGGTGAGAATTCGTCAATTTTGATAATTTAGTTTGCATAATTTTAGTTCTCAATCCAATCATGTGAATTCTGACCTAATCAGACCTTTGAATAGAGTAGGTTATTATTTTTATTTGTTTATCTGTACCGAGCTAATGCTCCTTCAGAGTAAAAATATATAAGAAAAATAAAAATAAATAAAAAATTAAAAAAAAATATTTAAAAGGATAAATAAGTTTAAGTAATAAAAAAAATTAAAAACATTTTGTTGAAATTAAAAGACATGCACAGACAATACAAATTCATCGTTCACAAGCGGCAAGTTGAAATTCTGCTTCTTGGGTCTGCTTTAATTGCCTCCCAACTAAGAATGGAAAAAATCTCAAATTGGAGTTGAATTGTGATGACTGTCTTGAAGAATAATTTTTTTAAAATTAAATTTAGAATTCAATTTAAAGATAAATCGTTTATTCGAAATATTTCTCTCTTTAGTAATAATTTTACTCTCTTTATTTAGTATAAAAATAGAAAAATACTTGTTAAAAATAAATATTTATTAAAACATTTTTTGGGGATATTTTGTGAAAAACATTTAATTAATTTATTTATTTAATTCAAATTAACTTCCATTAGGAGAAGTAAAATTAAATTTATAAAAATTTTGTTAATAAAAATAAAAAATAAAAATAAAAAGTAGAAAAATAGTTACATATATTGAAAGTAAATTCCTCTGGAACAGAAAAAGTGAATTGATTTAATTTGGTTTAATTAATTCATTAAGAAGGATTTTGAATTTTTTGAATCTTAAGTTACCCAAGCAAAGCTCAATAGAGTCCAAGATACCGTCACGAATGTAAAAGTGACGCTTAAGATCCAATTTAAGCTTACCAATATTATTTAATAGTGATGAAAAATGGGTTATATTTCGGACTAATTGTTTACACTTTTCTGTATAATCAGCTTAACTTTTTTAACCCATTTAGACCCCACACTATTAACCGGAGCAGGTAATTTGGTGGGTCAAAATCTTAGGTCTAATTGGGTTACCATCTTTGAACTTTTTGAACAAAACGGATGCGAAATAAACAATAAAAAAAATTTTTCTTTAAGACATTTATTTTATAAGTTTTTGTTATTTTTTTTAGAAATATTGAAAAAAAAATTACAAATTTTTATTAAAAAAAAAGAAATAAAATAAATTTATTTTTGTTTCAGATGAAAAGCTTGATTCAAAACAAATGGAATCAATAGAAGAAATTTTTAAGCGCTTGTCTTTCAAAACCATTGACTTGGAGTCGTCACAATTCGAGGATGACACCACAGGTGCTATACTCTTCGAAATTCTAGACTATTACGACACATGCGAAAGACTAATATTGTCAAACGTTAAAGGCTTTGGTCTGTTTGGCTGGCAAGAATTGTCCAAATACATCAAAAAGAGTGCATCTGTAGAGACCATTGAACTTAGACACCTAATATTCACCGAACTAATCTATTTCACCTATTTAGCTAGATCGTTTCGGTTCGCGCAAAGCTTGAAAGTAGTTCACCTGGAAAATTCGAATATAAACAGCCGATTTTTGTCCATTCTAAGCACAGCTCTTAGGGACAATGAAAAAATAAAAGAACTCTATTTATGTGACAACAAAATTCAGCCCCAAGATGGCCATTCGATTGCCAGCATAATAAAAGAAAACAAGTATCTAGAGCTGATCGACTTGAAAAACAATAATCTACAGGATGCTGGACTTGCCAAAATTTGCACTAGTCTCAGTGAAAGGTCGGATGTCAATTCGACCAAGTCTGGTCTAAAGAGTCTTTGCGTTGCCAACAACAGCATTACGACAATGGGCTGCACTTATCTGTGCAAAGCTTTGATTCACAATTGTACCTTGACTAATTTGAACATAAGCAACAACTCTTTGACAAATGAGTCCATTTTTGAGCTCAAAGATGCATTGATTGTAAATAAAAAAATTGAGTGTTTGATATTGAACAAAGTAAGGATCACGGATGAGGGGGTGATTGCGCTGGCCGAGTACATTGCAGAGACACGGGTGCTGAAGCGACTGGATCTTAGAGAAAACGACATTCGTCTTGGAGGTTTGATGGCACTCGCCTCGTCAATTAAATTCAATAGTACTGTCGATAGAATTGATTTGGACAGAGAACCAAAAAAAGAGAACAGTGTAGGTGTTTTTTTACTTTTAAAACAGTATTGATACAATTTTTTTTTGTTACCATAATTTACTTGAAATTACAGGATTTTGGTACAAAGTAAAATTCTAGAAAATATTTTTTTATTATTTTTGATAATAGTTAATTTTTTCAATTGAATTTATGGGAAAAAAAATTTCTTTTATTCATAAATTGTTTGTAAATGAATGTAAAAAAATGAAAAGCATTTAAATTTGAAAAAAAATTTAAGTTAAAAAAGTATATTTCAAGCCCAATAAACTCAATTTTTCCCTTTTTTCCAATAATCACTTTAATTTGATTTAAAATTTTTTTACGGAAAATTAAAATGTTTTCTTTCAATGATTAATTTTAAGTGAATGAAATTCAAAAATTAGGTATTATCTTTATTTCCCAAAAAATAAAGAAATAAATGAAAAAGTAAAACCAAGGATTTGTTAAAAATTTTCTAAATTTTTTTTAAAACACAAAAGAGTTTTAAGTGATAACTGTGACGAAATTCTATCTAGATGGAACATGAAAATTTTAATATAATTTAATATAAAAAATTTTTTTCTATAGAAATATTTAAGTTCTTTCATAATTTTGATATAAATTAACTAATGTGCATGTTCCGTCATATCATTTGGCCTGAAAGAGATACAACTTTTTATTTGATCGAATATATTTAGACACGTGTTTTTGGCAGCATCCACTATATTATAAAATTTTTATATTGGAATTTAAAGTCAAAAAATTTGTTCATTAGGATTTAAATCCGGAGACTTTTGATTTAATCTTGGTAATAAAAAAAATAATTCAAAATTTACAAAAGACACGTGGCAACTTCTTTTTGATAATAATTTTTTGCAGAATTTTTGTATTTTTATTTTTTGAAAAATTTTCGGGTCTACCTTGTTTTGTGGTCAAAAGATCACCTATTTGGTGGTCTGGTCCTGGTCACAGGGTTTGTGAACATTAAAGATCACTAATCACAGTCTTGACATTGAAGCTTAACCCCACGTTCATTTTTCATCATTTTTCTACATAATGGACATGGCACCGGATTTTCATGTTTACTTAAGGCACGACCAATTTGTAATTCTGTTTCTACGGGAACAGTTGATTATGTGAATGACTCTTTTTCATACAACAAAGCTTTGGTTCTAACAGAACTGAGATTTAAATTACTCAATTGTGAGTCAATTTCACGTAATTTTTCCTCTGCAGTTGATTTAACTGATTTTTGAACATCAGATATTTCATCCTCACTCTCAGCCAAATGACCTTCTGAAGATGAACTGGCGTTTAGATCAACTTGGGTTTCATCGTCATCTGATCGATCTTTATCAGTCAAAGTGTCTGTTTTAGAATCGGACGTTTTAGTCAAAGTTGGATCATCATCATCTCCATCAAAATCATCATCTCGGTCTTCAATAGAGCCTTTCAATGAACCAAAAATAGAACTACCAATCGATGAATCCGAATCATTTTCAGATAATCTGTCATCAACATCATCATCTTTTAGCCAAACATTATCATCATCCTCCTCTATGTTCATATCTCCATTTACTTGGTTGCATTCAAGTTCGGTAATGTGAAATTCAAATAAAAATTGAACAAAAATTCTTCCTTTTTTGATGAATTAAAATTAAAGTTAATAACATATACTTAAAAAAATATTGTAACAAAGTGCAACATATACTCTGTTGCACCTTTAAAACCTAGAATAAAATCATTATTTTCTTTTTTTTTAGTAAATTCAACCAATAATAAATTTAAATTTTATTGATATTTTATTTTTGTCTTATTCAAACATGAGAAAAATTATTTTTAAGAAATAAAGGTGCAACAAAGTATGTTGCACTTTGTTTCAGTATTTTTTTAAGTATATTTTATTAACTTTAATTTTAATTCATCAGGAAGAATTTTTGTTCAATTTGTATTTGGATTTCACAATACCTTCAAGTTCATTAATTTGCACATTTAAGTTCACAAAAACGTCAAGACTGTGATTAGTCATCTTTAATGTTTACCAACCCTGTGACCATGACCAGACCATCAAATAGGGGATCTTTTGATCACAAAACAAGTTAGACCCAAATTTTCATCTATAAGTTTCTGTATTAATAAATTTTTTAAATTTTGAAAAAAATATCTAGTTGAAAAAAATAGTCATTAAGCAAAATCAACATGAATTTTTTTTATTTTATAAATCAAATTTTTTTCATTTATTTACTAACAATTAACATTTTGAATGAAAAAAATTTCCCAAAAAAAAAACAATATATTCTAAAAATTCAATTAAATAAACTTTATTAAATCATCAAAATTATCCCAGAAACGATCATATTTGAATTTTTACTTTTTGCCAAATTATTTATTCTGGAATTTCGCGTAAATTTTTGGTCAAACCATAAATTCGTATCAGTACTGTATGTTCTGAATGTCTCGTTTCTAAATTGCTTTTTTTTTGTTTAAAGTTTTATTTTTTCAAGATAAAAGACAGCATCGAGACATCCAAGCGCCTAATCCAAGATATAAACGAGTGCTGTTTGAACAATCGCCGCGAAAGAGAAAGATATGAATCATTGCAAAAAAGTAGCCAGCATGTGGACGAAGATGATGACTATGTTAAATTACAAGACTCTAATGAACTATGCAAATCACCGTCCACTGAAAATAACAGCTCGACAAGTTCGGTGAATTTGAGTGGCGAAGAGGACATAGACATAATTGCCAAAGACGATGAGCTGCTTAGGAAAATTCTCAATCGCACTTATCACACAAATAGTCCAAATCTACTCTCACCAATTCATCCAAACGAGGACATAATTAATTTGTTCAATATTGAAAATGGTAATATTGACGACCAGGCTGAACAAAACAAGATAGAATCCATTGAAGAATTTCAGTTCATAGAACAGGATTTGTCACTTAACCCTGCTGATTTTGAAAAAATTATATGCAAGTCAACACCATTGAATTTCAACCAGAACTCAAGTAATCAAGCAAATTTGTGCAAAAAACGTCTTGATTTCGAACTAGTGGAAGTCAATGATTTAATAAATGAATTGATTGAGAAAATAGAGAGACAGTTAGATTTAGATAGTTATTTGTTGGATACTTCGAGCAAATATTTGCCAACTAATGCAGAATTTCCCACGCCTGAATCCACGCCTGAATTCACGCCGCCTGTTCTTAAGCAAAATCACAGAGAACCATTGTTTGCCAGCCAGCTCACCAAAAGTCAATTGAGCGAAGAATTGTCAAACCAAATACTTCTATGATTAAATTTTAAGTGTGATTTTGAAATTTTGTTTTGTTGAGATTATTGATTCAGGCAAAGATTAGCTCAAAAAGAAATCAAAAGTCAAATTTATAAAATTTTATATTTTACCAGAATTTTTTTTAAACAAATATTAATTGGATCAGGTGACTTACTTTTATATTTAAATACAAATAATATAGTTTATTTATTGTTAATTTTTTTGTTAATTTTTTTTCTATTCATAAAAGTATTTATTTGTTTTAATAAAATTTGATGATTTAATCGTGATGCAAAATAAATTCAAATTTATATATTTATTTATTAAGGTAATGGAATAGAAATCGAAAAGCCCCCTATTTATTACCTTGATTAGCTTCAAGAAAGCCTTTGAAA
The DNA here is from genome assembly GCA_016802215.1 of Brachionus paranguensis. Classification (NCBI taxonomy): domain Eukaryota; kingdom Metazoa; phylum Rotifera; class Eurotatoria; order Ploima; family Brachionidae; genus Brachionus; species Brachionus paranguensis. The sequence continues at coordinate 868,568 of JAESIX010000026.1, read as the reverse complement.
GCATACACAGAGAAATTAAAGCTCTGATGACCTGCAACAGAAGATAGTTAACTTGATAAATCTCTTCTCTTAGAAATCGAATTTTTTTGCCAATTCTGCAAAATTGCACCCTATTTAAAAGTATTAAAAATAAAACGCAATTAATTTGCACAAATTTTGCAGAATTCGCACAGAAGGTGAAACAACAGTTGTTTCACTTTGTTTCATTTGCAGAACAAGTTTTTGACATTTAGAACAAAAGTTGGAAAATTTTTTTATTTTTGTATTGGAAGTTTTGTATTAAATTTCACAATGCCTAGTTTAACACAGATTATGAATTTAACAATGCTAATAAAAATCTAAATCCTTTGATGACTTTAAAATTATCAACGCTCTTAAATGAAAAAAAAAAAACAACATTTACCCTTAAGGAAGTCCTCATTGTTGACGGTCGGCTCATCTTGACTCATAACTCGATTTGAATAGAACGCGGCCAAAGTCGAAATCGAAGAAAAAAAAAGAAAGCAAAAAGAAAACTACATAAGAAGCAATGAAAAATTGAATAATAATCATCGTAACTAAAACAATTATGATTCAAATTAAACTTTTTTTTCTTTTAATTTCAAAAAACTGTTTTTAACCTCAGAAGAGGAAAACGAAGAAGATCAAGATGCAGATAATGCAAACGAAACCCAGCCAAAAGATCCAAACCCTAACGACCAACCCTCAGGTGATGCATCTTCATCACCAACCGAGCCATCCTCTCCTGGCTCGATGTCCATGAGGTTTAGACCCATCCCTCTAACCACTACTAACCAGAAGTCACTGAGCACCCAGGCGGTCGACTCATACTTCGAACCTCCAACCTCAGTTAGGAAATTTAACAAGGTTTTCCCTATGCCTAACGCTCTTTACTCTAAGTTAAAAGACGGCCTCAGAATTTGGCCAAATAGGGGGGTAGCAAGAACAAAAGGGTTGAGACATAAGATTAAGTCATCAGACCCAGCAAGGGATGCGGTAATAAGTTCGTTATCCAGGGCTAAAATAATAGAAGAAGTCTCCCACAAGAAAATCCCAAGATATTGTGGAACTTTCTTCCTCGTTGAGAGACCCGGCTCTAAAGTCAGACCTATAGCCGATTTCTCGGCTCTGACTAAACTCATAGACTCACCCAAGTTTGCTATGAAGTCTGTCTATCAGGCAGCGGCCGATATTAAATGGCCCAAGCACTTGTGGTATACAAAGGTGGATTTCAAACAGGCTTTCTTTAATATTGAAATCCACCCAGCCTCTAAGTTTGTAACTACTTTTGGTTACGGAGGTAAGTTCTATGAGTTCAATAGAATGCCCTTCGGTCTATGCATAGCACCATACGTCCAACAGATGTTGCTGAATTGCGTCCTTAGGTACATTAAGAAGTACACTAAGTTCACATACGGCCATCTAGATGACATCATCATCGCCGACCCAGATAGGAATAAGCTCCAAACTATCCTGGACGACTTAAGGGGCAAATTTAAGGCGATTGGATGGGTGCTAAATACGCATAAGTCCGTATTAAATCCGGTACGGAAGATTAGTTTCCTAGGAGCAATCTGGGATGGGCTAGGCATTAAAAGAACTCCTGAGGCTTCTTCGTTTGTTAAGACCCTTTCAGAACAACTCCTGTTCTCAGACCCGAAAGGTAGGGACTTGCAGAGGATAAGGGGCTACCTAAACTATTACTTAAGTTTCGCGGGCAAGGTAGTTAATGTTACTGTTAATATTTTTATTTGTTTTTTTTTTATCTTATTTAACTTTATTTTTAATTTTTTTTTAGTACATTTTTAATATATTTTTATTCTGAAGGAGCATTAGCTCGGTACAGATAAACAAATAAATAAATAAATCAAGTTAGATCATTTGAGATGTACAACACAGCAAAATGGATGTGAAAATAATTTTGTTGTGCTACATGGGCAATTTGTCCATTTGACTTGAATTTAATCAAATTTTATCAGTCATAAATTTTAATTGGAATATTCAAGCGAATTGAGATTTTTGAGTTCAGTTTTAGTGGAGTCATTAATAAAGATTTTAACGAAGAAAACGATACCAGAATTTAATACGGAAAGATGAAGGATAGGAAAAAGCCGATATTATTTTCAATCAAATATTTTCTAAGATTAATTAGTAATAGAAGAAATAATGCAGTCAAAATTGCTAATTTTGATATTTGTTATTTCTCTTGCCATTCTTAAAGCTTCATATGATAATTGCGCCAAAGTCTATCAACTCATATCCCCCCCCCATTTCTCCAACACCCCTAACATATATTTTCTTATCTTATTTTGAATTTGGCCAATTTTAAAAATCAGCCTGTAGCCACATAAAACTCTCTTTCTCTCTCGTTTGAATCTCTATTCGCAAATAGAATGCTCCTTTAATTGTAATCACACAAATTTAACTCTAGTGTTTGCAGTAGGTTCCAACAAAAAAGTGCTCAAAACAAATAAATAGATGATGAATTTGTTGATTTTATCATGAAAGCTTTAAGTGGATGATCGTGATTTTTTTGAATTTAAATTAAATCGTCAAAACTAAAATAGTCGTTAGCTGTTGTGCTGGAATTTAGTTACAATATTCAAAGGTCAAAAAGCCTTATCATTTAAAAAAATTTTCCCTTTTTTCCAGCACTCAAAATTTTTAATCAATTGAATTTTGAATCCACTAAAATTGAGCTCAAATAATAGGACTTTTTTGTTTGGAATTATCTTTGCCTCAGCGATAATTAAATCACTAAAGCAGAGTTTCCGAAGCCGACTTTCTGTATGAGCTATGTTAGCAGGTTTCAAAGGCACGCGTGTCAATCCGATTTGACCAGATTTTCAATTAATTGACTTAAAAATAAATGCAAAATTCAATTTAGCCAAGAGTTTGTGGCTTTGTGGAATGATATAAGTCTGTTGTTTAAGAGAGCGCTTCTTTCTTTGTGTGTCTCTATGTTATCAATTTGAAAAAGATAATTAACATAGCGCTCAAATGGAACTATTTTTAAATTAAAAATTTCATACTTCACACCCAACATATTTTAATGTAATATTAGCTTTTTTTGTTAACAAAGTGTTCGAGAATAGTTTTCTCAACAAGGAACCCTTAGAGTTTTTTCAATTAATTCAAGAATCCGAATAAAACTAAAACATGATCCAAATATATTTTTCCAACACCTGAGATTTAGCTACATTTGTCTAAATTAATTTTTTTTCCAATTCGATTGTAATCATTTTTTTTTCATTTTTGTCTTCTCTTTTTTAGAATAAGTCAATTAATTAAAATGTTATTTTATTTCTTTTTTTAATAAAAAAATTAATTAATATTAGTTGTTTAAAAGTCACGAGTCTTAGGTCAAATCCGGACTTTAATTTTAGAGTTTTTGACTTACACTAGGCCTCTTAAACAACTACCTGAAATTCACGTGGCCATTGTTTTGTTGTGTTTTTATAGAGCTTTTAATAACAGAACTTTATAAGTGTTTTATTAATCTAGGTTTTAAGATAGAAAACGGTCGTTCAGTAGCCGGTGCACAAGGTGTAAATAAAAATAGAAGAAAAGCAAAGGCTAGAGTTTTAGTTTAACAAAAAGATGTAAACAGATTTTTAGCCAAGTTGTAAATAGTTAGTAAATAAAGATTAAATATTGTTTTATTCTAAGCCTAGTTCCAAGCATCGGTGAGACTAGTGCTTTTGTCAATAATGTAAATATATAAATATGAATAATAAAGTTTCGATTAGAGAGCACATCTAATTTTGCTCTTGTGGTTGCTACACCACAGCCTTAATCATGACTCATGATGATCTTTTTGCCGTTCCACATAGCTATTGTGGCAGCCTAGTTTATGTCAAAGTCACTAAAATAATAAAGAAAAAGAAACAATTTAAACAAAATAATAGAATAATTTTGACATAATATTTTTTAACATTTAAAATGGCCGCCCTTAGCTTTTATACTCTCAGCGACACGTTCTTATAGATTCAATCATGTTCTTGACTATTTCACTTGGAACTTTCAACCATTCATCATAAAGAACGCTTTTTAGATGCTCTTCTGATGTAATCTTTGTATTGACCATTTTGTGGTCTATACATGACCATGAATTCTCTATTTGATTAAGATCAGGCGATCTTGGGCACCAAGGGAGGATCAATATTTGTTTTTCTTGAAACCAATCTCGAACGGAATGAGCAGTATGTGAACTAGCCCCATCTTGCTGAAAAATCCAATGCTGACTCTGATCAAAAAATATCTCGGCTGATGGTAACAACTGATTTTTCAGGTTGTCCATGTATACAAACTGATTGATTCTATCTGTATAAATAGAGCAACAATCAGTACCTTTATGATTAATACATTCCCAAATAAGTGTATGTAAATAATAAAAAAGACATTACAAACATTGTGTGACAAAAAAAATTTTCAGGAATTGTCAAGGTGTGGTAAAATTTTGGAAAAAAATGAAAATTCTAAACTTTATAGACTAGTTTTTTTTTATGAATTTTATCTAAGTATTTTTTAAAAGAGCTTTGGAGTGGTTAGAAGTTTTTTTTTGTACAATTTATATATCAAAAGAAAGCTAAAAAATATTCTTTTAGATGATATAGTTTGTATTAAATGATAATCGATTTTTATTTCAAATTTTCACCAAATGAAATTTTTTTTATTATTTTTTTTGTTATGTTCTAAATTTTCTAGACATACTGTATATGCTAAAAAGGAAGCGGCTTATTACTGAGTCTTGTGAAATTTTACATTCTACACAATGTTTTATACGAAGTAAAGTGTAATCTGAGAAATGGCATGTAAATTGATTAAAGATGGCTATTTTCTGAATATTTTTAAATTATAAAATTTAATGAGAGGGAGAATATTTTTTGCTTTAATGCTTTTGAATTTTTTTTGATTTCAATGCTAAGATTAATTTTTAGATATGAAAAACCCTGAAAAAATTTTTTTATCCAGAATTATGTATAACAAGTTGTATGGCCTTTTTGACATGAAAATATGTCTCTGCATTATATTTTTTTGTAAAAATTTTAAACAAAAAATTTTGATTTTTTTGATTAAATTTTATCAATAAATTCAATTGGCCTTTAGCTCTCAAATCCTTAAAACAGGACTGCTTTTTTATCACACCAATATTGACGATGTGATTATGGAATTTTTACAAATTAGAAAATAAAAGTTTGGCCTGTAATATTTTAAAACATTTTAAAGAAATTTTGAATTTTTTTTATAAAGAACTTGATTGATTTTGTAGTCAGACATTTTTAATTATTTTTGAAATTTAAATTCGGGTAATAAAGATTTAGTAGCAAATGCTCTCAAGATATAAAGGGAAACTCAAACACTTTAATTTAAAAAACAACACCATTAAGTCTCTGACATAGGTTAGTAGATTAGAACTAATGTGTTCAGCTACAATTCATGATTTAGAGCACAATAAATTTATCACCAAAAAATTCCTAATAACTTTCAACTAATTTAATTTTAGATTCGGATTTAACAATGAATCAATAATTTTCAAATTTTTAATTATATTTCTTTTTTTTTGTTTATTTAGAATATAATCTAGGATAGTTACTACCACAGGCTTATTCGAGCGGTAAAAAATTGCTCTATTCAGCCTGCACGCTTTAGATTGTTAAATAAAGAAAAGATTATAAAAAATTTATGCTTAAAAATTCTTATCTTATTAATAAAAATTTAGAGATGTTTTTTATTTTTAATATTTCGTTAAAAAATATGTATTCTTTTTTTAAATGTTAATGGTCTGTAATCTGTTTAATGATCATATCAGACAAGAATTTAGCATATTGATAATAAGGTCAATTCTATGAAAACATTAAGAATCGTTGATTTGCTCGGTTAATCAAGATTAAAAAGCATGATTAATATTATTATCCTGATGTTCTGACTAGGTCTTCTTCGAGTATCTCTTTAAAATGTCAAAATTTGGATCCCGACAAGACATTTCTAAAATACGGACAAAACAATTATATTCAAATTTAAAGCAATAAAATCAAAACTATTTTTTATCCTTGTTTTTTTTTTAATAAATTTAAATTAGTTCAGTGGTCAGTGGTATCAAGCAGACTTAGTGATCAACAAATCCATGCTTACATAACTTGTGATCAAAAATTTGTCAAAAGTTAAAATTCGAAATTTTTGTGATCAAATTAAAATGATTAAGAAATAAAATAAAAATAGTTATTTGAATTATTTTTTATTTAGTTTTTTTTAAACAAATTTATTGATGAGTTTTTAAAATATTTATTCCCCATAGTTTCTTTACAAGTCGGACAATGCACATGTTGATCCTGTTAACACAAAGTTTTTTCACAAACATATTTTAAAAATAAAAAAAGTGATATTCAAAAAAAAAAATTAAAGTTTTTATTAAGATTCCATTTTTTAAAAGCTGACTAGGTGGAAGATCAAAAATTCACTTTACCATGAAAACATATTTGTTAGTGATACCACTGATCACAAAATATGTGAACATCTAATCACTTAGTTTATACATAAAATTATTGTATTCAACTTGAACTCCAGACCGAATTTAGTGCCGTCTTCTTCGTGCAGATAAATTGTCTTATTAATAGAATTTTTTTTTCCTCATAATTTTCAAATTTTATTTTTATTTAAGTCATGTTACATGATCTTTGAGAAAAAAACTAAAGTTAAAATCAATCTTGACCTTAAAATCAATGGTAGCAATTTAAATAAAAAGTCAAATTCTTAGGCATCACACTAGACTCAAAACTTACATTTAGTCCAATGGTGGATGAATTAAAAGAGCGCTGTAATTCAAGGCTTAATATAATAAAATATCTCTCAAATAGGAAATGGGGTCTAAAACCAAAAACATTAGGTAATCTTTACAAATCTTTGATAGGATCAATCTTGGATTATTCTTTTCCTTGTTTAAATTCATTCTCAGAAACTAACATCAACAAAATACAAGTTATTCAAAATTCAGCAGTTTGATTTATTTTGAAGCTGAAGTATGATACCCTTTCCAGTATAATGCACGAAGAGTCCTTCAATAAACTTAAACTACAAACAGTTTCAAATCGACTATTTGAGTCGATTGAGAGATATGCCAGGGCAGGATTGAGTCATTCTGTTCCAATGGTAGTCAGACTGGTGGAAGAATATAGATAAGGTTTCGAATCAAGATATATCGAATATCCAACTCCATTGTGTAATTGCTACCTAACAATTTCTTCTTTTTTTCCTGAACTATCAAATATTTAAACATGTCTAACCTCTAGCTATTTCAACATATCGTTTTTAATTTTCTTTTTATTACTTAGATTTATTTATCCTTTTTTTTTTATTCTATCTTATTTAACTATATTTTTTTTCTTTTATTTGTTTATCTGTACCGAGCTAACGCTCATTCAGAATTAAATTATATATAAGAAAAAATTAAAATAAAGTTAAATAAGATAAAAGAAAATATTTAAAAAAAAATTGATAAATAAGTCTAAGTAATAAATAGAAAATTAAAAACGATATGTTGAAATAGCTAGAGGTAAGACATGATTAAATATTTGATAGTTGAGGAAAAAAAGAAGAGATTGTTAGGTGGCAACTTGTAACCGGTTAATAGTAAATATAATATTTAGTCTTTAAAAACTTTATTAAGATAATTGAACGTTCTAAAGTTCTAAGAATGGAATCCTTATTTAAACCTATATGCTCGTGTACAGAACACAAGCTTATACTTAAGTAAAGATGTTAAATTTATCTGTCAGCATTTCGAAGCGTCTAGCTTCTGAGATACGTGACAAGTATAATTATTACTTATCTTTGTGCATCAGTTAATAAGCTGATGAATAACTGATTAAAGAAGGTAACAAATTACACAATGGAGTTGTTCATTTACTTTTTTACTTTTTTAATCTGTATCGAGCTAATGGTCCTTCAGAATAAAAATATATAAAAATAAAAATTTAATGTAAAAAGTAGATAAAATAAAATAAAAAGAAAAGAAATTTAAAAACGATTGGAAAAAAGAAAGGGACAAAAAAATTTCAATACAAGAGAAAATCTAATTATAAATATTTTTTTCTTTTAATTACGATAATTAAAATTCATTTTTCTTTACTTTTTTTGTTATTTCAATTAATTTTTTTTATATATTTTTATTCTGAAGGAGCATTAGCTCAGTACAGATAAACAAGTAAAATAAATTCCTGCTTAATTCAATGAATAGCTAATTGGCATTGAAAAGAAGTGGTCTAAGTATTCTTTGATGGTTTAATCAAGTAGAAATAAAAATTTTTTATTTTACAAATAAACAAATTCAAGAGCCTTGATAAACAAAAAAAAATTTTGAATGTGTTTTTGATTAATATTTTAATTGTAAAAACATGATATCGATTGATAAGCAGTGACTGGTAGACAATCTAGCAATGCAAAATGCGAGTGTCATAAATCAGAATTAAGAATACACTTAAGAAACGATAGAATGGCTCAATTTGCATTTTGATCAAAAATTTTAAATGATCTAAAATGCATTTTTGTTTAAAATTAGTTTGCAATTTTGAGCGATAAATCAATTTTAGAATAGCATTACCGCTTTAAGTCAGATCTAAATAAATCACCCACTATCATTACAAATTAATAGATTTAACTAATTTATTTTTTGCTCATTTAACATTTATTTGTGATTTAGAATGAACTTGACCCCCCCCCCAAAAAAAAAAAAGTACGAAAATGATAGAATCAATAGCAATCTAGATCAATTGGATCAGCAAGGGAATAGTGAAAAAATGCAAACAGACGGCTCAAACCGTTTGATGTATGTTTACGATTTTAATAGCACTTAAGACTATTAGATGGGGTCAGCTGAATTCTATCAGAAATATTAAGCTACTTGAATTAGATAAACATATGAGTTGATCATATTTGAATTGAATTAAATATTGATTAAATTTGCAATAATATAGATTGGTTTAACAAGAAAAAACAGCTATATCATTTGTAAAGTTTAGAATCAAATTTCCGATGCAAAGATGAGCATAGGACGCGTATCGGTCTGCCCACGATCATAATCGACTCATTCACTGCTAATTAAAAACGTTTTGTTTACTCTATACAAATAATAAAAAAAAATTTTTTCTTATTAATGGATAATTTTAAATTAATTTATCTTTCGAGCTATTCAGCCATTTAAACAAAAATAGAAAATTTCAAAAAATTAAAAGACTATTTGCCTGAACAAAATTGCGAGTCGATTGTTTATTTTTGCAGCTAAAGTCAAAGATAAAATTCCTGCCATTGTTTATGAGAATAAACCCAAATTATTATCAAGTCAATGAATAATGTTTATTTTGTAATAACTCGCTCAATTGTAAGTAAATGCGTTTGATCTTTTTTATTTAGCATCGAAAAGCTGTGCATTAATTCAAGTGTTAAGAGAATATTTTTCTCTAATTTTTATTTCCTTTTTCCATTCGATTTTTTTTTTGTTCAGCTTTATTAAATAAAAAAAATCTATAAAAATATTTTTGATTCCATTGAGCTTTGCAGGCAAAATATCAGGTTTAAATGCTAAAGATTGATTTTAAATTAATTAACGGGTGTAGAAAAAAAAATGGCACAAAAGATAAGTTTAATTTTCTATAAGAGTGGACAAGACCTTTCCCAATTTTTTTCAAAATTTAAAATCAGACTGATCCTAGCTTTAAAATGAAAAAAAATTATTTCAAAAAGTTGAATTTTTTGATAAGTTTTTAGTAAAAAATGTACGAAACCATCAAAAAAGATTTGTACAGCTTTGTAAAAAGTAACCAAAATTTGCCAAAAGCTGAAGTTGTTAGGCGATTCACTGGTCTTGGATACAGAAAACGTTCTGTTTATCGTTGGCTAGATATTATAGAAAAAGATAAAACTTTCAAGAAAAAAAAAGGAAGTGGTAGACCTGCTAAAATAGCGACGAAACTGATGGTGGCCAAACTTAGAACCTATTTCAATCATGAATCTGGTCGTTCGCAAAGAAAGATGGCTGGAAAGTTTAATTGCCACTATACCTATATCGGAAAGATTTTATCAGGATGACAATTATTTATTTTGGCCTGACTTACCATCATCTCATTATGCCAATATGTTACAGAATTATATGTTAGATAAAAATATAAGGTATGTTGCTAAAGAAGTGAATCCAGCAAACGTACCAAAAGCACGACCAATTGAAGATTTTTGGGGAAATTTGAAAGCTAAAATTTTTCAAAATAGGAGGGTTCAGTTATAATTTAAAAAAAATTTAAAGCCTTAGTTAAATAAAAAATTTTTTATGATAAAATTAATTTTGTGCCATTTTTTATTCTACACCCGTTAAAAGAGAAAAAGCTAAACTCATCTAAAGGTCATTTCTCACCTTTTTTTATTTATGTAATACAAGACATCTGGGTCTAACCGGGCTCGATTATTCTAAGGGAAAGATTGGTATTTCTATTTTATGTTCAGGCTATGGTCAACATTATAGATAAACACCTAATGCCGCTAGAAACAAAAGTAATATTTTTGTGTTCATTTTTATTACAATTAAAATTAAAAATAAAATTTAACAATTATTTAAATGTGAAATGCTTGGCATAATGCAAAGCTATTCAAAATATAAGAGTCCAGTCAAAATAAAGCATTCACTGCTAATTAAAAAAATAAATAATAAGCATGATTTTGTATTTATTAGAATTTTACTTTTATCTGCCAACTTTTTTTGCCTACTGGGCTTGAATTAATAAATAACTAGAGTAATAATTTTTCACAATTAATAAGATTGAGCATAAGTTTAAAAGAAAAAGTATGAAATAAATTTCAAATTTTAAATGTTATTTTTATTATGTAGTTTAAATAATTTTTTAGCTGTATTTTAATTTAGCTATTCAAAGAATGATAAACATTTAAAATATATTTTCTGCCAAAATTTGCTCGAGCACATTGAATCAAAATTTAGAAAACACAAGCGCATTAATTTCCAATTGCAAAAAATTGATTATCTGACTCATTTTCTTATTTTAATTCATCTTAATCAAAGATAAAAAATTTCAAATTGATTGATCATTTTGATGAGTTTTTCGACAACCAAGCATACCATCCATATTTTTACATCCTAGAAAAATATACATATGTTCGGTTTAGTAGGGCTTTAATTAAATACAAGCGTGCACACACTTATATGCATACATACTTTTTAGGCCTTGTATTGGAATAGGTATTTGACAGTCTCAAGTAGCTAGTAATTAAAATGTGACATAATTTTAAAAGTTAAATCATCTATCGAATAATTCTATTTATCAAGTACAGAGATCTTTATTGCTAGTGGTAGTCGCTAGTTGCTTCGCTGCCGGAACTTTTTTTATTGCTGAATTTTTTCAGTAGTCAAAAAGGAAATTAATGGCTGTTCATTACCTGTATATTCTAAAATTTATTTTACTGTCAATATTTTTATTTTGTTGCTAATAAAAAAAGTTAATTTAATTAAGCAAGTTTTTTTTGACTTTATTAGTTTATTGCTTATTTATTTTATTTTATTTTATTTCAAAAACTTGGTTTAACGTTAAGAATTTTTAATAAAATTCAAAAAAATAATTTTACTGTCAAAATTTTTTTTGTGTTGTTCAACAGTGATTTTATTTTGAAAAACTACAGCAAATAAAAAACTTGGACTTTGATAAACTATTTGAATTAAGCGAAAAAATTAAAATTATTGCCTTTAATAAAGAAAACTGGGCAATAAGTAAATGTAGTTGTTGGTTTTACTTGAAACATTATCATTGCTATCAGATAATAGCTTTGGCAGTCAATTAAAATTGTCTAACAATTCTCAATCGCTATATAATGGTAGCAATTGAACCAAAGAAAAAAGCTGGTAAGGTGGCTAAGGCAAAGAAAGCCTTGGAAAAACAGTAATTTGCAAATTTATTGAATTTTGTTTTTTAATTTTTTTTTCTTTTGTAAATATTGACTAAATAAAAAAGACAAGTAAATAAAAAAATAGACAATAAACTAATTAATTATGATATTATTACTTTGAAATAAATTTTTGAGCAATAAACTAATAATTCTTGACGTTAATTAAATAAATTGGACATTTTTTAGAACAATTAAGTAATAAAATAGAAAACACAGGTAATATTTTCTCGAATTTAATATCAAACTTATGTGCAAACTTTCCTTCAATGAAAAAAGGGACCTTCAAAATTAGATAAATAAATACCTTAATTTCAAGCTTAAAGTGGGGCCTAAATTAAAATCTTTATCAATCTGTTGTTGGATCTATTTTTTGTTATTCTTTCCTTTGTCTAAACTCATTTTCAGAAACTAATATCCAAAGGATGCAAATAATTGAAAATTCAACAGTTCGGACTAAACTTGAACTAAAATTTTATGCTCCCTTCAACATCATGCATCACGAGAATATTAATTTAAGATATTAATTCAATTTAAATAGAATTAACTATTAAAAAAGAGGATAAAATTGATTTTCAAAATCTGTTTTAGAATTCCTTTACGGTTTGTTTAAAATATTTGTATTTTTTTATCTGAAAGTTCGGTTAAAATAAAAAAATTGTTTTTTATAATGTTAGTTTTTGGCTTATAGGCTGTTTATAGATATTTTTTACCGCCAAAAAGTCTCACTGTAAAATTAACCATGTGTAAATACATACAGTGGTGATTTGACATAAGGATCCATGGTAAATTTACGTAAATTAAACAAATTTTTTTGATTTTTACATTTCTTTCGTTTTTTACCATTTTTTACCAAAATTTACTAGTAAAATTTTTGATTTTACCAATTTTTACGTAAAAAATGGTAAAAAATTAAATTAAAAAAAAAATTTTCGTGCTAAACAAAATCGTATTTTTTAATAAAATTTTATGAAAAACAGCAAAATTTGAGATTTCTTAAGCATTTTTGGAGTTTACATAATTTAACGTAAATTAATAACAGTGGTAATTTTACTTCTTTAAACGCAAATTTACGTAGAATTTAGTTAATTTACCATTTTTACAATTCTTCTTTTACGTAAAAAATAGTAAATTTGCGTCTAATTACCATGTGTCCTTATGTAAAATCACCACTGTAAGAAGCTGAGTCTTAACACAAAAGTATAGCAGGTTAACCTTTTTAAAGGCTTCAGGGCTTACTTTTACAAAAAAAAACATTAAAGAAATGATTTTGAGTCAAAAAAAATTGAATATTTTAAGATAATTCGACTCGATATATGCCAAAATTTTTTTTTGTAATTTTTTTTTCACGAAACTTAAATAAAAATGGGAATAAATTCTTCTTCTAGCTATTGTATTTTTTTTTCATCAAAAAAAAAAAGATAAAGAAATTTAATTTTGATTTATATACTCAATAAATTCAAAAGAGTTAAATAAAGCTAATAAAAATTTTAGAGCTTCACATGTAAATATTATGTGAAAAATTATTTAATAATATTTGAAAAATTTAATTAAAGTAAAAATTATTTGAACTTTTTTGATCATTTTTTGATTATTTGACTAAACTGACCCTTTCTGAAGGCTTCAGTGCTTACTTTTACAAAAAAAAAAGACATTAAAGAAATGATTTTAAGTCAACGTAGAGTATTTTAAGATAATTCGACTCTATTTCAGTGAGAGATTGATGCAAAAATGTGCATTACATGTTAATTTAGAAATGTACAAAATAATCAGGATAATTTTATCAGAATGTAGTAAAAAAACAGAGTAAAATTTATTTAATTTTGTTAAAATCTATTTTTATTACTTACTGATTTAAAGGGAAGTAGAAAAATAAAAAATTCATTCTAGATCACGTTTTCATTTTTATTTATGAATGGTATTTTCATTGTAGCTTTCAGTGGCTTTAAATTTAAAAAAGTTTTATTTTTTAAAATATAAATTAATTTTTTTCAATTTAAATAAAAAATTTTATTTTTTAAAAAAACAAATTAATTTTTTTCAATTTAAATAAAAAATTTTATTTTTTAAAAAAACAAATTAATTTTTTTCAATTTAAATAAAAAATTTTATTTTTTTAAAAAAACAAATTAATTTTTTTCAATTTAAATAAAAAATTTTATTTTTAAAAAAGAGGGTGAATCAAAGATAAATTTTGAAAGTTAAGTCCGAGAAGATTGTTGATCAGATTCCAAAATTAGTGTCTAGATTTTTAGCTAAAGCGAACAATTATTGTTCGATTAATATCAATTTGTTTATTTGAGCTGTTCTTTTTCTTTTTTGAAACGATAACTGATTTAGAAAAAAAAAGGCTCAAACTATCTGCAAAGCTCAAGATAATGTTCTTGACGACATTAATTGCAAAATAATATTCGAGCAAAAACAGATTTGATTCTCAACAACTAAAACTATTTGTAAAGATTGACTAGTGGTTTGGAAAATCAGCGTTTGCTCAAAATTTAGTAACAAATTAAAATCAGCTCGGTAAATATATTTGTTTTTTTAATCGATTTGCATATGGTTTTGTACGAACTATTTGCTTTTGCCATTCACAATAATAATCATATTCGAGTATTAGCTCAAGAAAAAAGTTTCTTTTTAATTCGTTTTGATATTTATTGATTATCTGACATAACCAGCTAGCAGTATGACAATTTAAGGACGCCTTTGCCAAACTAGAATACAGATATTAAGCTCTTTGAATTGTGGCTAGTATCTGCTTATCACAAGAGCCTTTTGATAAATTAATTTGCTCTTCTTTTTTTATGTTAAAAAAACTACAACATTTTTAAACAAAAATTAATTTTTTAGAATTAGAATAATTAAAAAAAGAAGAAGAATTATGCAACCAAAAGTGAACAGCATGAGCAGACAAGTAAGCTGATATACTTGTAAAACTAATTACTTAAATATTGAAAATAATTTACCAAATCTCAAGTTACTTAAGTTCTGATCTATTTGATTGATTACTCAATTCGATTGAGTTAATAAAAATCCATTAAGCTCAATTTTTTGTAGAATAATGTCTTAATTTACTAATTGAATTGCAAATAGCTGAATATAGAATTTGGCGATCAAGTTAAATATGGAATATTCAAACTGAATTCAAATAAAAGTCAATTTAAAAATTATTAATTAAAATTTATTTAATTAATAATTTTAATTTGAAAAATAATTAAAAACTATTTCAATTTTGTTCGAATATTCCAATATTTGACTTTTTTAGACTCTGTTAATCAATAGTTAAAATTTTTATTGACTTACTATTTTTTTGTCACTAAAAATATACTATTAAACAAAAAAAATTTATGTTTAATAAAAAATCATTTATTAAATTAAACAAGTTCAATTTATCAGTTTGATATATTTATTTATTTAAAAAATAATTTAGGAGAAGCCTTGGCCGGTTGGAATGAAGACTCAGTCCTTCCTTTCAGCCACATGATTGATTTTTGATGTCGCACTATGTGCAAAATAACAAAAAAGTTAATTTAGATTGAGTTTAGCGTTTAAATTTTTAAATGTTAGAAAAGAAATTTACAATTTATATTAATTTACCTAAAAAAATTAAAAACTCATTATGTAAACTTTAAGTAAAAAAAATTTGAATTAAAATTCAATAATGTAGAATAAGAATGAATTTATGAAATTGGTGCTAGTTTTATATATTTGATAATGTACAATATGTGGTTTTTTAATTCTAATTTATATTCTTTACGTACCATTCTTTTGCCCTGGGTTTTCTACCACGCTTTTTTTACAAACCAATCTTTTTCAAGCTAAAATTGATTTGGGTAAACTTAGTCTTAATTGCGGGCAGCTACAATAAATTTGCAAAATTTTTTAAATAATTTTTATTTTAATTAAATTTTTAAAATATTATTAAATAATTTTTCACATAATATTTACATGTGAAGCTCCAAAATTTTTATTAGCTTTACTTAACTCTTTTGAATTTATTGAGTATATAAATCAAACTTAAATTTCTTTATCTTTTTTTTTTTGATGAAAAAAAAATACAAAAGTTAAAAGAAGAATTTATTCCCATTTTTATTTAAGTTTCGTGAAAAAGAAATTACAAAAGGATTTTTTTTATTTTCCCTTTTTACATTTTTTTAATTAAAATTACAAAAAAAAATTTTGGCATATAAAATTTGAGCAATTAATTTAAATTAGTTATCAACATGGTTTTTGGAAGTTCAGTACTAAAGAACAGAACTAAATGATATAAAATTAAATACAATTTTTTCTATAGGTTTAAAATTAGTTCTGTAAATGCAGCATGGTGCAACATTCATAGTTGCATCAAATGTCAGAGTCTGCTAATGATGTGCAAAATCTCTGCAAAATGCACAAAATCCAAGTTTATTTAAATCTAATTTCAGCTATATTTGCAGAGTTTAGCAGACCTTGAAAGTCGATGCAACTATGGATGTTGAACCATGTAGAATTTATAGAACTAATTTTGAATTTACAGAAAAATAGTCAGTCAATTTTTTAGCATTTTGTTCTAAATTTCACAAAACCTATCAAAATTGGATTTATTAAAGATTCAAATTTTATTTATTTATTTTATTTATTTGTTTTCTGTACCGAGCTAGAGCTCCTTCAGAATAAAGTATAAAAAAAAAAGAAGAAAAAAATAGAGTTTAATAAAATAAGATAAAATAAAAATAAAGTAAATCAGCTAAAAAAAAAAAAAAGTTAAAGAAAGTTTAAAAGACATTTATTGAAATAGGTTGTTACATGTGACAGAAGTTTACATAGTTGAAGCAAAATTAGAATAGTTGAAATTCAAAATTAGATTTTTTTCTTATATATTTATAGTTCAACTCAATCAAAAAGACCAATGGGCTAACCAATAAAGGCATGATTGAGCCCATTTATAAGATGAAAATAAAGAAAACGTTTATTTTCACTCAAGTTATCTGAGAATAACTAAAAAATGTATACTCAAGATAACTTTGACTTTTATAAAAAAATTTATTTATTTATACTAAAAAAAATAAAAAATAAAAATAAAAAAGGATTAACACATTATTAAGAGATTAATTATTTAGAACAATTGTTACATTTCCAGACTTTCTTAATAGGAACATAAGTTCTATTAACACATTTTAAGTGGAAATCATTTATACGATCAACGCATGTAATCCATTTATTTTCACAAGAAAGATTGCAAATTTTACAAGATTTCAAAGACTTCAAAAAATGGCCTAATAAGTCTCTAACATCAAAAAACCATCAGAAGTAAAATATTCAACTAGTGGCTCCTTTTTTAAACCACTAGAATCAACAAAACCACTATCTAGTATTTTAGAAGACAAACATTTAGGGTCTACGATGACGTGTTCTTCATCGATTAAGTTTTTATTGTTAATTACCGGTAATGTACAGGTAAGGCAATAAAAAAAATTTATTCTCACTCATTTTGAGTGAAAATATATTCACTCAAAAATAAAATATGCATTATATATAAGAAAAAGCAAAAAAAAAAATTAAATTCAAATTTTTAAACATTACTTCATAAGTAAATTCTATTTACAACTCAATTTCAAGTTTTTACTAAATTATATTTTATTATTATTATTATTTATTAGTTTAAAGCCTGATAGGCAAAATAGAAATGTTTAATTAAAAGTCTTAAAAGAAAAAAATTACAAACTGTTTTACAAATTAATTTTAATTGAAACATTTAAGTAAAAAAATCTACCTTCAAAAGGTCATTTAACAGATTAAAGACCTCTATTTTTTTCCAAAAATAAATGATCAATTAAATCGAAGCTATCGAAGTGTTGGTACTGTAGTCATTTACATGAATTGGAATTTTTTTTCCAACATTGATGAGTTGCTTACACAACGAAGTATTTTTCTGGTCATAAATTTTGTAATTTTCAATAAGAAACACCAATAAATTCCAACATGTTGAACTATTTTTCAATTGCTTCAAGAAAAATCTTATTTTTAATTTTATTAAATTTTATTAAATTTTATTTTCAGATCGATTTGGCATAGCTCATCCAGTTTAATTAGAGTCTGGCAAGAACAAAATCTTCTCCTGATGATTGATGAATTCCTGGTCTATTTGAAATAAATTAATTTCTAAATTTAGATTAAAAGCGTTCAATTTAAATGATGGTCGATTAGAACTTTTTTTTTTTTCTGATTAATAAAAACAAGTTATTACATGAACAATGAACAACTTTTTTTAATTTTTATCTCATCATGAAGCTTGTTGGAATTTTTATTTTCTCTGTATATTTTATGATTGGTGACAGCAAACAATCAGATCTGCAAGAGCAAACATACCGCCTAATCGGTTCCCATAACACATACGCACAATATTTGCCATGGTATCCGTGTCTAAATAGTTCCATAATATTCGAATTTAAAACCCACGAGCCAAATGGTTTGTTGCTCTATTCCCAAAGTCTGCCATACAAGTACATTCAAATTAGTCTAGTTGACGGCAATATTCGTCTTCGGATGAGAATAGGCGAGAAGGACAACCCAAGAGGGGTTTTTTTGGTCTATGACACGTCACAGCTAAATGACGAAAAGTGGCACGAAGTCCGATTTGTGAGAAATAACGAGAAAAGTGTCTTGTCCGTGGACGGTAAAAAATTGTACCACATTCACCAAGAGTCAATTTTAAGCGATTTAATGTTCGGTCTACCGGATTCAAACGAACAAACCAATTCCTTGTTTATTGGTGGTCTGCCAGACACACTGCAAACTTATAATCTAAGTCACGGAACTGTTCTATTCGAGCCTATTTTCAATGGATTTGTCAGGAATGTTAGAGCTGTGAATTGCTCGTCGCCTTTTTTAAAACCTTTAGAGGTCGACTCTTACACAAATTTGCGATTTGTAGTCGATTCAGGCTCTTGTTCATCGAATCCATGTCTGAATAATGGAGTTTGTCTAATCACAAGTGGATCATCAGTGGCTTTTAAGTGCGATTGTACATATACAAATTTTGAAGGCGATTTATGTGAAATAGGTAAATTTTTTTGGGTTTTATTTGTGGATTTTTTTATTTATACAAAATTTTAAATGATCGTCTTATCTAAAGTTAATCTTGGAATTAAGTCTAATCTGAGTCAAGACTTTTTCTTAGCTAAGCACCAAAAGGTTTTTATGGACCTAAATTTAACCATGACATCTTAAATTTGAATTTTCTATAGACTCTTCTAGGAATTTTATTTGGAATTTTTTTGTCTGAAAAAATAAATTTGAATTAAACTCTAATTAGATTATTTTGTAAAGTTAAATTTTTTGTTGATTTTTTCAAAAATAATTTATTGTTATTTATAAATTCATTTAATTGTGGTGTAGATGATCAACCCGATGCAGTCAGGGTTTATTTTCAATGCAAGCTCAATTCAATAAGTATGCAACACAATTTGTGATAAAATGCAAGTGAATATTATTATTTATTTAGTTTAAGGCCGTTGCTCGGCCAATGACAACACGCTGTAAAATAGAGCGTGCAGTATTTACATTATAAGAAAATTCAAAATTTTAAAATTTAAGCTTTTCAAAAATTTTCTTTGGAATTGTGCTTCGGTCCTTCGTGTCAAATATTCTTCTCAGTTCTTTGACCTGTTCACCTTCTCTCTCGCACCTTATTTCATCTTTGGTTATATAAATTTTTGCAGCACATGCTTCTTGGATAGTCACACTTGTGCCAAAGTCAAGTATTTCTGTTATCTCCAAAATTTCGCTCACAATGTCATCCTTGATATCAATATCACCCATATATTTTATAAGTTCACTGGTTAGCCGATTTGAGTCCAGCCTGAGAAAGAAGTCTAATTTGATTAGCTTTATTTTGTGTTCAGTCGGCTCAATGTTCATTGCGTGAAACAGTTTCCTCGTTCTACACCTTGTTGAAATGTCCATTAAGATTTTGACAATGTTTCCTTCAAATCGCTTGAGGTCATTGATTTCAGTGCGTTTTAAGTAGAACGTTTCTATGCCATAGAGTAGAATTGGTCTAATATAGGTTTTATAGAGCTGTCCTTTCATTGTTGGATGGATGTGTGGTGTAAAGAGTCCAGTTGCTCTTAGTTTGCTAATGGCTTGGTGTACAAGTCGTTTACGTTTAGCTAGGTGTTCTGTAAGCCGGGCTTCTTCACTGATTTCAACTCCCAAGTATCGCATACTTGAAACCGACTCTATTATGATGTTGTCTAATTCTAGATCAAGAATAAAATGCAAGTGAATATATGTGAAATAATTTAGTTTTTAATCTTAAATTTTCAAACACTTCTAATTTATATTATTTTAATTTTTGTTTATATATTTAACAGAGTTGTTTTTAAGTCACAAGTCTTAAGTCAAGTCAAGTCAGGTCAATGACTTAAAATTTTTTTTTTTTTTTTTTAAGTCATAACTTTGACTTATATTTTTGTGACTTTAAAAGTCTGATTTGAACAGGAAATATTTGGGCTTTGGGGGCTCTCGTCAAAAAGTACAGTAGTACTGCTAAGTGCGAACCTTGCCTCAAAATTTTAATTATTTAATTAAATTTACCTTTTTTTTGCTGAAAAATTGGCTTTTATTCTTGGGAAAAAGCTTTTGACGAATAAAAAAAATTATCTATAGAATAAAAAAAATTCTTTGTAGTATAAACAAAATTTTATTTATTCTAGTATAAAAAACAAATTATTATAGCATAAAAAGTCAATTAAATTTGAACTATAGAATAAAAATCTATCTCTTAGAATACTTTCATACATTAAAGAATAAAAAATAATAACAAAAGAATAAAAAAAATCAATCAAATTCTAAAGCGGTTCTAAACTTAGTTTCTTTTTTGCCTGTTTATTTAAATCAACTACCTCATCGTCAACTTTCCTTTTTCTTGGACGTCCTCGAACTCTTTTTCCTTTAGCCCCATTTTCAGCACTCGCTTGGGGGTCCACAACATCAATATGAGGCTCAACAAGTTTCAAGGTCAGTATCATTGGTAAATACCTTAACTTTATTTCATTCTAACTTTTTTATGGAATTTTTAATTTTTCTTAGTAATTTTAGAAAAAAATAATAGCATAACTATACTGCAATTTTTTTATTCTATAGTTGCAAATATTATACTTAAAAAAAAAAAATAAATTTATGCTTCATTTTATTTTCTTATTCTATAAAGTTTTTCTCTATTCTATAGTTTTTTTTTTTATTCGTCAAAAGCCATCGTCCATTACGGGTTAGGTGAACAGAAAATGTTCACCTAACCCGTGATCAGGGTTTGTTCACATAACCCGTGATCAGGGTTTGTTCACATAACCGGGTAGACCCGGGATATTCAATCAAATAAAAATATGTAAATAATGCAAAATTATGTTCTTGCAAAAAAAAAAAACCCTGGAGATGATCTCCTCCTCTATTATCCGCTAGAGTAGAAAAGGGACAAACACTATTTTTATGAATTTATTTTACTAATAATTTTTGCAACAAAGCCCATTTAAATTTTTTTTTTAGGTTTTTTTAAACATTAAATGATAGTTTCTAGCATCAATTAAATTAGTCTATGATTAATAAAAAAATCTTCAAATAATTATTTTTTTTTCATTAACCTGTCTTTTTAGCGATTTAAAAAATTTGGGTCCATATGACCAATAAATCCTGCTTAGTTATGTGATTAATCCTGATTACCTATTAAACGATCAGTAAATAATTTATCAAAAAAAATTGGTCACATAGATTGCCGTATTTCATTTAATAAAAGTAACTAAAAAAAGAAGGAACTTGCTAGGAATGTGATTAACTGATCACATTTCGCAATAGACTCAAACATTTAAATAAATAAAATGAGAATAGAAAAAACAGTCAACTAATTATAAAAAAATTATTAATTATAATTTTCTTTTGGTATTGTGAATTTAATATACAAATTAAACAAAAATTCTTCCTTTAATGATAAATTAAAATTAAATTTAATAAAAAAATATTAAAAAAAATACTGCAACAAAGTGCAACATACTTTGTTGCACCTTTTTTACTTAAAATAATTTTTCTCATGTTTTAATAAGACAAAAAATAAAATATCGATAATATTTAAATTGATTATTGGTTTAATTTACTAAAAATAAAGAAAATAAAGATTTTATTTTTGGAAAAAAAGGTGCAAAAAAGTATGCTGAACTTTGTTGCAGTATTTTTTCTAATATTTATTTATTAAATTTAATTTTAATTTATCATAAAAGGAAGAATTTTTGTTCAATTTGTATATGAAATTCACAATACCTGTCTTTTTTTGTTAAGTATCTGATAAAATCTAAAAATAAAAATAAAAATATTCTATAAAATTTTTAATTAATGAATATTTCACTACATGTTCTAATAAGCACATTCAAAAAAAAACTATTTCACAAAAAATTTAAATGATTTCAAGAAGTTATTAAAAATATTTGATGGATTTGCTGAAAAAGTTATAGATTAATTGAATAAATAAATAAATAAAATAATAAAATTAATTAAATAGATATTTTATTTCAAAAATTTAGAATAAAATTAATTTTTTTCTAAAGTTAAACCGCCAATTTCCAATCACGAATTGACCTTAAATGGCAAAGAGTATTTTATGGTCGAAATTCCTGTATCAGAAGAAGATTCAACACCTGCTATTCTGCCTTCATACGAAGTTGAATTTAATGTTGAATTTAAAACAAGTCGATCGACAGGTTTGCTGATTTATGCTGGCGATGTCAGTGATTATTTTGTTCTTGGCCTGCAAGATGGTGCCATATTCTACAAGCTAAACATTCGAGGAGAAGTTATCGAAAAAAGTCTGTCCATGCCTGGTACATATTTGAATAACAATCATTGGCATTCGGTCAAATTTACAAGAAAATTTCGAAGCATTCAAATATTGATAGATGATTTAAAAAAAGATGACTCAAATTTGGCCGGCCAATTCATGTCAATGTCCAGTAAATTTGTTTATGTCGGCGGTGTACCAAAAAAGAACACAATTTACAGAGCTATTTACAAAAATTTTATCGGATGCATCCGCAATGTCACCTACAAAAGCGATACCAATTCCTTGAACTTGATTTCTTTGCTTCTGAATAATTCTCATTTGGTCAAGGAGAATGGTAAAATCGAAAGAACATGCAAACAAGTAATGCAACCCATAACCTTTTCGTCTCCAAATTCCTATATACCAATCTTGGAGTGGACAAATTATCCTTCATTCACTTCATTTACAATCGAATTTCAGACAAATGAAAATAATGCTGTCTTGGCATACATTTTGGGAGCAGAAAATTTCCAACACCGGGCTCAAATTGACAATTTGATGCGCTCTAAACTCTTGTCGCTCAATCGGCACTTTTTTTCCTTGGAAATTCACAACCGTTTTTTGAATGCATATTTTAACCTGGGCACAAATTACATTCGCCATGAAGTGGTCCATGAACAGATTTCAGATGGCAGGTCTCATCAACTTACGGTCGAACTCAAACAGCAATACGCCATCTTCAAATTTGACCAAAATCCAGAAACATCTATTCGAATCAGTTCGTCAGACTCTGATTTGCTTGAGTTACAGGGTCCATTAGTTATTGGCGGAATTCATCCAAATCATAGGTCATTGTCCGGACACAATCCGTCGACCAGAATTCCGCCTTACTTTTATTCGGCCATGCTTGGCAATGGCTTTGTGGGCTGCATTTTAGATCTAGATATAAATGGCCAGAGTGTTAATTTGACATATTTTGCTGCCTTGGAGGGCGTTAGCGGAGTGAATACAGATGTGTGTTCGCCAATGCCAAATCAGTGTGACATTGGTCAGTGCTTGAATGAAGGAATATGCATTGAAGGATGGAATAGATTTGAGTGCGATTGTTCCTCTACTGGATTTAATGGTCCCATCTGTAATCAGCGTAAGTACAAAATTTACTTAGTTTAAATGCTGATTTTTGAGTAATAAATTAGAAATCAAAATTTTTAAATTATCGGTCCAAAGATTTTGTTTTAAAAAGTTTATTTGAATAAAAATGAATGCTAAGATAAATGGTTTCGTCAAATTTGGTACAATTTATTTTTTAAGTTGAACTTTGTGTTGGATAGACGGCCCAAAGGTACTAATGTAAACATTACATCTGGCGACGAGGAAAAAAACCCCAGAAGACAATTAAAAGTGCTTCTCGGTGGCAGTAATGTTTATAGTGCGTGCATCAGCTACCTGACGAGTGTTAGTTAGTACCTGGGAAAAATAATAGTCTATCGTGTCGATATCACTGGAAAGTTAATTAATTTGAGCGTTTAAGTTAAGAAGGAGCATAAATACATGCTCCAATACGTCTAAACGGGAGATCTGATAGACGGGCCCAAAGGTTCTAATTTAATCATTACAAACTTCTTTCAGACACATGTAATGTATTACGGAGTTAATAGAAAGACTAGTTATAACTATTACTTTATTAAATAAAGATAAAAGAATAAATATGATAAAAAGTTGAGTTGCTTAAATATGGAATCTATTACGTGACCAGATTTCTAAAAAGAATAAAGACGCAAATACAATTTGCCAAATAAGGTAAAATGAATTTTAATAAGTTATGGTAGATAAATTATTCAAGACATCAACTAATAATTTGACAAACATGATTAAATTTTGAATTTAATTTATGAAATTTGAAAAATTTGAAATGTTGTGATTTAATTTAATGCATAAATCAAA
Source organism: Brachionus paranguensis (assembly GCA_016802215.1). Lineage (NCBI taxonomy): Eukaryota > Metazoa > Rotifera > Eurotatoria > Ploima > Brachionidae > Brachionus > Brachionus paranguensis. Next base: position 843,901 of record JAESIX010000026.1, on the reverse strand, counting down.
TTACATATATAAATACATAGATTTAGAAAAAAAAATTTTTATTTTATTATTCAATTTTTATTACATTTTATTAAAATTATTGACGATTCCAGCATGATTTTTCTATTTGATTTTTTCTCTTTTTGATTCTTCACTAATATTACCGTGAGCAGCAATAAGAAAATAACTTAATTGCCTATAAAAATGAATTAAACTTTTAAAAATTTTTGAATGAACAAATTGTAGTGAAATTTTTTGTTGATCTTTGAGTGAACAAGGTAAAAGGTGAAAAGATTGTTGACACAAAAGACTAGGTGCAAATTATTTTCACTGTGTATTTATTTGATACAAAGTTAATGTAACTTTGATCATTTGAATTAATTCATCTTATTTTTTCTTTGCTTATTTTTGATTTTTCTCTCCTGAAGGAGTTGAATTTCAGATAAATTATAAAATTTTTTTAATGGATAAATTCTCATCAAGATTAGAGTTAGAAGCGTGCGCCAAAATTAATTTATAAGCAAAATTTTATCGCTTCAAACACTAAGTTGGTCTGATAGGGACTAGATATTTTTTTATCAAAATAATGAACCAAATGATAACAAAACACTGATTAATAATTTAGACAGGTATCAACGAGGTGTTTCGATTTTCACAGTCAATTTTTGCTATTCTATATAAAAGCGCTTCCAAATTTTGGTGAGCTTTTTAGAAAAAAATCCAAAAAATTTTTTAAAAATTTTTCGAGACTCTTACAAAATGCCTGTTAACGGAGTTAATGAAAGTTTGGGTGTGACAAAAAATTTGCAGAACAAAAACACAGACCAAGACATGAACAACAAAATAGCCCAGCTGGTAAATGACGCCTTTGAAAAAGTGATGGAGATTGATGCCAAAGTAGAAAACCCGGTTGAAGTTCGCGGCTTTAATTTTGAGGGTTCCTTTAGCTACGACAAATTGTTTGATTCATTCAAAACAACAGGCTTCCAAGCCACATCTTTTGCCAATGCTGTTGACGAAATAAATAGAATGATTGAATGCAAGCTTAAGCCAGTTGACTTGGACTGTGGCAAGGTTACTCAAGCAGCCAAAGAATTTAAAGCCATGTCAGCCAATTTGGCCGGAAACAATGAATATTTCTCAATTCTTCAGCAAACAAATTGTACAATTTTCCTAGGCTACACTTCTAACATGATTTCGTGTGGCGCACGAGAATCAATTCACTTTCTGGTCAAAAACAAAATGGTCGATGCCATAGTGACTACTTGTGGTGGCATTGAAGAGGACTTCATGAAATGTATGAAACCATCTCTGATGGGCTCATATGACTACGATGGTGTTCAGTCGAGAATTGACGGTCTGAACCGCATCGGCAACACATTTGTGCCAAATGACAACTACAGGCTTTTTGAAGAGTGGCTCTTGAAAATTCTTGATCAAATGCTCATCGAGCAAAAAGAACAAAACATCAACTGGACACCATCTAAATTGATCAATCGTCTTGGCAAAGAGATTAGCCACCAAGATTCAGTTTACTATTGGGCTTACAAGAACAACATACCAGTGTTTTGTCCAGCTGTCACTGATGGTGCAATTGGTGACACTCTGTTCTATCACGCGTTCACCAATCCTGGCCTAAGAATAGACATTGTTGAAGACATTCAAAGAATGGATCTTTTGGCTTTGTTTGCTGTTAACACAGGCGCAATCATTCTTGGCGGTGGCACCTCAAAACACCATATCCTAAATGCTAATTGCATGAGAAATGGTGTCAATTTTAGTGTGTTCATTAATACAGGACAGCCGTTTGATGGCTCCGATTCAGGTGCTCAGCCGAACGAGGCATACTCTTGGGCCAAAATTCGTTTGGACGCTGCGCCAGTCAAAATTTATGGAGAAGCTTCGTTCATTTTTCCTCTGCTGGTCTCTCAAACTTTTGCAAAAAATTTTCCTATCAAAAATTAAAGTTAGAAAGCTCCTAAAACTTTATTTAAATGTTTAATAAATTTTTATATAAAAAATATATTTATTTAACAACTAAAAAATCAGCATTTTATTTTTATTTTTTTTTCATTAAATTTATACGCATAGCTGCTACAATCGCAAATTTTGAAAATGATCAAAATATACGGATAATTTTTGAGCCTGAATGGGTCAGTGAAGCTGAGCATATTTCTTTAAGATTTAAAGTAATTGAAAATTTAAAAAAAAAGGGCTTTTGGTGTCAAATTGCCCAATTTTATCCATTTTTTGAATTGACAAAATGTCCATCTTTTTAGACTGAACGCCATGCAGACAGTGTCTTGCTAAGCACTTATTCAAAATATTCTAAAGATCGAATTGAATTAGCTTTAGAAAATACTCACATAATACTTTACATGAAAATAGCAGATTCTGAATGTGTAAGCTTAAAAGATAAAATTATTTTTCAAAAAAATTGTTAATTTTTTTAAGATTTTAAAAAGTATTAGATACAGCCTGTGTGACAATGAGTGGCATACTGTGAAAATTAGCCGAGAGGGCACTCGAGTAATTCTACAAGTGGATAACGATGAGCCCGCAACAAGTAAGACAATTTGCATTTATTTCTGGTGCCCGAAATGCTGCTCCAAATTTTAATTGTGAAAAGATAATGATAGAATTTGACTAACGGGTGTAGAATAAAAAATGGCACAAAATTAATTTTTTCATAAAATTATAATTGAACCCTCCTATTTTGAAAAAATAACTTAAAGTATTGAACTCCATGATGACGTATGATATCGAGCCTAGAGCTAATAGTCTTAGCATGGTCTTGTACAACCTTTGGGTCGATATTGCTCAGGCAAGCACGAATTTTGTTTTCGAGTTGCTTAAGATTTTTGGCCTTCCAATCGACCTCATAATCTTTAGCTTTCAAATTTTCCCAAAAATCTTCGATTGGTCGTGCTTTTGGTACGTTTTCTGGATTCACTTCTTTGGCAACATATCTTATATTTTTATCTAACATATAATTCTGTACCATATTGGCATAATGAGATGATGCTAAGCCGGGCCAAAATACATAATTGCCATTCTGATAATATTCTTTAATCATTGGTTAAAGTCGTTTCTTAATACACTCTCCAAGGTAGAAATGTTGATTGACCGCTAAACCACTAGGTACAAAATAAGGTTCGCTTATTCCGCGTTGTGAAAAAGCCAACCAGACCATTAATTTTTCTTCAAATTTTTTAACGTACTTGTTCTTTACACTCACCGGCTCTCGTTAACGTTACTACTATAAAAAATATCATTCCCTGGCAGGGCGGTGTTGCCAAGAGTTAAATATGATTCATTATCAATTATAAATTCATATCTGCTATATTTAAAAGCATTCGACGACATTTTGGCCTGGCTGCTTTCTCCTGGTCAGCATTAAAATGAGGTTTCTTGTGTTTTTTATACTTTTTGATGTTTGTATACTTCTTTAAAATCATTCCGATATAGGTATAGCGGCAATTAAACTTTCTAGCCATCTTTCTTTGTGAACGACCCAATTTATAATTGAAATAGGCTCTAAGTTTAGCCACCATTAGTTTTCGAATCATTTGGTCCAGGTTCGAACTTTTGCTCTGAAAAATTGAATCTGGTTGTGAAATTTTTTTTATTTTAAAGCCAAGATACACATTGGGAAAGGTCTTGTCCACTCTTATAGAAAATTAAACTTATCTTTTGTGCCATTTTTTATTCTACACCCGTTACATTCATCAAACAGTCTTTATTAATCTATTTAAATAGTGAGATAGCTTAATTTTTAAGCCATTTGAACATAAAAAGAATGATGCTTGCCTCTAATTAAGATCGTGTTAGGTGAAGAACTAGTAACTTTCAAATAAATGATATGATGAAGTTTAAAAAAAGATATAGGCCGTAATTTTGATGCATTCAAGAGATGACAGCAAAAATGATTAGTAATATTTGATTTTGTAGTAATTTTTTGTTGGAGTGAAGGAGTTCGAAATTTTTAAATTAAATAAATAAAGAAAAAATTTGTGTCATTTTTGATACTTATACTACTTTTCATTTCCCGGATTTCTTACTAGACCTGATTTTTTAGTTTCTTTTCAAACATTTGTTTTAACTACCAAGCTTTATTCAAATTTTATATCTAAAAAACATTTTTTTTTAATATTATTCTTAAAATATATTTATGAATAATATTTTGATTTTTTATCTTATTTAAATTAAGCCATGTTTTTGTTCAACTTATAAGCTTATCTATTTAATTGTAGCTTTGAATAATGAATAATATTTTCAACCTGGAAACCAATTGAATATTTTAATAAAATAAAAAGCAATTAAAAAGGATAAAAATTTTTGAAAAAAACTATATTTTTTAATATTCCATTTACTTTATCTTTAATATTTTTAATTTTTCAACTAATTTCTGGCAAATTGAAGTTAGAGATCAAGATCAAAAGATCAAAATAAAATAAAATGAAATATTTTTTTTAGTAATAGAGAAATTTTTTTTTCTTAAGCAATTACTCGACATGTTGTGTAAAGTTAATTTTTATAAATAAAATTTTAAAATATCCATTTTTATAGAACTTTAATAGGTTTCAATTTTTTAATTAAATTAAATAATATCTTTTAAAGTCAAAAATATTTAATGTTTTAAAATGTTAAATTTTTTTAAGTGGAAAAATAAAATTATTCTAGTTTAAATGAATAAATTTTAAATTTTAAATTTTAATTTCTGAATTAACTGGGCCCTAATTATTAAATTGTTGATTGTTTTTGTTAAATAAATTAGAGATCAATCATTTTGATCTTAAAATTTACCTGTAACTTAAATTTGCCTAATTTTTCAATTTTACAATATTATCTATCAGAGGATGTATAAAAATATTAAATGACTAATATTTCTTTATTTAAACTTAAATTTAAATTTTACAAAATACATTTCTAAAAATAAATAATTGCTATAATTTTTAAATTCAAGAATTTGATCCATTTGGAGAATGTGGCCAAATTCGATGATGATTTCTGTCTCAATTAAAATTTCGGTCAAGCATTTTTTGGCACCTGATAATATTTTTATTTAATTTTTTGAAAATTGTTTCTCAGGCATGTTAGATCACCATAGCTATTTAGAAAAAGAAATGCTGCTTAAATTTGATTTTTTAGAAGTTGGCTTTTCAACCCGTAATTAATTGAAAGCATTAATACCTTTCAGATTTAAATTTGTATTTTATTAAGGTAAAATCTTGCCAGCCATGTACAAATATCATAGCTATGAATCTATTGATTTGGCTTCTCAGTTTGTACAGCACAAAACCAGTGGCAACATTGACATTCGTTCGTCTGGTTCATTTAGTGGACAAATGCAGCAGTTAATAATCAATGGTAAATCCTATTTTGAGCTGATCGCTAATGGGAATTTAGATGAATCTGTAAACAGAAGTGCCACATTTTATCGTTCTGATATCCCAAACATGAATCCACTAAAGTTTTCAGCAAATTCTTGGATCTCTGTCCCCAGGATAGATGCTTCACATCTTTTATTAATCCAGTTTCATTTGAAAACAACACATCTAAATGGCTTGATTTTGTTCAACAAAGGTCTTGGCGAAGATTTTTTAGCTGTGGAAATGTTCAATGGTCAAATTAGATTTGTGTTCAGTCTAGATTCAAAAATCAGTGCTTTAGAATCAAGCTTGAAAGACAAATTAAATGATAATAAGTGGCATTTGGTGAGCATATGGCGAGCTACCAAGACCAATTTTGAATTAACTGTTGATTCAGTTGTTTTCAAGTTAAGTCTTGAGACTTTAAATCAAAATTTGGAACTAAATCTTGTCGATGATTTGTACATCGGTGGTTATAAAAAGAATTTGTTTAATTTTTTGAGCAAAGATTTTAATATCATGTCCGAGTATGGCTTCAAAGGTTGCTTAGCTTCTCTTGAAATAAATGGCCGTAGCCCTGATTTTGACCAATATTTGAAAAAGACAGAAAAAATTAGCGGAAGCGTTGTAAAAGGCTGTGAAAATGATTTTGATTGTTTGCCAAGCACTTGTAAAAATGGGGGTCTGTGCATAGAAAAATGGGATGAGAACAGAATATTCTGCGACTGTGACGCAACTACATTTACTGGAACTTATTGTGAAAAAAGTTGGACTCAAAAAATAAAAGATTTTTACAAATTATAATTTTTATTTTTACAGAAAGTATTGGGTTTGAAGTGAATAAAGGAATTGCATACTTTGACTATAAGAGTCCTTTCTATTGGCAAGAAGACACCTTAACATTTGCCATAGAGACCAGAACCAAAGATGCTCTTATGTTTAGAGCTTATAGTGGACGATCGAACAAAACATTGATAGTCGAAATTGTAAAAATTTTTAATTAATTTTTTTCAAATTTTAAATTTAAAGTGTTCTGCTTAGAATGACGGATTTGTTCAGGCAATATTTGTAGATTTGCATGCCACAATTTATTTGCATACATTCAAAAAGTACAGAATAAATGACAATCAATATCACAAAATTTACATGAATGTTTTTGATTTTGATTCTTTATTAATTGTGGACGATAATCAAGCTAAAAAGGAAATCATTATGGATAATAGTAAGTTTAAATTTTTAAGTATAAATTTAATTTTTTAGAAAATAAAATAAAATAAAATTTTGGTGTGATTTTTTCATTTATTAAGCATTTTTTTGATCTGATGTGCCGCCTGTGTTTTTCTTATTTATTTTTTATTTATTATTTATTAGTTTAAAGCCCCATGGGCAAAAATACAAGAAAAATTACATTAAATTAAGTAAAAAAAAAGAATAATTTGTACATGTGTAATATTTACTAAGTATAAAAGTCTACTCTTAATAGATCATTCAAAATTTTATAACAGTGAAAGTATTCTAAATTTAACTTCATATTAATTTTTATTTGCGAACATACAAACTTGACCGAGTCAACCAAGCCACGGTTTTTGTCTAAGGATACATGGTCAATTATGGCGATTGAGGTCTTTGGACTGTAACTCATTACATCCATATGTATTTTCTTCTCTAGATACTTGAGCTGCTTGCAGTAAGATGAGTGATCAGTTCAAAGAGTGAATAATCCGAATGCAAAAACGTCAACAATTCCCAGCACATTTTACTATTCCTTAATTGCTTCATAAAAAATATTTTATGTATCATATATAATTGTTCTATCGATTCAAGACGTAGAGCCTCTAACATCGGTCTGAATCTGGCAAATTTCTTGATATCAAACATTCTTTTGATTAGTAAATTTTGCCTAATATTTAGTTCACTTAGCTTATTCTCTCCTATGAATAACAAGTCCAAAGGATAACGAAAAATTGATTGACAGAATTGTTTGTATAGGAAAGCAACTAGATCTGGAGATGCAGCCTTCGGCTTGCAACCTAGGCCATAAAGAGAGTAGAAGCTTCTCTCGACTCTCTTCCATTTCTCTTCGACAAAGTTCCAAACGAATTCACTATTGCCTATAGGAAGGCCTAAGTATTCTACATTCTCAATTTCAGGAATGTGTTTTTTTCTTATGTAGATAAAGGGGGGAATAGGTCAAAATAAATTGAATTATAAAAGCTCAATTATACTAGCCAATTCACAAAATAATTTGTTCAAAAAAGCTCTATCAAATTAACCTGTACAGGTAAAAAAATAGCAAAAAGCTTAAATAAATTTATTAGAAAAAAGAAAAATCAATTGAGTTTATAAATTTGAATGCTTGATTAATATTTTAATAAAAGAGATAATCTATCCAAAAAATTATCTAAATTGTATTCTTTCAAAACTTCTCTTAATCGCTCATATAGATGTAAATTTTCACCTTTTTTTGTAGCCAACGCTCCAGTTTGAATTCAATTCTATAGTAGTGGCTTTTAAAGCATAGTTGCGGCTTCTTTTTTTGCGATAAAGAGACTCCTCCTAATTCATTATCAATTATTGATAATGTTTATTTATTTATTTATTTATTTAAAATATAATTTAGAGGGAAAATTTCCTCTTGGCAGCTCCGAACGGCGTAGTGCCTTCTTTTCAGTCAGCCTGTTAGGAATATTTTTGTAATTTATAATTGCAGCTTATCAAAAATGGTTCTGAATTTTTGTTGTGTTGGTCGTTTAGAGAAGTAATCGTTGATTTCTTCTGCGATTAATTCATGTCGAGCTCTCGTTTTCATAAATTTTATGAATAATTGGTTTGATCTATCTTCTATTTTATCAATTTTTAGTACTCTGTGGATTGTATCAATGCTTGTTTTAAGAGAAAAAAATTTTATTATTCTTATAATCCTATTTTGTATTTTATTGAAGTTTTAGCTTTATTTTTTCAAATCAATTCACTTGTTCCAGAGGAATTTACTTTCAATATATGTAACTATTTTTCTACTTTTTATTTTTATTTTTTTTATTTTTATTAACAAAATTTTTATACTTTTAATTTTACTTCTCCTAATGGAGGTTAATTTGAATTAAATAAATAAATATTTTTCATCGCCGAATCTGGCGTAATCTTTTTGAAATAAATAAATAAATAAAATTTATTATTCAAGTTTATTTGTTTGACAAATTGAAAAATTTTATTTTAAAAATAAAAATATAAAAAACTTAAACTTAAACTCAAATCGACTTTTTGAGTTGAGTGAGAGATATGTTAGGGCAGGGCTGAGCCACTCTGTTCCACTAGTTATCAAACTGGTGGAAGAATATAACAAAGGTTTCGAATCAAGAAATATCGAGTCCCCAGCTCCATTGTGTAATTGCTACCTTACTATTTCCTCTTTTTTTCCTCAACTATCAAATATATAAAAAATGTATTCTGTTACCCTCTATCTTAATCTATCTAATTTTAATTTTGATATTTCTCTATTTTTTAACTTATATTATTTTTACTTTATTTTTTTTTTAAATCTGAAGGAGCTTAAGCTCGGTACAGAAATACAAATAAATAACTTAGAAAAATTGGCACTGTACCTCTAAAAAGAAACAAATTTTTTTGCATCTTAAAAAAAACATAAAATAAGAAAACTTTCTTTTGGGTTCAGTAAAGAAAACTAAATTAATATTAAACTCAATTTTGTTAAAAATTAATATACAATATAGAATTTTACAGAAAAAAATAAAAAAGTGATGAAATTTGATGTGATTTTTGTGTGTTTAAATGAATTTTGAATTATCATTGGGTCCAAAAATTCACAATTAATTAAACTTTAAAACCCATGAGACTATTAGAAAAAATTTTAAAATCACACTGGGATTTTATCAAAAATAATAAATTCTATTAGAATAATTTATAATATTTTCATTTAGTTTTTAATTGCTTATGACGGATTTTACGGCATAAAAAAATAATCATTCAAAATAAATTAATTTTTAATTAAATTGAAAAATTATTTTATAATTTTGAAAATTTTGGCTCTTATTTAAAATTTTTTTTAATAGAATATAATCAATTTAAAAAATACCAAATTTTGCCGATTGATAGAAATCAAAATTCAATCCATGTAGAGATCGCGGGTTCGAAATTTTTTTTAAATAATTCGAATCATCCAAACGAAGTTCATTTTTTTAACAATTTTCATGGAAATATTTATGGCTTAGTCTACAATCAATTCAGGTAAAGTATTGGAGTTAAAAAGTTTCAAATTTTTTATTTATCTATTTTATAGAATCCTTGATTTGTTGTCGCTTAAAGATCAAAGAATAAGAACAATTGGAAATTTTAATCCTCTCAAAGAAAGTCTATTAAAGTAATTTGAAAAATTTTGCCTGCCTCAAATCAATTAAAAACTTTTAATTTAGGATCAATGAACTTAACCAAGACCAAGAATTTTATTCATCTCAAAATTTAATTCCACCAATACCTAAATATGAGACTAAAAATAATGAAGATAAATCATTCGAGTAATGAACTTGATTAACTAATTTCTAAAGAAATTTAATTTTTTTTAACAAAAAGCCAAGAACCACATTCTGACAGAATTTCGACGGTAAATTGAAATTTTTATATTTTTTTCGCTTTGTTGTTAAATCCATTAAAACCATCATTTCAAAATAATATTTTCATATTTTTTTTAGATTCGGTTTTTTTTCTATTAAAAAATAGATAATCAGAATTTTTAAAAAAATTGTCAAAAAAAAAATATTTTAAAAATAAGGTTTTTAATCAATTATTAAATACTAAAGCAAAAATTAATAAATTCAAAGATTACACTTTTAACTTAGATGACTAAATATTTATTGTTATTCTAATAAAATTAAGATTTCTTCTCTATGTAAAATTTTTATGATTTAACCCTATAGCTTGTTTTAAATTTTTAAATTTAAGTCTTAAAAAATCAATTAAAAAATTAATTAAAAATTTTTATTCTAGAATCTTATTTTTGACAAATTTTGAAAATTTCAAATATTCCATTATTTTTAATGCTTAATAAAGGGATATATTTAAACGATCTCTATAATTATTTAAATGATCTCAAAAAATTGTTGATCGCTTAATTTAATCATTTTTGATACCTTAAAATAATTAAAATGATCTCCTAATTTTATTTTTTTTTTAAATTTTATTATATTAAGATAAAAATATAAAAAATTTCAAATAAAAATAAAAAAGTAAGTAAGAAAATTTTATACGATTTAACTGAAAAAATGATACTACGTATGGTTTATCACTATCAACTGGTATCTGAATATTTGAATTACACCATTCGCTTAAATCCAAAAAATTCATTCCAGGTCCATCAGCTTATCTTTTTTTCTTATTTGTCGCTTTTAAATCGTTTTAAGTTGATAAAATATTTTTTGGAATACAATTTTACTTTATAGCTTCTTTATTTCTTCTTTTGTTTCTTTGTTGATACCATTTTTATTTACATTTGAGTTGATTTCATCATGATCATGCTCATCAGTTGTTATCAAAAGTGTAACTGACTGATTAGTGCTATTGTATAGTAAACATATCGTTGATGCACATTGACGACCTCTTCTCTTTACTTTATTGCAGCGATATTGTTCTTTGGAACAATAATTAATTAAAGGTATCAAATAATTAATTATAGGGATTTATTTTGGAGATCATTTAATTAATTCTAGAGACCGATTAAATACCACCCCTTAAAAAAATACTTGGTTGAAAAAAATTTAAATTCATTTCTTATAATTTAATATTTAAGATATTATTTTTTTCCGGAAAAATCAATTTTGAAATTTTTAAAGATCTCTATTACTCCATAAATTTGATATTTTAATTGGAATCTTTTAATTGACAAATAATTTAGAAAAAAATAGTTTTTTATATTGCATTTTGAATTATCATTTTGCGTTTCTGATTATTTAGTAGAAAATTAAATTAAATTAGAAAATTGGATTAAATTAGTTTTATTAAAATTAATAATTTTTCCAAAAAAAAATAATTTTAAAATTTTTTTTTAAACATGATTTTTTACGCTTTTTTATTTTACATGAGTCTTTATTATTTAACATTCATTTTGTTTTATAAATAAATCGATAAAGCAGGCATTGCCAAATAATGTTATTGAAAATATTTAACATCAGAACTGTTGAAATTTATAATTTTACCCATTAGGGTATTTGTTCAGCTTAAGAATTTTTCCTAATATAAAATAATATTTTGCATAGAAAAGAACTGCTTTCTGATGCAGCTAAAATAAGAAAAATAATAATACAAAATTATGCAAATTGATTGATTTTTTAAAGAATTTTTATCTATTTAGCAAAATCATTGTTTAAATTTTTTTCATGTTCCTGATTCATTATGAAATGACTGTGCAAAATTTTCCACGACACATTTTCATGAAAACTTCCTGTAATTATGTCAATAGTTCTATGGCATTTAAGTCTTAATTATCTTTTTTTAAAAAATTTAAATTTTTATAGAGAAAAATTATGAAGGCATCCAAATTGTAAATTATAATTACCCACCGACTTTGGCCCTCTCTGTAGCATTGTCAAATTCTTGGAGATTTTTTAAAACTAAAACTCATTAATTGTTTTCTAGAAACAAAGCATTATGACGAATGCTGAAAGTGTCAATTACTCTTCCATGGTTCATGGAACATCAGATGCAAATCAATTGAAAGAGAGCATTTTTAGCACAAACCTCATTGTCTTGACAATATTTGGCTCTGTGATCATAGTGATTGTTTTGACATACGCTTTTTGTAAATACAGGAGTCTTGACGAAGGAACTTACACAATTGACGAAACACAAAATTGCGGACCATTTACCGAACTGGACGTGCCGTTGAATAGCTCATCGAAATCAGGCAGAAAAATAAAGAATAAAAGAAAAATCATGCTAAATGCGAGTAATAAAGAATGGTTTGTTTAAGTTCTAAAAAAGTATTAATTTTGTTATCCGTGATTCAGGAATTTATTAAGATTTTAATTGAATGATAAAATTTAATTGTAATATATTTTTATTAATTAATCAAAAAATTCTTTTTTAAATATAAATAAATATTAGAAACATTGAGATGTATTTTTTCAATTTTAAACTTAGCCAAAACCATCATGTATAACTAAAAAAAATGCTTTGGAAATTAACAAAAAGGCTTAACGGGTGATGCATAAGTAAATGGACAAAAGTTAAGTTAACTTGCCCGATCATGCAAATGATCAGGGGATCATATATATATTTATTTATAAACTACTAAAAATTAGCTATAATATTGCAAAAAAAAATTTTTAAAATGGGACTTTCTGTGTCTGAACGAGAGGCTTTTCGAAAAACAGTCAAAAATATGATTTCACAAATGGCAAAATCCGACATTGTGGAGCACTTTACTAAGCAAGGAATCGCTCGAAGCACAATATATAATACGATCAACCGTATTCAAATTGGAGATCCGATCAAGGACAATAAGAGAACGGGTCGTCCAACTACCTGGACAGCTGCAAGGAAGACAAAACTGAAGAGATTGACCAATAACCGAACTGGAGTGAGTCAAAGGCGTCTAGCAAGAAAATTTAATGTCCACCAGACAACAGTTGGCCGGCAGTTAACAAAAATGGATATTTCATATCGTAAACGTGAAAAAACACAAAAATATAGCGCCGTACAGCATGAGAAAGCCAAGAAATTGAGTAAAAAACTTTCAAATATGCTATATCGTTCACCATGTTCGCTTTTTTTGCACGACGAAAAGTACTTTACTTTGGCGAGTGACAACATGCCGGGAAATGTTGAATATTACACAATTGACAAGTCAACTAGTCCGGACAGTGTTCGGTTTGTTGGAAAAGAGAAGTTTCCAAAGAAGGTGCTTGTTTGGATAGCCATATCTGATCGAGGTATGTCTAAGCCTCTTTTTCGATTATCAAAGTCGGTTGCCATCAATTCGCTTTTAATTTTTGTCCATTTACTTATGCATCACCCGTTAGTGTAAAGCTCAAGAAAAGTAGCTTATAGCAAAATCATATAAAAAATTCTGTTTTATTCCGAGTTGTTTGAAAGTTCAAATTAAAGTCCAAGTCCGGACTTGGACTTAAAAGATAAAAGAATAAAAATAGACAAGAACACTAATAAAGTTAAAATTTTATTCAAAAATATTCTCTAAAATTTCTCAATTTAAAACATTTTTAGCTAAAAAATTAAAATATTTAAATATTGATAGTGTAATTAAATCTAAAATTTTAATTACAATTTTCACAATTGTAATTGTAATTGTAAAGTTTTAATTCTTAATTCTTTTGAATAAATAAGCTCCATTATTTTATGGGGTCTGTTGATTGAGTTATTTTTAAATGTTAAATAAAAAATACTCAACAAGCATATTTTTTAATTAAACTGAATTACGGCTTCAATTTGAAACTGGTTATAAAACCTATTTTAAACCTCTAACCGGTTTCAAATCTAGTTCTAGATTTTTAATGCGACTCATCAAAAGAAGAAAAAAAACAATTAGAGTTTTAAGCAAAATTGCTCTTAAAACAATAACAAAATTTTGAATAATTACTTCCCTTGATCAATTTAAGGATTTAATACTCAAAATAAACAAACGGTTGATTATTGCTCTGAACTAATTATTTTAGATAAAGCCAAATAAAATTAATTAAAATCGCCGTAACTGTAAACAAAAAAAATCGCAACTTTTTCTAAACTAAAATAAATTTTAATTTGATCTAAAAATCATTCCGTGTTTTTTATTCCAAAAATATAATAAGTGGGAAGGACAATTAGATTTTTCCTTCAAAAAAAAAAAAAAATTAATAAGAATGTAAATTAAAAAAAAAGAATTAATAATTTAGAATAAAATTTTTCTTTAATTTTCTTCAATTCTAATTTTACTTATAAGACTTGCTTTTGCTGACCCTCGGTCAATTTTTGATCCATGTTTTTTATTAATACCATTTTGGCTAATAGCTTCATTCTTGATATCTGAATCTTTTAAGGATGCAATTCTCTCATTCCAAACTTTCTAGATCTTCTCTTTTGGTATGTGTCATTCCTTGTTAATTTTCATTATTTCTCAGCTTCTCAATCTTTGGGTTGAGTCTTTATGATTTCCAATTGCGATTTAACTATTTAAAAAAAATATAAAACGGGACTAAAATTTTTAAAATAAGGATAATTTTATAAATTTAGATAACGGGATGTTTTTATTAAATAAAAAAAATCATATACATAAAATATGTTATATAATTAGCACGCCTTGCAATTCTTCTAGAATCAGAATGGAATTCTATTCCAGAAGACCTATCATCTCTAATGAGATACATATGTCAATGTTATATAAAAGAAGCGAACACAATCCTTTATATATATTTATTTATTTATGTTCTAAGGCTGAGGCCGCAGATCAACCACTTGCTCAACGCTCCGTCAAATAAGGTAGCGTTGTATTCACTAGCTTTAAAAAAAAATAAAAAAAAATAAAAATTTATAATTGAGTTTTTGAGTAAAATAAATAAGAAACAAAAATTGATAATAAAAATTTGTTTTTTTCTTGAAATAGAATTATAAAACAATTGTGTATAGATGATTCTCAATAATTAAATTAAATAAAAAACGATAAAAATTGAGGTTTAATGTATTGTCTATTCATGATTGATGTTCGGCCCCATCATATCCTAAAATCTCATTTATTCTCTCCGCTCGCCAATTACTTCGATTTAAAAGATCTTTTAATTCTTCTAGTACCTCATTATTTTTTTGCTAGTCTCAAACTCTAGTTCTACCACATATTTATAGTTTGCCTTCATATTCTATTTCATCCAATAGATTGACGGTGTTAGTGATGTAATCTTTGTCACTCACCTCACTCAGGAGGCCCTTGATGATTGATTTTGTAAATGGATTGTCAAGCAATCTTCCAAAAAATTCTATAAGTGTCTGTTTTAACCTTACATTTGCCCTGTTGATGTTATTTATTAGCTTCAGGTTTGTTGTCCTACATATCTTTGGTATGTAGTATACATATCTAAGCATATTATTTTCCAATTTTGTGACTCTATTGATGTTTGTCTTCGTCAGGCATATTGTTTCCATTCTATACATAAGGACAGGCCTTTTTATATATATATATATTATTTTATTTCAATAAACTATTAAACAACTATCCTTGTTATTCATCCAGTAACAAAGATTTGGTTGATTGTTTAAAAAGATCAACTATTTCTTGGCCATAAAGTATCTTTATAAATTATCTTTTATTTTTATTTATTTAAAAATAAATAATTGAAAACGCCTAGTCGAGCTTTGCATTTTTTGTTTAATTTAAGAATGGCCAGCGTTAAAATATCCACTTTTGTCTCTGTGTTATTGACTTTGAGATGATGTTTTAAAAGAGAATTTTGTCACCAAATCCAAGATTAAATATTCATGATGCTAAAACTAAAACTTCCAGTTTCCAGATTTTCTTGGGTTTGTTACAAAATCAGTTTTAATCTTTACTTACCTTATTAAGTCACCCGTGGCCTAATAGAACAACATTCGCGCTTACCACAACTGCAGCTCAATTCTAGATTATTCAACAAATGATACAATTAGCCTTACAAATAAAATATACT
Organism: Brachionus paranguensis; assembly: GCA_016802215.1. Lineage (NCBI taxonomy): Eukaryota > Metazoa > Rotifera > Eurotatoria > Ploima > Brachionidae > Brachionus > Brachionus paranguensis. Next base: position 827,892 of record JAESIX010000026.1, on the reverse strand, counting down.
AATTTCTAAAAATTTATCAAATATCAGTTATTATTTTATTTGAATTTTGAAATATAAATTCTCAAGCTCAACATGAACTGAAATGAAGGAGATAGCTCAGCTAATTCAGTGATAAGAGACCATTTCATCAAGGTAAAAATATTACTTTTTGTTTTGGATAGAACTAATTTCAGTTCAACGAAAACCCGGTACTAAGAAATTTTTCTCAAATCACGATTAATATTTTTCTTGAGAATTGAGGCTTCAGTAAAAAAAATGAAAAAAAATTCTAATTAATTATTTAGAAATAAATCCAAAATTTAATTGCTCTTGATTTGAATTTACCAATATCCAGTTAGTATAATCTTAAACGTTGATAATTAGTAATTTTTAAAAATATAAATATTCACTCTAAATTTAGAAAATTTAAATGTGATTTTTTTTATTGAAAACTATCTATTTTTTTAAGATAATAAGCTCAATTTAATAAATAAAAAAAAGCTTGATGTCTTTTACCAAATTTTTTTGATCTAATAATAAAATTAATCGGCATTTAAATAATTTATTAACTTTGAGCCAAAATTTATTAAAACATTTTGTGTTTTAATAACAATAATAAGCTACAACACGGCTTTGGAGCAAGGCCATAAGATTCAATTTCAATTTCAAGGCTAATCAACAGACTAGTGCCCTTGTCTAATAGACTGATTAACACTTCATTTATTTAAAAATTAAAATAGCAGTTTTGACTGATTAGAAAAATTAAACATTGAAAAATTTAAATCAAATCTTTTAAATTTTTTAACAAAATCTATAAAAATTAAATTTATATTATTGTAAATAGAAAGCTTGAATGTAGTGAATTTCAACATTGATCTCTTGATCACAAAGTTATTTATCAATTATGTTTGAAGAAAGCCGGCTCCAATTTTCAACAACTTTATTCAATACAAAATTCTTTCTTTGATTTATTTTTGAAAATTGCTTGACCAATCTTTGCCTCTGTCCTTGAATGATATTTGCTGGTCCTTTTACCACCTATGAATTCGTAAATTTTCTCAGATTATGGCAAACTACCATGCTGCTCTCTTCGAATTTTAAGTAAAGCCAGTACCTCAAGAACCTCAAGTAGTTTGGCTTAGCGGATTTTTGATTTGAACTAAAGAACAAAACAAAAATTTGAAATTAAAACTTTTATTTTTGGGCCTAAAATTTATTCTGGAAAATGTACCATCTAGTAAAAACTTTTTATCATCTAAATTAAGGCTCTGCAGAAACTCTGCAAGACTACAAAGCACCATATGTATTACCAAATTATTAAATTAAAGAGTTAAAGCAGAGACAAAATTTGATCTGTATCAGCAGCTGGTATATTTTGCAGAATGAATTTTTTTTAAATCAGATCTAAAAAAAATTATTTAAATTTAGAATATTTTTTGTTCTTTGTTCTAACTAAAATTCACAATGCCTGATTAACTTGGAGTCATCCTCAAATAATTTTCACAAGCAATTTGCTACTTCAGACATGTCGTCAATGAAAACTGCAAATAACTAGAGTCTAAGTCTTGAGGAACTCCACTTGAAATGTCCAACTACTCAGAACCACCTCGGCCATTACCACTCTATGTCTTTTTGCCATCTGAAAGTTTTGTTCAAGTATGATATTTTAGACAAGATTGTTGTTCAATTGTCACAAAACTATTTTTTTCAAAATGTAGAGTCTCTTACAATTCATTCTATTTTTTTGTATGAAATTTGATGTAAGTGACTCAGGCTTTTAATTAACAGCTTTCTTACGATTGGATTTTTTGAAGACAGGACAGTAGTTGGCTCTTTTCCAAACTATAGGTACCTTGCCACTGATAAATGAGACTGTGATGCTTATATTTCAATCGATTCCAATTTACCAGCAAGGGGTTCTTTATCAGATATGGAAATTATCAACTCAATTTCAAATGCTGAGAACAAAGATGACAGTGATTCGGAAGTCGAAGAAATTACAAAACCAAAAAAATCAGATTTTAGCTCAAAGGATGCAATCGAAAGAATTGATGATTTAAAAGATTTTTTTCTAAATAAAAAAGAAGTTTTTTCCAACGTTGTTGACTTTTTGTTTAATATTGAAAATATTGTACTAGAAAAATGTAAAACCAAACAATCCAGTATTACAGATTTTGTAAAAAAAAGCTTAATTTTTAGTTTTATTTATCTTTTTTTTTAAACTTTTTCAATAAAAGGCTAGTGCCTAAAACCAACATAATTAGAAGAAATAATTATGATAGCTTATTTAAAAACTTCATTCATTCAAATTAATTTAAAAATTACAAATATTCATAAAGTTTTTAATTTTAAATCAAATTTTGAAAAAAAACTAACTGATTTTGTATTAATTATTATTAAAAATTGACAATTTGAAGTGGTTGATATTTAAATAAAATAGTTAAATAAAAATAAATTCGGTGATTTTCATTTACAAATACGATCCACAATTAAAATAAATACTTGGTTCTTCCCAAGCATTTTTTACTCAATTAAAAAAGTGGACTCAATCCTTAATAGAAATTTTGACTCTATTGATAAAATAAAATTATTTCAATGGTGTTGGGGTATATTAAAATTCTTTTATTTAATAAATTCTCTTCAAAAATATCTTTATTGAACTTCATTTAGAATTTACTTAACAATTTGATTTTAATTTTATTTTATTCTTTTTTTTATTTTTTTATCACCATATTGGTGGCAATTAAAATAAATAATAATAATAATAATAATAATAATTAATTTGTTGCCTTAATTTATCTTTCTTTGTCTATTCGTTTTACGAAATTAAATTTTCAATCTTTTAAACTTTTGCAACAATCAAAAATATCATCAAAAAGTTAAGAAAATTTTCAAAATTTTAACTCCAAAAATTAAACTACCATTTTTAAATTATTTATACCAAAAAATGTAGAAATTGAGTCAACATATCCTAACTTTAAATTTTTAAAGTTTTAAAAGTTCTAAATCTTAGGAACAATATTTGAACTCAATCTAATAAAATGTTTGAAAAAGAGCAATCATTTAGAATTTAAATATTCTCAAAAAGAATTAATAAATTCTTTAAAATAAATAATGTAAGAAATAGATATTTTTTAAATTAAAAAAAAAAATTAACATCTTCAAATGTTAATCCTAGTTTTTTGCTGCGAAAAAAAATTGTTTATTTGAAAATAGCTTTAAAAATTGAATTCGTTCTAAAAAACTTTATTATTTTGACTGAAAAATGAAAGTTTATATTATCTCAAAATATTCTTCATTAGCTTAATTAATCAATAGAGAAAAATCAGTTTACGAGACATTTTTCAAAATTCATTTCATTCAAAGGTACTTTGAATTTCAAGTGAATTTCGAAATTGAAAGGATTTAGTAGGCTAATGAATCAATAAAAGGCAACACGCTAGGATTTTCTTTTTGTTCGAATTTTTCAGTTAATTTAAACAATACTTTAAAATGATGATCTATTAGCGATTCAACAAATTGAAATTTAAAATTACTACTCTCCAATCCACTGTCTAGGTAGAAAAAAAAAGAATGAGAATTAGGATTTTATTTATTTATTTTAAAAGAAAATAATAAAAAAAAAGTAAAAATTTGTTTTTTATTTATTTTTGAGATACCAAAAAAGCACTAAAAGAGGATCATCATTGGAATCATTAAATTCATTTGAAATTAAATGATTTATTCATGATGAAGCATTAGCTCTCAAATTTTTCTTAATATTTAAGTAAGAATAGAGGTCCTGCCGCCAGGCATTTATAAAATATTTTTGACAAAATTTCAATTAAACTTTCCTGAGCAATTTGGCAGAATTTTTCTTTTATTTATTAACAATTTCAATCATTTAGCTTAATGATCAATATAGAAATTTAAAAATTTAATTTTTTTTAGAAAAAATTTTTTTTAAATTCTTTGAGAGTTGAATAAGATTTTTTTGATCTTTGGTGAGAAGCAAATTGTGGTTTAAGGTGAAAAATAATTTGCAAAATATTTCCAGGACTGGTGTTTGTTTGAGGCAACGTTTTAATAAAAAATTTCAGAATTTCCAATTATCAAGATGAAATAATTGAAATTTTAGGAAAAATAAAACTATTTTACCAGTATGCTTGTATAAAATTCCATAACTCTTCCAATCATTAATCCACCTAGTGACATTTTGAGAAAATGACGCAACTCTTTTTCCATTGACGAACCGTATCACATCTTAAAAGTCTCCCAAAATTTTCATTAAATTTCAAGTAGGTCTTCCAATACTATTTCGAAAGATAAACACTTTTTGAAAAGAAAAAACTCAGCGGGAGAATCCTGAATTTGAAAATTTTTATTGTTTCTATTTCAAATCTTAAAATCTTAAAATCCATTCGAGATAGTTATTACGAATCAAAATTTATTGCATTCTAAAAGACTTTTGGAAAAGAAAATTTTCTAATTTAAATAAAAAAAACATTTTTTCTTTTGTGATCTTTATGCGGCATTCATTTAATCCAGGTAATGATTTTCTTAGCTTTAAAGGTCGTTTTATTCGTCAAATTGTATCTGCTTAAAGAAACATTTTATTTGAGTTTTTGTCTCTTTTCCATTCTTTGTTGTGTAAGATCCATCTTTGCATCTGTCTACGCTGGATAAAAAAATCATGCCAAGATTTTAAAATTTTAAAATTTCAATTTAATTTAATTCAAGTGACGTAAGAAGCAAAAATATTTGACTATCAAAAAATAGACTGTTCGGTAACTATCTGTGCCGAAATGTTAAAATTTTCCTAAAGGTTACTTGTTTCATGTTGTAAATTATTTTAGCATGCTATAAATCAATAAATTTAAATTTTAAATTTTTATTATATAATTAATAAAAATATTTTAGAAATTCAAAGAGTTTATTTGAGTTCGCAGCCAGGGGTCTCTGTTACAATGGTTTAAAAGAAAACGCCTTAAATTTCAAAATTTTTAAAATTTTTAAAATTTTTAAAATTTCCTCAAAGACTTTTTCAATAAATGTCACTTCTTATTTTCTTATTTGAATTTGAACATTTCTTTTCACTGATGCCATTGATATTGCAGACAAATGTGAGTCGCAGTAGCAAGATGTGGTTGCGCCAATCTTTCTAAATTTAAGCAAAGCAGAAATTTAATCTGATAAACGCTTACATTTCCTTTTAAAGGTTGGTTTCAAGGTATACATTCAAATGTATAGTATCAAAGGTTAGTTTGCATTCAGTCATATATAAAAAAAGTCAAAATTAATTATGCAATTATCCACAATAGTATCAGGCTTAGGATAATCCTAAATTTGAAAACAAAAATTTCAAAAGTTAACTTAGCCAGCAAATTTAAATTTAATTTTTAAGGTAATAAATTTTTATTGGCATTCAAATTAGTCGGAGTTTAGTGTGTATGTGTGTGTGAGAGAGAGAGAGATAGAGAGAGAGAGAGAGCGAAAGAGAGAACCATAAATTTGAAATACAAACAAAAAATGATAGCAAATAATTTCATTTAGTTTTATGATAGGATAAATTTTCTAATCGTATAAAAGGTGTATATTCAATTTCGTTTATTTTTTAAATTATTTTTTTTGCTTTTAAAAGTAACATTTTTTTGCTGCAAGTCTGTCAGACTCGATGCAAAAACATGACCAAGCTTGATAATTAAGCAAGCTTTGGAATCTTTGACTTAGTCATTTTTTTAATTTTGAATAATTTTGACTACCAAACGCTTGGTTAGGCACATAATTATCCAAGTTATAATTATTTTGGATAATTTTCACTTTTTATTTTTGGGATAATTATCTCCTATTGTTTAATTTTTAGATTTGTTATTTTCAAACATTGAAGGTGTTTAGACGGCTAACTTGTTGAATAAGAAGAGGAATTTTTGGAAGAAATTGAGGTTGGTTAAAATCAAGACTTATTGGAATTAAAGTTAGCTTTATTAAATAAGTTGACAAAAACACATTTTTAAAATTTTTTATTTAGACTTTTATTTAAAAAATATTCTTCTAAATTTAATTGTTTTCACAATGGCAGATACAATCAAAAAGTAAGAAGACTTTAGAATTTTGTTTGACGACAAAAGTGAATTTATAAAATAAAAATTTTCTCCGACGTAAACTTTGTTCTAAATAATAACAACAGATAGAGAGAAAAAAGTTGGTGCTTTAGAGCTCAGGATGGAAGAAAAGTAAATAAATAAAAAAATAAAAATTACCTGCCTTGATGATGGATGATGATGAAGTTTGAGATATGAAAAATTTAGTTGCAAGTGTCGCCAAGTTTTCAGTATTTTGTTTCAAAATAGATTTGTAAAGATAATGGTTGGTAATTTTATTGGATAAATATCAAAGGATCTTAATTGAAGCAGAAAAAGTTTTCCTTATTATCATTATTGTTAGCTTTTTTTCAATTTTCTTTTATTCTTTGTGCCAAACGTTTGCCATCATTTTTCTCTTTTTTTTCCAAATGACAATTTCACCCAATTATTTAATCGATTTTACCAAGTATTTTATTAAAAAAAATAAGACCTCATTTTTAGATACAAGTCTTTGTTTCGTAAAACGAAGTATGAAATTTTTTTAAATTGCATTTGGTCTACAACAAAAAATGATCTACAACACAGATAAAATGATTGACGTGAACAGCTCGGCCAGTGCCACTCACACGGCAAATGTGCACAGCCAATTTGACTGCTTGATAGGCGACGTGGAAGTCAATCATCACACAGTCAAAACAGACGACTCAGACTACATGGAAAGATACTTGAGCCAGCCGGCCAGACCCAGCCATTTTGCAGCGTCGAACAGCTTTCAGAAGCACAAGGCAAACTACAATGTCAAGTTAGCGCCTGATTACATGCACAGTATGAACAAATTTCAGTTTGTATTGATGGCGCCGACTTCGCCAGCTGTTAAGGTCAATGAAGATACGCTAACTTATTTGAATCAAGGTCAAAACTACGAGCTCAAGCTCTCGAACAATGAAGCACCTCAGATGAATCAGAGCTCTCAAATGGAGCAGAACTATGCATTTCAAAACGAAGACATAAAGCCGTTCATTAATTTGGACACAAAATCAATTGACAGCCGATATCTTTTGAGCAGTCAATCAAATGGCACTACGCTAAATCAAATAGTTCGTGACACAAATGAACATGAGTTGAATGATAAGCTACCTCATCAAGACAATGGCGGCCATAACCAAAATTTACAACTAGATTTGAGTGCGCACAATTCTCTGGTTTATCTGAGTGTGGTCAGAGTGTGCTTTTGGGACCGAAAACTGCAAGAGATGGAACAAGATGAGATCAGAGAGGTATTAATTTTAAAATAATGTATTTGAACTTTTTTTCTTTTCTATCAAACGATACTGATGGTTTTTTTAAAGAAAATTAAAATCTATTTATTTTCAGGGACTAAAATTATATGATAAAAGATTTCTTAATTTTTAATCTTATTATTTATTTATTAATTATTCATTAAATTAACGCCTTAACGGCCATGTTAAAAGGAAAAAAAAAAAGAAAAAAATTAATAAAATTGATAAAAATAAGTCAAAAAAAATTAAACAAAAAAATGTCGATGAGCCCGCGGTTGCTAGGGCTGGGCTACTGACCTGATGCCGCAAGTTAGCCACCGAGGAGGCTTACGGATACTCTAAATTAAATTTAACAATAAGAAGAAAAGATGAGAAAAGGAGAAGAGAAGTAGAAATAAAATTGAACTTGAAATAAATGAAACGCTACTATGTATATGTATACACCTGGATAGCTAAATTCAACACGGACTTTTTTTTTAGTCCCGCTCCGCAGGATTCCTGCTGTAGCTTATCATTATTATTATTATTAATTTATTATGTGTTTTTTCCTTTTAATTTAGTTGATTATTATTCTCGTTTTCTCATTTTTTTTATTCCTTTCTTCACGATTCATTATCACGATTTAGGAGTCCATCCAAGTCAAGTCGAGTCAGGAGTATTGTTTTAAAAAAATTTTTTTTTAAATCAAGAAAAAGATTTTTTAATTTTATTTAATTTAATTTATTACTCTCCATGAGTTGAATCAAAAACAAACCAGGCTTTTTCCACAAGCATTACCAGCATGTTATCAAAACGCATTTGAACACAAAATTTTCATTTTTGATAAATTAAAATAAGAGACAAAAAATTTCTCAGATAAAAAATTGCATCATAGGTACAACATGATATTTTTTTACACAAAAAATAAAAATCTAATTAAATTAAATCAATGTTGTATCTGTAATCGTTTTTAAATTTGCTTTTAAAATAGAAAGTTGAACTATTTTTATAATCTGTAATTTTAATTTATCAAGAATGTAAAAATTTTGTTGAAATTATTCAATCTTTTCAGAATTTGACAACGCCAGAGAATCTAGTTTTTAAAGAAGCTTAAAAGCACCTCTCTAAATTTCTGAAGCCAAAGTCTTATCTTTAAAAAATCTGTAAACTGAAATTTATTGTTTAAATTTAAAAAAAAATATATTTTTTTTTTAAATTAAAAAGACCACTTATCTAATTTACAACCAAGTTTGTTTGTAAAAAATTTTGAGGGATTCATTTTTAAAGAATATGTGAATTTTAGAAAAAAATATGAAGAAAAAGAATCAAAATTAAAAAACTAAAATTTTTTTCTTATTCAATTCCAAGATTGATTCTAAAAATTGTAAGAGAAGAAAAATTTAAATATTCTGTTTAAAAATTCTTATTTTTTTTTTAAATTAGGAACAAAAATAAAGGACAAAATGTTAAAATGTTCTTAGAAATTTTTTTTTTAATCTTGATGTGACTTTTTGCAAATTTTATAATTTATATATCTATATCATCAAAATCTGTGCTTAAATATTTTAAATAATGAATGTTTTTTCATTTTTTAAATCATCATTCAAAATGATTTTATTTACAAAGATTATTTTAGACTTGTAGAAAAATATTTATTAGGTTATTTTTATTTGTTCTAAAATTCACAATGCTTTTTTTTGAAGCAAAATGAAGTTTGTTTGTTTTCTAACAAAATTTTTCATGATCAAAAATTATTTTTTTTAAAGTGTTATTCATAATTCTGCATACAAAATTTTTTTTTGCACATTTAAAACTTCTAAATAAATAAATAAAGTAATATAAATTAAAAATTTAAAAAAAGAAGAAAATATAGGAGAAACTAAAAATAGATAAATTTAAATAAAATAGTGTTTAAATACACATGTTTGAATATTTGAGAGTTTAGCAAAAAAAGAAGGAGCAGTAAGGAATCAAGGTTTTGTGAAATTCAAATACCAATTGAACAAAAATTTTTCCTTTTTTGATGAATTAAACTTAAAGTTAATAAAAAAAATTCAAGAATACTGCAACACACTTTGTTGCACATTTTTTACCTAAAATATTTTTTCTCATGTTAAAATAAGACAAAAAATAAACTAATAAAAAGATTTAAATTGATTATTGATTTTATTTACCAAAAAAAAAAAGAAAATAAAAATTTTATTTTGGGTAATAAAGGTGCAACAAAGTATGTTACAATATGTTGTAGTATTTTTGTAAGTTTTTTTTATTAACTTTAATTTTAATTCATCAAAAAAGGAAGAATTTTTGTTCAACTGGTATTTGAATTTCACAATACCAGGGATCAATTCATAATGGAGTTGGATATTCGATAAAACTTGATTCGAAACCTTCTTTTTACTTTTCCACCAGTTTGACAACTAATGGAGAACTGGATGATGACTCAATCTTGACCTGAAATATCAATTCTCACTCAATTGAAAATGTCAGTTTCAGACTGTTAGCAGTATGAATGATTTGCATTTTTTTCATGTTTGTTTCCGAGAATGAGTTTAAACAAGGAAAAGAATAATCTAAAATTGATCCCATTAAAGATTTGTAAAAATTATCTGAAATTTTGAGTTTTAGACCCCATTTCCTATTTGAGAAATATTTTTGATTATATAAACTACGTTCTTTTAACTCGTCCATTGGTCTAAATGCTAGTTTTGAGTCTAATTTAATTCCTTAAAATTTAAATTTTGCTTCACAATTCAAGCTGGTGTTAAGTCTTTAATTACTTGTCTAATAGGTATTTTTGGTTTACAACTTAATTCCAAACAAAAATATTCGTTTCTGAACAAACTTTAAGCAAATATTTAATTTATTTTTATTTGAATTTCGAAATAAATACTATTTAAAAAATGTTTAAAATTTAAAATTATTTAAATTAGATATTTAGCCACTCAATAAATTTAAATGAAAAATTAAATAATCTTTTAAAACTGAATTTTTAGTTGTTTAAATTTTGTTCTAGAATAATTTTTATGTAAATTTTGAAGTCCTGTTCAAATATATGTTCAATTTCCACACTAATTTAAGCTTCCGTAAATTTTAAGGTCAAGATATTTTGTTTCTTTTATGACTTTTCAACTGAGATTTTCATTATTTTCAGTATTGGCTATTTATTTTAGTTTGTTTTGGTATGTCATTTATGAAAATGCCGAAAGGAAGTGGACTTATTACTGAACCTTGTGGAACGTCTGCTTTAATTGTTTTTCGGTTTAACAGTCTCTTATCTTTTTTTCTAAAGAAAATAATTTTCTTTAAAAAAGCTAATTTTTATCAAGTCTATTTACTTCCTTAATTGATTTTAATAATTATTAGAGAAAATAATAATCAAAATACTCTAACATTTTGAAATATGTTACCCCGAATTATCACCCAGCCATCAGCTAATCAATTAAGAACTAAGAATTATGCTTGTCACGTATCTCAGAAGCTAGACGCTTCGAAATGCTGACAAATGCATTTACCACCTAAAGCACATCTTGACTTAATTATAGACTTGTGTTATCAACACGAGAATACAGGTATAAATAGAGATTCAATTCTTAGAACTTCAGCACGTTCAATTATCTTAATAAAGCTTTAAACAATATATTGTCTTTATATTAAACCGATAACAAATATCAGATATTAAAAGTTTTTAAAGGAAATTTTTGATTTTATTTAAATTCAAGTTCTTTTTTATATCATTAAGTTTGGTATTTCAAAATAGTATATTTTGAAAATAACGCTTATCTAAGAGGTAAAAAAAAACCTGATGTGAGCAACAAATTAATTTTAAAAGACCGAATTTTTTTTTCATGCATTCACATTATGCCATTTGATTATTATTAAACATCTTTTTAAATAAAAAAAACTATCATTTTTATTTAAAAAAGTGTTTTTTTTGCTTTTATGCAGAGTTGTTTAAAAGTCCTAAATTAAAGTCCAAGTCCGAGCTTTTATTTTTTTTTTAATTTTTCAAAAGTCCAAGACTACAGACATATTACAGAAAATCTTGCCGGCAATTCTGAAATTTTTGATAATTTTTTTTTTTTAGGTTTTTTATTCTAAAATATGATAAAAATTTTCAAAGTTAATAGTTTTCATGTATTTTTAATGAAAACTAATGTTAAATTTATTGTGAAAATAAAAAAATTTAAGTCTTTGACCTGGACTTTAAAAAAAAAAAAAAAATCCAAAGTCCGGACTTGTACTTGGACTTGGACTTGGACTTGTGACTTGTGACTTTTAAACAACTCTGTTTTTATGATGGATGTTGTTTTTAAAAGATACCTTTTCAAGTAGATAATGATTTATTCAATTATTGCTAGGGCCGTTTAAATTTTTATACAAAGACTTTTATTATCTTGAAGCATTTCATTTAGTAAAAAACACTTTTGTTCAAAAATGGAACTTATTTTTCCGCATTATAAAAGCCATTCACCTACTTAAAAAATTTTTAGTTTTTAAATTGATTTTGAACATTTTTTGAACGACTGTTTAATATTTTAAAGTAAAAAAATTTCCAATTTTCTGTGATATTTTATTTAAAAAAAAATAAATAAACCTTTTTTAAAGTTAGTTATTTTCTTATTTGCATAAAATAATTAAAATTTAAAAATTTTTGTTTTAAAAAAAAAAAAAACTAAATATCCAATGTTTACTTTTTGGGTTTTTTTCAAAATTGTCTGAAAATTTTCATTAAATGATAAAAAAATACACCAAATAAACAATGACATTAAATTAAAAAAACTAAATCACTTTTTAAATTTAAAATTAAATTAAAATAAAAAAGCAGCCCTTGAGCGCCACTAGCAATTTTCGATGACGGCCATTTCTCCATGTTATGGTCTCGTACCTTTGAATTTTTTTTAAAAAACAAAGTCACCTTCATTTAATAAATATTTGAACATTTTTATTTTGTTGAAGTGGGAGAAAGAATATCCTAACATGAGAATGCTGGAGATCGACTCTAATTCTAGCTACGGAATTGTAGAGGTGCGCATGTCCGATGCCTACACAAACGCGGCCGAAATTCTGTGGAACGGGCGGACAGGAGCGAACATTTTCTTTCGCTGCAACTGCACAAGCACTGCATTCGCGCCGCACAAACACGGCGGCGAAAAAGGAATCCACATGCGATTCCAAATCGACACCTATGAAATAGTGGTCCACAACGACAAAGTCAACTACCACAGCGAAATACTTGCTTTCAACTCGAGCCACAGCTCACTAGGCCCTTCGTCCGCATCCATTCTTTCGCCGCCCAACTCAACATCGTCACCAAACAGCATTAAGTTCATCAAAGACGACTTGGACTCGAACAGATCAATGGGCACCCCGACCCCAACAGCACCACCACCACCACCACCACCACTACCAACAACAACAGCAATCACAGCAGCAAACACCAACTGCAAACAATGGCTCGAGTTCAGCGAGGTAAAACATTTGTCCGGGTCGTATTGCCGCATTCAGCTGTTCAGACTAAAGGGAGCTCAGCGAAAGCTTAAAACGGACAGGTCCAAAATAGACAGACTTAACCCGCCCGATCTAAGAAAACGGTACCAGCCGTCCAGCAAAATAACTCTCCTGAACAATTGCTCATACGACTGGCTCTATTCGCTGCTTCCATTTGTCAAAGAGCCGAATGAGCCCGCTACACACACCAATCCACCACTCATTGACCACAACAGCAACAGCTACCAGGCGCACAACTCTCACTATGCTGCGAACGCCGCCGACTTTCCAATCAGCAGCAACAGCAGCAACATCAGCAACAGCAGCGCCTTTTCTCATGCGAGCAACACTGCGCCATTTGCACAAAATTCAGCTTATCCAAGCGTCAATCTAAATGGCAACATTGACTTGATGCACAACATGAACCAAAGTCAATACGTGGGTCACTACTCGTCGCTGGACGCCTCGTCCATGCCATCAACCCAGAACGAAGGCAACAACGCACTCTATTTGGACAATTGCTACCAGCACATGAACCAGCACATGAACCAGCACATGAGTCAACAAATGAGTCAGCACATGAATCAGCAGATGAATCAGCACAGTGGCACTGGGTCGACAAACTGCACTCAAAGTCATGACTACGGATACAACCGAATGAAGAGAACGTCCTCGTTCAGTTCGACTGGCAATTACCAAAGCTTTCACAAGCCGAGCAAAATGCAAAAGACCGGCCTGGCACTGTCCACGGTTAGCTCGCCCCAGCTCTACACCACCACATTTAACACCATGTCATCGGTGGCCTCATCTTCGTCGTCAGCATCTACTTCGTCATGTACATCGTCGCCAGCATCGCCCATATCCCCAATGATCAACTTGCACCAGCAGCAATCTCAGCTTGCTTCTGCACACAATTTTGCACAATTTGACTTGGCCAACACGGCCCAGTCGTGTCCGCTGCCCTACGACTCGTCCAACAAGTATGTCCAAGAGTGGCTCATTCAGAATAGATTTTTCAATCTGCTCGGCGTATTCTCCAACTACACGTCCAACGATGTGCTCAGGCTCACCAAAGAAGACATGATCACTTTGTGCGGAGGCGCTGACGGCATTCGCTGCTACAACATGGCTCACAATATCCAGATAAAGCCCAAGCTCACCATTTTTGTCACATTCAACGACCAGTCTTACTTTTGGGCCATTTTTTTGAGTGACTCCAAAAGCAACTTTTTGCTCACCAAAGTCCTTAGTGTTTTTGCCACGTTTGTCAAGAGCCTAAAGAGTGCTGAGGAAAAAGTGGATGATAAAGTGGATGAGAAAGCGGATGAGAAAGTGGATGAGAAAGTGGAGTGCGATGACCAAGAAAAAAGGCACACAAACCTAATCGAATCGATAAGGCTGCACCAGAAAATGATTTCTGGCAGCTTTGATTATGAGCTTTTTTTGAAAGTAAAGGGAGCCCTGGTCAAAGCAACCGACGAGGTTCTGAACAACTTTGACGACCAGTCAAAGTTTTTGATCGACTTTGACATTTTAGATCAACAAGCCGATCTGAATAAGACATGCTCGCTGCCTTCTAAATTAAATTCTCTCGCAAGTAATTTGACAAAAACAAAGCCCGCTCTGGTCAGAGTGGTGCTCATACCACTGGATTAGAGCTGATCAGAAAAAGAAGAAAGTTCTAAATACACAGTCTGAATTTGGTTTTGATCATTTGTTATTTAATACAATCAATTTAATTGAAATGCATGTTTATTTTTTGTTTATTTTTCTTTTCATTTTGTTTTTCTATTTTGATATTTTCCGATGTTGATAACGACCGTCTCAAATTTTACAATGTATTCTTTTATCAGATAATTTTCCTTAATCTTAATTGAAAACGAAAAGTTTGTAGATTTTTTATTTTTTAACATTTTAACATTTTAAACTATACAAAAATTTTAAATAAAGATTAAATTGTAGATCATTTTCTTTTTTGCTGGCAAAAATGTATTAATGTTTAATGGTATCGTTTTTTTTATTGGTGATATTAAAAAAAATTTTAAATGGTATCTGATTTTCTCTTTAACATACAGTGCCTTTAAAAAATGTCCAGAATCGACTAAATTACGCAATTTTACATTATTTTTGGTAAGCTTACGTAGTCTTACGTTAACTTTAGTTGGTAAGAACATGTAATTTTACGTAAAATTACGTAAGTTTACATTAAAATACGTAAATTTTATATCTCTCAGCTGACTTGAGATTGCTGTGAACAAATTGTCAACAGAATTTTGATTAATTTCATTTTTGGATTCTTTTAAATATTTGGCTGCCTAGAATTAAAGACAATATCAAAAATATTTGTACTTTTAATTTAGCTAACCTTTTTCATGGGAACTTTAAATGACTTATTGTGCCATATTTCGCCTTCAATTACTGAAATTAAATTTTATTAAGTTAATGTAATTTATGATCAATAAAAAAAAAGCTTACCATAGGAAATATTGTGTCATTTTTAAATGAAATAGATGAAGAATTTTTAGTAATTGAAGGTGAAATATGCCAAAATAAGTCATTTAAAGTTCCCAAGAAAAAAGTTAGCTAAATTAAAAGTTCAAATATTTTTGATATTGTCTTTAATTCTAGGAAACCAAATATTTAAAAAAAATCAAAATATGAAATTAAAAGTAATTATATGTATAAACTAAAAATTTTGTTCATCTTAATTAGATCATATTTTAATATTAGTTTTTACGCAAAGAGATTTCACGAATACACTAAGACAAAAATTAAAAAAATGAATTCAGAGATGATCCCAATCAGACTCTAGAATACTATATAAAAAATATCCTGGAACAATGTCGAAAATAAATAAATAAATAATTCTAAAAAACCGAAAGTTTATTTTCCCTCAGTTGATGTAGCTAAATACAGTCCAGCAGACTCCTCTATCAATGAATGATGGCGTAAGGCTGATCGTTGCAGAATCACAGAGCGATCAGTAGAAAAAAAAAGTTAATTTAGCATTAATATTTATTAATTTAAAAAAAAATAAGTAATAAATAAAATTTTTCGGCTAAAATATATTTTAATTTTAAGTCTTTTTGAATGTGTTGTATTTTAGTTTTTTTTATTTTAGGTTATTCTAAGGTTTTTTTTTTTATTTCAAAATTTTACTAAATTTTACCAAATTTTACAAAATTTTACCAAAATTGTGTAATTTTACGTAAAATTAAGTAAGAAACGGTAAGCAATATTGAGTTTTTATTATTTTTTCAGAATAAAATTATTTCAATTTTATTGAAAAATGTTCAATTTTTACATTTTTCTTACCAAAAAACTGATAAACCAAAGTATTTTAATGTATGCTTACGTAATTTTACGTAAAATTACATGTTCTTATCAACTAAAATTAACGTAAGATTACGTAAGCTTACCAAAAATAATGTAAAATTACGTAAATTAGTCGATTCTGGACATTTTATAAAAGCACTGTACCAGATTGTTTTGATTTAAGAATTATTTTCATAAAATTTTTTTAAAGGAATAAAATATAGAAAAATAAAAATTTCCTCTGATTTTTCATTGACAATAAATTTAAAAAAAAATTGATATTTTTCTTTAATCTTCAAAAAATGAAAATTTTAATCTAAATAAAAAATTTCAAGTCAAGTCTTTTGAATTAAGAGTTTTATTAACATTCAATTTTAATTTAAGGAATTTTAAATGCAAGCTTTAATTTTATTAAGTTTTACTCAGAGTTGTTCAAAAAACAAAAAAAGTCTTTTGACTTGACTTGACATAAGCAAAGGATAAATGTCTTTAAATTGTAAATATTTAAAATTTTTAAAATTTAACATAAAGTAATTCTAAGTTTAGTTTTTGTAAATGCAACATTACGATCAATAACACGTAGGTTTTAAATTTTATATTTTAAAAATTGCAATTTTAAATAAAATGTTGCAATTAATAACTTTGAATATTAACAATGGGAAAAAGCTTTTGACGAATAAAAAAAAATTCTTTGCTGTATAAACAAAATTTTATTCATTTTAGTATAAAAAACAAATTATTATTATTAATTAAAAAGTCAATTAAATTTAAACTATAGAATAAAAACATATCTCTTAGAATACTTTCATACACTAAAGAATTAAGCGGTTCTTATCTTAGGTGGACGACCTAGTTTCTTTTTTGCTTGTCTATTTAAATCAGCTACCACATCGTCAACTTTCCTTTTTCTTGGACGTCCACAACCTCTTTTTCCTTTAGCCCCATTTTCAGCACTCGCTTGGTCCACAACATCAATATGAGGCTCAACAAGTTTCAAGTTCAGTGTCATTGGTAAATACTTTAACTTTATTCATATCTAACTTTTTTTTGGCATTTTTATATATTTATATAATATTTCAACTCAACCAAAGAGACCAAAGGTCAAAACCCATAAAGGGATGATTGAGCCCATTTATTAATAAATAAAAGCATATAAAAATTTATAAAATTAACAGAAATTAACAAAAAATTAGTTTTTTGAAATTAATATCAAAATTAGAAAAAATATTACAAAATTTGATAAAAATTAAATTAATATTATTGTTTATTCTTCTTTCAAATAAGACAAAATCTAACTGTAGATCATCAATAAGTAATTTATTAATGAATTAAGAATAAAAATAATCAAACGTTTTTCACCATAATCATTGAACTTTCCTTTGGAAGGAACAAGATAGTCATTTGAATTTCTTAGATTATAATCAATATTTTTCGAGCGGTTGCTTATTAAAACTTCGCTTAAGTCTACAGGCGATGTTTTTAAATTTATAATTTTATGAATAAAGTGAGCAAGACGTTTGATAATTCAATGCTGAAAGCATTCGATGTTCAATTTGTTCAACTCGATATTTAAAGTGTTAAAATCATCATTGCCATGTATATTTGGGCGAACATTTAATAATCTTTGAATACAATAGTAATAAGAATTAGCTAATTTTTGAATTGATCTTTTTGTAAAATATATTGATAATGAAAGACAATAGTCAAAGAATGGCATGATAAATGATTTGAAGAACTGGAGCTTGACTTTATGCGATAAGTAAAATAATCTCCTTAAAGCATAAAGCCGTTTATTTATTGAAGTTCTTAAGCATATTACGTGTTGCAAAAAAGTGAGCCTGTTATCAATTGTTACTCCGAGAAGTTTAAATTTATCAACAACTTCAACCATAATACCATTTATTTCAATACTACTGGGAAAATTAAGTTTTGATTTGTTTTTACCTTAGGTGGACGACCTAGTTTCTTTTTTGCTTGTCTATTTAAATCAGCTACCACATCGTCAACTTTCCTTTTTCTTGGACGTCCACAACCTCTTTTTCCTTTAGCCCCATTTTCAGCACTCGCTTGGTCCACAACATCAATATGAGGCTCAACAAGTTTCAAGTTCAGTGTCATTGGTAAATACTTTAACTTTATTCCATTCTAACTTTTTTTTGGCATTTTTAATTTTTCTTAGCAATTTTAGAAAAAATAATAGCAAAACTATACTGAAATTTTTTTATTCTATAGTTGCAAATGTTATACTTAAAAAAAAAAATAAATTTATACTTCATTTTATTTTCTTATTCTATAAAGTTTTTCTCTATTCTATAGTTTTTTTTTTTTTTTTTCGTTAAAAGCCATCGTCCATTAACAATTTAAAGACATCTATCTTTTGCTTATGTCAAGTCAAGTCAAAAGACTTTTTTTGTTTTTTGAACAACTCTGAGTAAAACTTAATAAAATTAAAGTTTGCATTAAAAATTCGTAAAATAAAAATTGAATGTTAATAAAACTAACTCTTTCCTTTAAATTAATAAATAAAATATGATAATTGGATTTTTCACTCAGCTGATAAATTGCAAAAAATCAAGATCATAAAAAACGTCAATCAAAAAATCCTGCACTAAAGTTTAGTACAAATATATATTTTTATTTTATTGCAGGCTTTATAAAGTCTACTTATGGATTCAATGTTTTGCAATTTAAATATTCTTTTCACCATTCCCAATACCATATTAGCTCGGGTGGCACATGAATTTACTTGATCTGACCATTTCAAGTCATTAGAGACAATTAAAGCCAAATCTCTTTCTGAAGTTGTTGTTGAAGGTGATTTTTTAATAATTTGGTAGTTAAAATTTAAAAGTTACAAGTCTTAAGTCACTTTCAAGTAAAATACTTTAAATTTTTTATTTTTTTTATAAGTTTGGACTTGAATTTTAGTGATTTTGACTTTGAACTTGAGACTTTTAAACATCACTGGTTTAAAAAAAAATCTAATAGAAAAGATATTTGTTCTTTTAGTATACCATTTGAGTAGTAAAAACTTCTTTTTTTTCTACCATCTTACAATGAGTACATACCTGGTTAAAAATTAAACATGGTGAGCTTTTCTTGATCATAAATTAGTCTTATCATCATCATCATCATAATCTGAAGTAGGAGATTCTTGGGTTGTAATTGAAGGCAAGGTCTAGTTTTTTTCCTCGCACCACGTTTTAGTTTATTGTTTAGCGGAATTTCCATGCTAATTTTGTTGAAATTCATTAATTCTAGAGAATAAAATTTAAGGTTTTCTTTTAAAATAATTTATGGTGAAGTATTGAAGGCAATTGAATTATTTTAAATGGGTAAAAAATTAATAATAAATAAATTAAATTTTTTTTTAATCAATCTAATCACTAATTTATTGATTTTGTTGAGATAGACTTGATATTGTAAATTTTTTTTTTTTTTATACTTTTATATTAAATTTATATTAATTTATTTTAAAATTAATAAAATTTACTAGAAACTCATGATATAATCAAAAATCAAAGCTTTTTTTGCTGTAATATATTTTAATTAGAATAAAAATATGATTTACTCTATTTACTCGATTTACGATTTTAATTAAATTAAATCTTTTAGTAACCAAGCTATTTTTTTGATAACTCAATGTGAATTTTAATTTTGTCTTTAAAGTTTTCAAATAAAAATTTTAGAACAATGAATTAGAAAAAACAATTTTTTTGGATATTAAACATATAAACTTTATTAAGCAAAACGAATAGAAATAGTTAGCTCCATCATTTTTATTGAGCTTTTAATTAATTAATTTTTGATCATGTGATCAACTTCGAGTTGTAAAAGTAAACCTTTCATTTGTTTAAAATTTTCAAAGAAATTTTTTAACAAAAAATTGCTTGAGAGGATTTTAAACTATTTAATTAAATATTTTTTTAGAAAAATAAAAATTTTACTAGATTTTTATTAACATTTCAATTTAACAATATATTATTTTTATTTAAAAAAAATAAAAATTATGATACGAAAAATTAGTATTTATTTTTCTTCGCTCATCTTTTCATTAAGATCTGTTCTAGTCCGTTCGAAATTAAATCTTATGTTATTTTTTTCACGAGGAGAAAAAAGACCTCCCAAAGACTCTTGTTTTATTTGATCATACTTTTTTTGAGCCTTATCCAGCATTTTTTTGGCACGAAAAAATTCTGGGTTTTTTTCATTATAAACCATGTCTATCAAATTGGTCTCTATTGTTGCGTTTTGTTCTCGTAAATCATCCAATACTTGGTTAATTTGAGTTAATTTATTTGTGGGCTGATTTATGGGTTTTTTGGTCAATTTATCAAATTTGATATTTTTACGTATTGGAATTTGCGTTTTGCTCAAGTCCTCAACAGGATCACGAATTGTAGTCGGATGTTCGAGTAACTGTTTTAAAGCCCGAACACTTGCTCCTATATCTATTAGAAAAAATTTTCATATTTTATTCAAAATTCTTGAGTGTTGATTTGTTTAAAAGCTTTTGTGGAAAGTGTAACTGTGCCATTTTTTCTGTAAGCTAAAAGAAAATTAAACCTCTTCAATTTTTATTTTATTCTAATTTTTTCGGATTTATTACGTTGTTAAATAAGCTTTTTCATCGATTTTTAAATGAAAAAATCTCATTCAAGATTAAACTTTTTTGTGCAATGTTATGCATAATTTGAAAGAGCGATTATATGAATTATTGAAGAAAGATTATATGCTTATGATGACTCGTATTTTTAAGAGCTGCTTGAGGAAGACCCGAGGCGATCGACCAGACAGCTTGCTAAAGAGATGCCTGTAACGGATGGCGCCGTTTTGGAATAGATTAAAAGCATTAGGGAAGATTCAAAAGGCCGGTAAATGGGTCCCGCACAAACTCTCAGAAATCAATATTGCATAACGATTTAACATTTGTGTTTCTCTATTGTCTAGGCAGAAAAAAAATAGTTTTTTATGGAAAATCGTATTTGGAAATGAAAAGTGGATCTACTTCGATAACCCGGTTAACAAAAAACAATGGGTCGATTCTGATAAAGCGCCATTATTTACTCAGAAACGCGAAATTCATGGAAAAAAGGTAATGCTTTGTGTTTGCTGGGATCAGAAGGGTATCATCTATTATGAGCTACTGCAACCCAAGCAAACGATAAACGCAGACCTTTATTCACAACAATTGATTCGTTTGAGCCACGCTCTGGAAGCAAAACGGCCACAAAATGCTAAAGGAGGGCGAGAAATGATTCTTTTACATGACAACGCTAGGTCACATGTTGCAAAAACGACTCGGGACACGATAGAGAAACTAGGCTGGGAAGTCATATCTTACGCAGCTTATTCACCAGACTTGGCTCCTTAAGATTACTAATTGTTCCGATCCATGCAGCTTTTTCTCAGTGAAAAAAGTTACTCAGACTTCAAATCAAAAAGAAAAAATCAAAAAATACATCAGTCAATATTTCATCTCAAAACCACTCAGCTTCTACGAGCGAGGGATCAAAATGCTGCCGGAAAGATGGGATATGTGTATTTCTAGCGAAGGAAATTATTTTAGTGTCTAATAATTTTTTAATGAATAAATAAAGTCTCGAAAAAAATAAAAAAACTTATTAAACAACCTTAAAATCAGCAAAAAAAGTTTTATTACTCAGAGTAATTTTTAAATTTTAAATAAAAAAAAGTGTAAAAAAATTTAATAAAAGATTCATAAAAGAAAATTGAATCGAAATTGAAAATTTTTCAAAAAAAAGTTCAGCTAATACAACATTTTTAGTGTCCTGTGCGAGTTTAATTAGTTTTCTCGAATTTATTAAAAATCATTAAAATTAAATAGTAGAGAGTTTTTGCAGCGACTAAATTTTGCTAATAAAAATTTGTTTTTTTCTTTTGTTCTAAAATTAACATTACTAAAAATTAAAATTTTAAAATTTTAAAAAATATCTTATTTGTAAAACAAATTTTAATTATTTTTGGAATTTTACATTTTTCATTTTTGGGGTAAGCGAAAAGTGACAATTTAACACAAAAATCATGCAAAATTTTTAGCTCAAATCAGCACTCTGTAAATTAATAATTTACCTTTAGGAACTTTGATTTTATCTTCATTTTCAATATTTAAAAGTATTTCATAATTTTTAAATCTACTCTCAACTCTTGCCGATTGTTGCTCTTTATGCTCATTTTTTTTAAGCCCTTTATCCTCCGAATTAGCTGCTTCGTCTTGATCTCCCTGGGTCATAAAGAACGAGTTAAAATTTTGATCAGCTTTATCTTCAACTTTTTTATTTTCTTGACCAGGTTCATTTATTTCTACAGAATAAATAAATTAATTTAATTTATTTTAATATTTTTAAATAAAATAGCAAACCATCTTCTATAAAGCTATTCAATATTTTGTCATTCTTAAAAGGCTTAAAAATGTCATTTTTCACATGTCCACCGCTATCAAATGAATCGTCTGATGAGGCTTTTTTGAAATTAACTGAAGATGCTGATGAAATATTCGATCGATCACATAATTGCTGATCACTCAAAATTTCTTGGTAATAAGTGAGCATTTTAGTTTCGATGGGAATCTTGGACACTTTGGGTACATTTGAATCCACAAATCTATGTTCTCGTTGAGGAACAATTACCGGCACCTTGAGAGGCTTTAGTGGTCGGATTTTTTGGATGTTCATTCCAAGACGGTCAACAAGATATTGCTTGATCAGTGGAGTGAATCCTACATTGTTATAGACAATCGGGTTGCCGTACAGAATCACTTCATTTAACAAAGGCCAAGTTGCAATTGCTATCAAATCGTCTTCTTGGCTGATCTGATTGTCTGCCAAATTGATGTAAACTAGCTCTGGAAAAGGCAGTTCGAAATTTTGGTCAAAGTTGTCTGTTGAAATCATCGAAAGTTTTGCATTTGTTTCGTCAATTGTTGTCAAATTGGCTATTTCCTCTATGTTGTTCTCTTCTTCCTCTTCCTCGAGAATAAATGAATTTCTAAATGTATTCGAATTGTGAATATTCATTTCGCTGTTCGGTCTGTCCAAGTCTTTAACAATGGACTCGTTTGATTTGGACTCTAGAAAAGTTCTTCTCGTTTGACTGGAGCTTTTTTGACGACTCTCTTGAAACAAAAAAATTAAAATAATTTAACAAAACTTTTTTAAATTGACTTACTAGCAGTTTTTCGCTTATGATATGATTTATTGAATTCTTGGTAAACATGATTTTTACGATATATCTTCAAATTGGGAATACTTGTGATGTTGTTTTGGTTTAGATACAAGCGTTTGAGTCTTGACAGAAAAATTTATTTGAACTTAATAATCTTTAGTTTTATTTGTTTGATAATACTTTTTTAGAACTGATAAAACATCAAAAGAGTCCTCTTCTTTCAGTTGATTTTGGTCTAAAAAGAGCTCTTCAAGACTTTGAAATTTTTCAGAGACTATTTTTTTATTACTTAAACATGATAAAATAAAAAATTAATAAAAATTAAATTCAATCAAATTAAAGTTTCATTAAAGTATCAAATATTGAATTTTTATGTCACAAAAGCGATTTTTTTTAATAAATAGTCGGCTTTCGAAGAAATTAATCTCCATATGTTACCCTGAATTATCACCCAATCATCAGCTTATCAATAGGTGCACAAAGATAAGTAAGAGTATGCTTGTCATGTATCTCAGAAACTAGACACTTCGAAATGCTTCGAAATGCATTTACCACTTAAAGCACATCTTGACTTAATTATAGACTTGTGTTATCAACACGAGAATACAGGTATAAATAGAGATTCAATTCTTAGAACTACAGAACGTTCAATTATCTTAATAAAGCTTTAATAATATATTGTATTTTAGTATACCGGTAACAATTGGTAGCAGCGATAAAATGATTTTCTTTTTGGTACCAATGTCAAAGGATTATTTGGAAAAACTTAGTGTACAAGAGCTCGTTCACTTAATAAAGATACAAAATGGGTCATTCGAATATGAATTTCAAAGATTGGAAAAAGATGGCGAAATGGTAAGTGGTCCAGAAGCTGAGCAAGTTGAATGGCTTCAAAATGTTCAGGGTTCCGGAAAACCTAAAAAAATGCTTATATAGTTCCTTTTCAAAAGGATTGAATTAATCGCCAACGCGAAAAAGATAAGAGATTTAACACATTTAACATATTTAACCGGTAACACATATTTGCCTATGAGGTTTAATTTTATTATAAATAAAAAAGGAAATAGAATTATTTTTTGTTCACCAGAAAAAAAATTAGTTTTTGGAATTTCTTCTTGAATATAAAAAATTTCTTTTGAAAAAAATTACCTTTAATTTTAAAAATTTTTTTTCAAAGTTGAAAATCAATTTTTGGTGAAAAAATCTATGATTTGGAAAGTGAAATGCAGAAAATTGCAGAGTACTTTGCAGACTTATTTTGCTGCATTAAGCAAATTTGCTCATAATCAAGCATCTTACAGAACTAAATTATCTATTTTAGTAAAAAAGTTATTCAAGTTTTTTCGAATTAAAACGAACTTCACAACCCCTTGCATCAGAGGTGTAGCGATTTTATCATGCAATGAATTTTCGCTATAGCATTCATTAAAACCTTTTTTACTTATGGCTTTAACTGGTTTAGCGTTAAATTTAAAACCTATTTTTTTTTAATATCATATTTTGATGAACATTTAATTCATAGATTGTTTAAAAAATGACTTATTAAAAATTTATCATTGAATTTCTTGTCATTTTGCATAAAACTAAATAAAATGAAAATTCTAATTGAAACAAATTAATCTAAAATTTTTACAAAATAAATTTAATTAATTCAATTTGAATTAGATTCCATGACGTCATTGAAAAGAAAAGAAACGTTTTTTTTAATAAATTAATATAAAAGTTGTTTCCTAATTTAAGTGGAAAAAATTTTATAAGTAAATTTTTTTTATAAAGTATTTTACTATTTTCTTTTATGTAATTCTGCCTGTCTGGCTTTAATCAAATAAATGATAAATAATAATAGACTTACGATTACAATTTAGAAATTCAGAAAATTATGAATATATTTTATTTTAAGAACTTTTTTTTACATTAATTTTTTTTTCTTTTGTCTTACATCTTTTCTATTTTGTCCATGGGACTTAAAACTTTTAATAAATAAATAATAAATCTACTTAAATGACTTAATTAGAAAGAATTTAACGACACTTAAGACAAGACGTGAACGTGTATACTTAATCAAGACCTTCAAGATAATGAACGGTCTAATTAAAATTCATTTACAGAATCCGCACATCAAAAGTCATGCACTCTCATCTAATGGTCCAGCTGGAGGAATCCGAGGACATCCAAGAAGATTGACCAAACAATTGACAAGAATCAAAAATAGAGATATGTTGTAGTTCTCTTAATAACTACAACACCAACTCTAGCCAACTTATGTGTCTATAGTTCAACAGTGCAATACTTTGATCTCATGCGTCTAGCAAGTCACTAGTATTTAACACTGTGTAAAATATTAGACACAGAGCTCTCTCTATTTTTGTTGTTATTAGAAAATATGAAGAACATATAATTTAGCACTTATTATTTTTTGTTATAATTTTCTTTTTGTTATTTTCTTTATTATTTGTTTAGGCTAGAAGCGGCCACTTATTAATAAAGTTATTATTTAATTTAATCTTTATTATTATATTGTGTTATAACCACGAACCAACAGATCCTAACAGATCTGAATAAAACATAAAATAAAGGTTTATAACAGATAGCTTCTTGACAAATCGAGTGGTAAACGAGTGGAAAAAATTACCAGTTGAAATTGCTAATGCAAAATCCAAAAATAAATTTAAAAACAAACTGGATAAATATTTGAAACTAAAATAATTAATTTTTTTCTATTAACAAAATTTTATCATTATAAGGATTTATGTTAAAACCAGACAGCTTCCATAGCAAGGTTACTTATTACCTTGCTCCGCAGTTAGCCTGCTGTAGCTTAATATTATTATTATTATTAATTTAATGTGACTTAATTTAATTAGAAAGTTTTTCAAAAAGTTTTGTCTGCTTTATCTTTGAATGAGTAATTTTTCTATGACATAACAATTCATTCATTTTTCTTAAATAAAATTCCTATCAAATTAATGTTTCATTCATTAAATTAAAACATTGAATTAAGTAAGTTTCATAGGCGAAAATGTTTAAGTTTTCGTATTCTAAATGACTAAAAAAATGTGGATTTTTTGGACGAGTTATTTTAGAAGCATTTGCCCTTGAGGCTCAATTTAATTAGATCAAAAAATAAAATAAAATCTTACTCTTTTGTAAATACATAAAGCTTTGAAAACGTATCAGGTAAAAATGTTAGGTTGTTTCCTGTTAACTTGAGACACTTGAGATTTTTTAATATTCCCAAGTGGGCTACGTCAATGGGCGTTAAATTGTTAAAGGACAAATCAAGTGACAATAGATTTATGAAATCTTCGTGTTTCACACGAATAGTTTTAATATTGTTGCATGCTAGAGCCAACTTTTGAACATTTGGAAAGTGTCGAAATGACTCGAAATTTAGACAATTTTCATTTGCATTTACATCAACTAAATTTTCAAACAATGCCATGTCATCTTCTTTAATTTGATTTAGATTTTTTCCGCTAATGTCGGCCACGCTCAAATTCAGAGGGTCTTCAATGCAAAAAAGTTGTAACTAGGAAAGAAACATTCTTTTAGATTGTTCAATAAATGAGCGTTCTTATTTACCAAAAAAAAGCCGTCAAGAAGATACGGATTCTTGGGATTTTCTGTATCTGAAGAGTCCAAAAAATCAAACTTTTTTAGTATTCTTCTTTGCGGAATTGCTTTCTCTCTATTTGACTCTTCCTTTTCGTATTGCTCTAGCCTTTTATTTGTCAAAACTGCGTCAAAATACTTTTGATTTTCAGATTTGAGAGCAGTGATCCATCCTTGATCATCTAAATGGCAAAGAAATTAGACTATCAAGTTGGGAAATGATTATCAAGTTCTTAAGTCCTACAATCATTTGCATTGCGAACAAGTCGGCGGACAGGAAAGCTGTTGGTGATTATTCCTGAGGAATCGTTTTGCAGTTTATAAAGCTGATTTTCCTGATTAAAAATTGTCTGTGTGTTGCTCATGTTCAAAATTTGCTGACCATTGGTGTTAATAGCTAATGAGCTCGATTAATTATTATTCTTTTTCTTTTTATTATGTTTTTAAATGAAAAAAAAAGCTTTGAAATAATAGTTTATGCACCTCTGAAATATAAGAAAGCGTTATATTACTATAGTAACTAAAAAGATTCTTCGAAAAGGATTTTTATTTGGAAAAATAAGTTTATACTTAGACGATAAAAAATTAAATTTGCGTGTTTCAGACTGGAAAGAATTCTGAGAATTTGTTATTTATTAATTCGGAATTGAATATTTTTATTATTTAAATCAAGATCAATTTAATATTCATTTGCGTTCCATGAAAAAAATTCCCAAGATCAACTTAATTTACTTGTCAATTATTTTTATTTAGAAAATTATGAATTTCTGAAATCGTAAAAAATTTCTTAGGAAATCATGCTTTTGAAGTAATTTTGAGAATTATTTTTTTTTTAATTTCGCATCATAGCATAATGTTTTAGATGTCTTGAAAAGTGATCAATCAATAAACTACAGTAATTTAAGTTTAAACTTTTGATATATTTTTCAAGGCCCAAATGGTCAAAATTTTCAATTAATTATTTAAGATGATTTCATAGAAAAAATAAATATTCTATTAATTATTTATTTATTCGATTAAAAGCGTGCTTATTCTTTTCCATTCGGCAAGCTTGAAAAGTTCGTTAAACTGTTGATCTAAATAAAATATAAAAGATTTTAAAAAATTGTTTAAAAATTTATAATTATTATCAAATAAAACTCGTTTTCTATAAAATTTATGAAATTTTTATTGAAAAACTTTAAATTAATAATTTGATAATGGAAAAATCAAGCATTATTTAGCACTGTTGCCTTTTTCGCAATATCAGCAACTTAAACATCTAGAGAAATCAAATTGTCTTTATAATTTGGACTTAAATACTTTTTTCCTATACGTTTACTTTACAATTACTGTCCTTTAAGGAAAAGCAGTATAATTTGATCTGGTAAAAATCAATGGCAATCATACCAGTAAACAGTTTTGTCTATTATACTTAATTATTTTTTTTAAAAGCGAATGGTTTTGAATTTTTTACTGAATTAAGACTAGAATACAATTTTAAAAAATTAACTGAACTATTTGACATTTTTTAAAATCCAAAAGTTTTAAGATTTAAAACAAGCATTAAGTTTTATTTTAAATATGATCTAGATACTCCAAAAAATATCAAAATTATAAGAAATAATAATTAATGACACTAATTTGAGATATTCAAAAATATTTAGTTTGAGCTCTTAAGGTTTTTCTTTATTTTATTTTTTGGGAAATTATTGTCAAGACATATTATCTTTTATAATTTTTAAATCCAGCCATCTATCAAGCTATTTTATTTATTTGTATATCTGTACCGAGTTAATGCTCCTTCAGAACAAAAAAATATATAAAAAAAAAATAAATTAAAAAAGGGTTAAATAAGATAAAAAAAATAAAAATATTTAAAAAAAGGATAAATAAATCTAAGTAATAAAAAGAAAATTAAAAACGATATGTTGAAATAGCTAGAGGTTAGACATGTTTAAATATTTGATAGTTGAGGAAAAAAAGAAGAAATTGTTAGGTAGCAATTACACAATGGAGTTGGATATTCGATATATATTGATTCGAAACCTTCTCTATATTCTTCCACAAGTCTGACTACCATTGGAACAGAATGACTCAATCCTCCCCTGACATATCTCTCACTCAACTCAAAGAGTCGATTTGAAACTGTTTGAAGTTTAAGTTTATTGAAGGCCTCTTGGTGCATAATATTTAAGGGGGTATAATATTTCTGCTTCAAAATAGATCGAACTGCTGAATTTTGAATAACTTGTATTTTTTTGATGTTAGTTTCTGAGAATGAATTTAAACAAGGAAAAGAATAGTCCAAGATTGATCCTATCAAAGATTTGTAAAGATTACCTTATGTTTAAGGTTTTAGACCCCATTTTTTATTTGATAGATATTTTATTATATTAAGCCTTGAATTACAGCGTTCTTTTAATTCATCCACCATTGGACTAAATGTAAGTTTTGGGTCTAGTGTGATGCCTAAGAATTTTACTTTTTCCTCATTATTTAAATTGTTACCATTAATTTTAAGGTCAAGATTTATTTTGAATTTTGTTTTTTTCTCAAAGATCATGTAACATGACTTTTCAATAGAAATTTTCATTTTCCATATTAAAAGCCATTTTTCAACTTCGTTTAAGTACTTATTGATCGTGTTTTCAAGATTCTTATTAGCTTGTAAATTAGTCCATCGTGCCAAACTTTATCAAAAGCTTTAAAAATGTCAAATTATAGACAACAGACATTTTTCTCTCTATTAAAAGGCTCTACAAATTTTTGAATAGGAAAATAAACATTATCTGCAGTGCTTCTATATTTTCTAAATCCTGATTACTCATGTATAGGTAATTTATTGTTCTCAAGAAAATTATGTATTCAAGTGTAAATAATACGTTTAAGTATTCTTTCAAGACAACTTGTCATACTAATAGGGCTATTAGGGTCTTGAGAATCAGAAGAGAATTATAAATTCATATCTGCTATATTTTAAAAGCATTCGACGACATTTTGGCCTTGCTGTCTTCTCTTGGTTAGCATTTAAATGATGTCTCTTGTGTTTTTTATACTTTTTGATGTTTATATACTTTTTTAAAATCTTTCCGATATAGGTATAATGGAAATTAAACTTTCTAGTCATCTTTCTTTGCGAACGACCCGATTTATGATTAAAATAGGCTCTAAGTTTAGCTACCATTAGTTTCGTCGCTATTTTAGTAGGTCCACCACTTACTTTTTTTCTCTTGAAAGTTTTATCTTTTTCTATAATATCTAGCCAATGATAAACAGAACGTTTTCTGTATTCAAGACCAGTGAATCGCCTAACTACTTCAGCTTTTGGCAAATTTTGGTTACTTTTTACAAAGTTGTACAAATCTTTTTTGATGGTTTCGTACATTTTTTACTAACAACTTATCTAAAATTTAACTTTTTGAAATAATTTTTTTTTCATTTTAAAGCTTGAATTAGTCTGATTTTAAATTTTGAAAAAAAGTTGGGAAAGTTCTTGACCACTTTTTCTTCACCCGTTATTGATTTTTTTGTTGAATAAATTCGAGCCTCGAATGGATTAATCATTTTGGTGTTTATTTGATAATTAAACATAAATTGTCTAGTAATATTTAGTATTTTTTTTTGAAAAATATCAAAATCATTAGATTAATTAAGTTTTAAAATTTTAAATGATCGTTTCGATTTTAAAATTTGATCTGAAACTTTGATTTGCCATTTTTTTATTTTCTAAAAATTTCCTAATTTAAAAACTATGACGAACAGACAAATAAAGTATTGTCATTAATTTTTTATTGTAGAGAGATGGAATCAAATGATGGTTTGATGAGATTGGCATTTAAAAAAATTAATTTGGAATTTAAAAATTTTATTAATAACCATTACACGCGACCATAAAAAAAAACAAACGATTACTGTGAATAAAATAAAATTTTATCTTCGTTTCTTTATATCTTTGTTCCAAACTTTGAGCAAAACACGTGAAAAATAAATACCGAATGCATGAATTTGAACAACCACAAATAGATACATGTACCATAAAACAATAATAGGAAAATCATGATAGGTATTTGCTGTTTGTTTGGTTTGCGCATATTCTAATAGATCTGATGCGTTAAATAGCATTGTAGACAATATAGGACCAAGTCCCAGAACAACAGTTCCAACATAGTAAAATTTTAGCAATGATTTTCTGCTCCTATTTAACGAAAAGTAACCCGCAATAGCCGGAACTAAACTTGTCAACCAAATATATTGCCACAAGTTTGGCTTGGGAACCTCGGGAAACTCAAATAATTCACTGAAATATTTATTTCCAAAATAAAATATCATTTGAATTACAATGATACATGCCATCATTAAATGCATCCATATTGAGTAGCGCACAAATTTCTTAGTCTCTACACTTTAAAAGCATTAGATAAAAGAGCTTTAGTGACCAGGAGCCTAAGAAATAAGTTAAAAATAAAACCTTATCTCGTAATCAGAAGCAACCTTCTCTCTATGCATATAATCATTTCCATCTGTGCCTGTAGGTCTCGAGGTCCCATTTCTTGATGCCATTTCTTACAAGTCGTTTCCAATTAAGGTTTTGGCTTTTTTAATTAAAAAAAAATAAATTGAAAATTATCAATCAAATTTTGAACACAAACGTTTGAGATTTCTAAAAAATAAAATTTTAATATTTTCTTGGAAGAAATATTTTACGTGGTTAAAATCTAAAATCTCAAATCTAACATACCAATTTATCTTTGTAAGATAAACCTAATGCTTTTATCAATTAAGACTATTAGAACTTTGAGAAGCATTAGATTAAAAGTGTTTCCCATTATTCATTGAAATTGTTATAGGCTTTAAATATGCCACAATTATCAGCTCTAAATATTATTATTTCTAAGCAAAAAGGCAAGAAAAAAAATATTTATTTATTTACCAAATCGAATTTGAAAAATTATTTCCAGTAGTTCTTTTAATTCAATTAAATCATGTGATGATGTCTCAATAAAATCAATTTATAAATTTCCTAATGACACCCCAACAAATCTCTTAGATCAATTCTTTGAAGTCATAAAACTTGACAAAATAGAAGTCCGTCTTAAAAACCTCTTTATAAAATATATTAGAAAATGTGTTACATTTAAAAACAAACTAGTACTCAATCTCATTGAGGACTATGTTGGTGCATTCGTTAACAGTTCAAGGAGCTGTAAACAAAAAACGCCACTTTGTAGTATCTGGGATGAAAACAAGCTATGGATCAATGAAAGGGGACTTTAAATTTTTATTTTTTATAACAAAAAAAACAGAAAAACAAAAAAAAGTAAAAAGTCAAGAAAAAAAAAATTATTTATTTACCAAAAGGAATTTGAAAAATAATTTCCAGTAGTTCTTTTAATTCAATTAAATCATGTGACTAACACAATTATGAAAACACTCTATTTTAATTTTTAAATTTATTTAAAAAGACAAAACTTTACTTTTATTTATTTTTTTTTACATCACCCTCGCGGTGTTTCCTGAATAAATATTATTATTATTATTATTAAAGAAAAAATTGAATTTTTTGGTTGTATTTTTTTAAAGCCCTAAACTTAATATATTTTTAAAGAGTGCCCACTACGAAAACTCACAATAGCCACATGAAACAAAAAATTAAGGCTACATTTCCTTTTTGAGCTATTAATAAACAAAAATCTAAAATAAATTTCTTGATTTTATGCTAATTTTTAACTAGCGTCTATTAATAGTATCTTGCATTAAACCTGCACACAAAAATTTAGCTTGCATTTTAAAAATCCCTTCTAAAATTACATAAGCCATTTCCAATGCAAAATTTTGAGCCAAATTTGAAGCATTTAGTCTAATGTCTATCTAGAATTATTTTCAACAAAGTTTCAAATTTTTGATCAAAATGTTTGCAAATATTGCCAGAGTTTTAGCTCAAAGCAGCAACAAGTATCTCTCTTGAATTATTTTGAAGAGAATAAAATTTAAATTTTAAAACAAGATGCTTGCCACTAATCCGCGCCAAGCATTCTCTTCCAGATTTGCCCTATGACTTTAATGCATTGGAGCCTGTCATATCGGCCGAAATTATGCAAGTGCACCACCAAAAGCATCATGCCACTTATGTCAACAATCTAAATGTAGCAGAAGAGAAACTTTTCGAGGCAAAACAAAGAGGATCAGTATCCGACCAAATAGCTTTAACATCAGCCTTGAAGTTTAATGGTGGTGGCCACATAAACCATTCAATTTTTTGGACTATTTTATGCCAAAATGGTACCTCCGAACCGGGTGGAGAACTAGCCGAAGCTATCAAAAGAGATTTTGGTTCTTATCAAAGGATGGTAGATTTGTTAGTTGCCACATCCACCGGTATTCAGGGGTCCGGATGGGGATGGTTAGGATACAACAAGCAGCTGAATAGACTAGAGATTGCCGCGTGTGCTAACCAAGACCCTCTGCAAGCGACAACTGGCTTGCATCCATTGTTTGGCATTGATGTTTGGGAACATGCTTATTATCTGCAATACAAAAATGCTCGGCCCGACTATGTCAAGAGCAT
Organism: Brachionus paranguensis; assembly: GCA_016802215.1. NCBI lineage: Eukaryota > Metazoa > Rotifera > Eurotatoria > Ploima > Brachionidae > Brachionus > Brachionus paranguensis. The sequence continues at coordinate 794,443 of JAESIX010000026.1, read as the reverse complement.
TTTCAAAATTGCCAACTGGAGAAAAGTCGAAGAGCTTTTTGGAAAAGCTAGACACGACTAAAAAGACCCCAATTTTTTTTTCCAAATAAAAACTAATTCTATTAAAATCTTTTATTTTTTCAATAAATTACCGGACTTGAAAATTTGGATTTTTCCTAAAACAGCCCTAAAATTTTTGTCTTGAAAAAAAAAAAAAATTAATTCTTTTTTTTAACTTGTTCAACACCAGAAGCACCAAACGAGTGAGTGCACTTTCAAAAATATGCATGAGAAATGTCCGAAAAACTCACTTTCAGAACAAAGATTCAGACCATATCCGACTGAGAAACCTCGAAATGAAAACTCAAGCCATCATTACAATGCCACTTTGGCAAAATTACTAAGCTTGTCAGAAAACAACTATACATTATTTAAATCGCTAAATTTCAGCAATAATATTGGTCTGCTCTTGCTTTCAGATAAAAATGACTGTCGGGAACCGAACAAAAAAGTCCAGTTTAACATTACTCCTGACTTTTTAGAACCCGACAACCATGAATACTTCAAAGACAGCTATTTTTACTATTCATCGTCAGGAATTTCCTCTTCAGCAAAAAAGAGTCCTAAAAAAACACCAATCTCAATTTTAAAGCCCACTAACACCCAGGAACAGAAAAAAAGATGGATATGCTCACTTTGTTTGAGCTATAATGCACAAGACCAAAAGATTTGTTTTCTGTGCAAAAATTTTAAAAGTGAATTAGATAGCAATTATTTGAAAACAAGCTCATTTGCTGGTCTGCCAATCTTGAAAAAACAACCTTCAAAATTATGGAAATGCTATCCATGCTGCTATGCAAATTGTGATTCAGACTTTTATTGCAAAAATTGCCGCAATTCCAAACACGATCCTCGCAATCAAATTATGGAAAGAAAAGAACTGTCTGAGCAAAAGAAGTATTTCAACGAGTTATTTTCAAAAGATAACAAAGAAAACTCTGCAACCAGTTTGGACCAAGTGAAGAAAATAGCAAAACCATTAGCTTGGCAATCCAACAATATGTCGTCAGGAACTTTATATTCAGCAAAAGATAGCAATTATTTGAAAACAAGCTCAATTGCTGGTCTGCAAAACTTGGATTTAAACACTAGAAAAGAACTGTCAAAATCTTGGAAATGCATTGAATGCTCTTTTGTAAATAATAATTCAGAGAATTGTTGCAAAAATTGTCGATCTTCCAAAATAAATCTTGGTAATAAAATTCATGAAATCAAAGAGCCATTTAGCCTTACCAAATATTGGACTGAGGGAAAGAAGCATTTAAACGAGTTGTTCTCAAAAAATAACAAAGAAAACATTGCAACCAGTTTGAACCAAGCTAAGAAAATAGCAAAACCATTAGCTTGGCAATCCAGTACTATGAACTAACTTTTTGATTATTTATTTTTTATTTAATTTTTTTTTAATTAGTCAATTCGCCATTCTTTAGTAATAACTAATTTTTAAAAAAAATTTTTATTTTTGTTCTCGACAAAATTTGTATCATTTTTTTTGGCATAATTTTATTCAATAATTTGATAATAATTTTACCAGACTTCTCCAGAATTTCGAATTAATAAAAGTAATTAAAATTATAATTTACATGATTGTCAAACAAAAAATTAAAGTAAAATAAAAAATATTTTTTAAAATAAAATTTTTATATTAAAATATTTTTAAAAGAAATTCTTTAAATACTTTTGTTGTGATATATTTTAAGCTTTAATGAAATTATTCTTACAATATTTCAAAAATTTTCAGTTTATGATAAAATTCTAATAAATTAAAATAAAATTAAAATGAGAGCAAATGCAATGATTTAGAATGATCAAAATTTTTTTTAAAAAAACACTATCTAATCTTTCATTTTTATCAAAATAAATTTTTTAAAACAAAATCTTTGAGCAGAGTTGTTTTTGAGTCACAAGTCTTAAGTCAAGTCAAGTCAATGACTTATAAATTTTATTTTTTTTTAATTACTTAGTCATTAAGTCATTACTTAGACTTATATTTTTGTGACTTATAAACAAGTCTGATTTGAACAAGAGATATTTGGGCTTTGGGGGCCCTGGTCAAAAAGTACAAATCTGATCGAAACAAGCGAATTTTGAAGCTTGTTTCGATCTGTAAAAGCCAAAGGCAAGCTTAATTAATGAACTATCCATAAGTTCCTTGGGTGACCGGGTCCTCAAAAAATCCAGGTCACCAGATCGTTTTGAAAAAAGCCGAAAAATGCGTTTTTTTCACTTTTTCAAACTTGAATAATTCAATGACCGTTGAGTATTTTCAACTCCGGTCAAAAGCATGTTGTAGAACTCTTTGAGATCTTGAATTTGAGTACCTTATCATTACGGTAGCTTAAAAATTGACCAAATTGCAAGAACGTGAAGTTTTTGAATTTGGTCAAAATTAACTTGTTTTCAAGTCGCATAACTTTGCGAATTTTGAAGCTTTTTTCGATCTGTAAAAGCCAAAGGCAAGCTTAATTAATGAACTATCCATAGAGTACAAGTGTGAACCGTGCCTCAAAATTTTAATTATTTAATTAAATCCACCTTTTTTTTGCTAAAAAATTGGCTTTTATTCTTAGACTTTAAAAAAAAAAATTTAAATAATTGACTTGATTTTAAAAATTTTGACCAACTCAAATCGAACTAGGAGTCTAGATGAGAAGACCGTCAGCGATGGAGATGGATATGATTAAATTGTTTTTTTAATGACTTTTTACATTATGACATTTAATTTTTTTATGAGATAACTAATTACTAAAAATGACAACTATTACTTTTAATTTACGATTTATACATTTAATTGACTATTTTTTTTGACAAATTAATATAAATAAATGAATTTTTTTTCAAAAGCGGGGGGAAAAAAAAATTAAATTAAAGGCAAAGAAAAATGAATAATAATTATCGCAATTAAAAGAAAAAAAAAGAAAAATATTTATGATTAGATTTTGTCTTGTATTAAATTTTTTTGTTGTCTTTCTTTTTCAATATACCGTTTTTAAATTTCTTTTTATTTTATTTTATCTAACTTTTACATTTTATGGTTTTGTGAAATTTGGTACAAAATAATAAAATAAACTAAAAATTAATGCTAGAAAAGCTTTTGGCTTTTTTTCTGAAAGCCTTTAATTTGTTCTGTAAGCGCAACAAAATGCAATATACTTAGTTGCACCAAAAGTCAAAATCTGCTAATGATGTGCAAAGTCTCTGCAAAATGCACTATAACCAAATTTGTCCAAATTTAAATTATGCTAAATTTCAGAGTTTTACCATATTGTTGATAATAGTGCAACTTTGAATGTTGCACCATGTTGCATTTACAGAGCTTGCTTTTGACTTTTAGATGAAAAGTTATAACAATTTTTAACTTTTTGTTCTGTTCTATTGTACTAAATTTCACAAAACCCATTTTATTTTTATTTTTATATATTTTTATTCTGAAGAAGCTCGATACATTATTTTATTTATTTATTTATTTGTTTGTTTTCTGTATCGAGCTAAAGATCCTTCAGAATAAAGTAAATAAAAAAAATAGAGTTAATAAAATAAAATAAAATAAAAATAAAGTAAACCAGCTAAAAAAAAAATGTAAAGAAAGTTTAAAAGACATATATTGAAATGCTGAAAAAGGTTGTTACATGTGACAGAAGTTTACATAGTTGAAGCTTCATGAAAAAAAGAGGAAATAGTAAGGTAGCAATTACACAATTGAGTAGGGTATTCAATATATCTTGGTTCGAAGCCTTGTTTGTATTCATCCACTAGTCTGACAACCAATGGAATAGAATGACTCAGTCCTGTCCCAACATATCTCTCACTCAACTCAAAAAGCCGATTCGAGACTGTTAGTAATTTAAGTTTATTAAAAGCCTCATGATGCAAGATGTTGGAGGGAGTATCATATTTTAACTTAATTTTAACTTAAGGATAGATCTGACTGCTGTATTCTGAATTGATTGTAGTTTTTTGATATTATTTTCTGAAAATGAATTCAAGCAAAGAAAAGAATAGTCTAAAAATGATCCGACTAAAGTTTTATATAAATTTCCTAGTGTGTTTTGAGTAAGACCCCATTTTTTATTTGACAATATCTAAATAATATTTAATCTTTTATTGCAACGTTATTTAATTTCTTATACCAGTTTATTAAAGTGTAACTTTGAATCAAATTTAATGCCAAGAAACTTGATTTCTTTTTTGGCTCACTATTCTGTTTCCATAAATTTTTAAGTTTAGATTTCCACTCTCTTTTTTGTACCTAGAAAAGATTACAGAACACTACTTTTCAACTGATATCTTCATTTTCCATTTAATAAGCCATTGTTCTAGTTCGTTGGTGTATTTATTTATCTTATTTTCAAGGTTCCCCTTTTTGTTATAAATGAAGAATGTAACTCTGACCATCTGCGAAAAGCAAAGAGTATTCATTATTTGTTTTGTTTCTTTTGGGAGAGTCATTAATATATATATACTAAATATAAGAGGACTAATTACTGAGCCTTGAGGAACACCTGCAGTTATTTGATATTCTTCGCTCAAGTGATCATTCACATTTACCTTAAATGTCCTAGAGTCTAAAAAGGATCTAATCCAGTAATGAGGTGGATTCATTTTAATCAATTTAAACAGTAAACCTTCATGACAAACCCTATCAAAGGCTTTAGAAATATCAATAAACAGACCGCAAACACTTTTTTTTTCTATTAAATGATTCTACAATTTTTTGAATTTAAAAGAAAAGATTATCTGATGTTCGCCGGTGTTTCCTAAATCCAGACTGCTCCTGGATAAGGAGCGAATTTTGTTCCAAAAAATTGTATAATCTTGAATATACTATTCGTTCCAGTAACTTTCCTAAACAACTCATTATACTAATTGGTCTATAATTTAAAGGATCTTGTAAAGTAGAGGCTACGATTTCTATTAATGAGTTTCTTGGTAAGTTTTTTAACGTTCTTTTGTTAGATTAACAATGTTCGGGGGAGACTGGTTTTGTAGATTTTCTGAGAAAGGTAAGGAATGCTTTTATGTGATTCAGAAATGATTTTTTTTGTAATTTTATCATTTCGTTGATCTATAGTGAGGGAATATTAATTATTTGGGAATTTAAAATCTCGCTAAAAAATTGCCAGTTTGCTTACTTATAGTTAAATTCTTTAACTGTTGATTTATTTTCTAATTGATAGCCCATAGAAATTGATGCTTTGATTGGGAAATGGTCATTAGTCATGACTTGACTATTTAAGACATTGAAGTCGGTAATTTTGTCAATTAATGAAGTTGAAACTAAAAAAAGATCAAGAATTTCAGAGTAATTCTTATTAAAAATATTGAAAGTAGGGCGCTTATCATTGATTACTGAAAATTATAACTCATTAATTATTCTTTCCAACATTATGCCGTTTTCATTTTCCCCAACGCAGCCTATTTGCTTTGTTCTAGCGTTTAGATCACCACCTAAAATGTAGTTTCTACATTTTTTATTAACTGTTTTAAAAAAATCAAAGTTCAGAAGCACATAGAGTGGATTATAAAGACTAAATACAAATAATTTATTATTCTTCCCTAAATTTAGCTTTATACAAAGGATTTCGCAATTGAATTCCTCATAAGACAAATCTTTTATATATTCAATTCCTTCTTTAATTAAAATAGCTACTCCTCCTCGATACTTGTTGCGTGGTTTTGTTACGAACTAATAATTGTGAAAATCAAGATTTCCTAAGAGATGAACCCTACTAGGTAAGTGAAGACAATTCCAGTGTGAAGTTACTAAACTGTTCTTAGAGGAAAGTTGACTTGATAGATTTTTCTTCATTGCTTATTTGAATTGGATTTTTTTTGTATAAAATCGGTGTTTTTTTTATTTGAAGTGAGTCAATTATTATCGTCTTGAAATACGTCATTAAGTTCACTGTTTTCTTTATCATTCACTTGGTCTTTTAGTTTTTTCGATTCTGCTGTTAGTGAATCATCGGATTCTGAGACGCGCTTGATTTAATTCGATTTAATTCAGATATTTCAATTCGCTTACTTGTTTGAACATTGGTGGAAAGGTATTTTGATGGCCTTATAGATTGATCCCTTAATCCCTTTAATGATTTATCCAATTTTTCCAAATTTGAGCTTATTATTTGTTCAGAATCTTTATTAAGATTAACTGATAGAACTGGAGTATGCATACTTTTTTGGCTTGACTGTAACGGCAAAAGAGATTTTTCATTTGTTGACTTGTTTTTGGGGAACTCTGGAGTTTTGGTAATCATGTCGAAAATAATTGTTTCTATTTTGAAAACTTCTTCTTCTTCATCTTGAATCGCTAGTTCTCTATGTTCGATTTTTGCTCGTTCAGTCGATTTAAGCCTCTCAGCTAAAGAGCATTTCTGTGTCAAATGTCCTTTTTGATTACAGTTTTCGCAAGCTTGGCTCTTAACAGGACATCTAGCAATTTTGTGAACTTCACCATTACAAAAAAAGCAATTTTGTTTTTGTCCAACAATTGAAATTACGCACTTTAATCTGTATAGAATTGTTTGACCAGTCAAATTTCAAACTAACTGATCTTATTCTTTCGGGAAATAAACTTTTACTTTTACTTTTACGTTTCACACCGTTTTTAACATGATATCTTAGTACGTTTCTTCTGAAATTTGTTCAACTTTGACTCCATTGATTATAACAGCATCGAAAAAGTCTCTGAATAATTCCTTGTTGAAATCAAAAATTCAGGGAGATAGTGAAACTTAATATCGAGTACTTTCTTGTCTCTGACAATTTGTTGGCATCTTCTAGCATGAAAAAGTCACCTTTTATTTCGATTGAACATTCAAAGACTTTCGCGGTAAAGGCGTGTTGGAACTTTATAATCCATATTTTGTTCGAAGATAAATTGTAAATTGCTGTAATTTCTTTAAATTCGGTGTCTCTGAGTACACATTTGAGTTGCTTTAAGATTGTTTTGTGACTAACAGGTTTCTCCAACTTTTTAAGATTCAGATTTCATAAAATTCCAACTTTGAATTTTGCTTGGGTTCGCTAGCGAACTTTCCATTTGAAATTTAGCTTTTAAATCACGTGATTAAGATCAAGATTGCTAAGCCAAAAGTCGAATTTTTGAAATTTTATTTAATACTAGCAAGTTTCTTCTTTTTGTGGTTTCTTCTACGTTAATGAAACACGGTAATTTATCTGACAAATTTAGAATATTTGATTAATTTTTTTTAATCACATATTTTTATTCACACTGGTCACTTAATAGGTTATCAGGCCTTATCTCATAACTTAGTAGAATTTACTTGTCAAATATTTCAATAGACCCAAAAAAACTCTTCTTGGGTTGTCTTTCTCACCTATTCACATTCGAAGACAAAAATTGCCTTCAACTAGATTAATTTGAATATATTTTTATGGGAGACTGTTGGAATAAAGCAACAAACCAATTAGCTTATGTTTTTTAAATAAAAGTATTAATCGACCAACATCTAAATCCATGGTCCATTTGAAATAAATTAATTCTTTGCATGAAAAAAAATTTAAATATCTCAAAATTATTAACTCCAAAATACTCGACACCTTTTTCTTTCTTTTTAGTATTTATCTTTATCTGGCTATTGCTCGAGTGTTTTGAGTTTTAATTCTTTCAAAAATACTACTATCGGATTCACTTCCAAAATTCTCACTGTATGTGAGAGGTATTGTTAAACTTTTGCTCAGACCAAAATTAACAGTTACCGTGCTGCGGTTAATCAAAACAACCAAAAATGAGACTATACTTTAATTAAAATATTGTGAATACTTGGATTTGAAAAATCACTAAAGAGTGGCGAATCGATTAATTGAAAAAAAAAACAAAAAAAACTAATAAATATAAAGTTTAAGTTCCAGAAATTCTTAAGTGCAATCTTGATGGTGTGCATTTTACAGAAAATTGCAGATTTTTTGCAGAGCTTGGAATTTGTTTGTACAAATTTGTACAAATTGTACTTCTCTATACAGAACCATTTTTGCACAATTAGAAAAAAAATTATAAACTTTTTACGTTTTGTACTAAAATTTCACATTGCCGAAATTCAGATAGCACTTAAGTTTTGAATTTCTGGAACTTTAATATTATAATTTTTAGTTTTTTTTTCAATTAATCGATTCGCCACTCTTTAGTGATTTTTATAAAAGATATTTTTAGTTATTTTCTCAACAAAATTTGTATTATATATTTTAGCATAATTTTATTTTATTTTATTTTTATTGATCAGTAGGCAAATTATTTGATAAAATTATACTATAATTCTCAAGAATTTAAAATTAATAAAAGTAATTAAAATAATAAAAAAATTTAAGTAAAATCATATTTTAAAAATAAAATTTAGAAGCAATTCGTTTAATACTTTTGTTTTGATATATTTTAAGTTTTAATGAAATTATTCTTACAATATTTCAATAATTTTCATTTTAATAAAATTCAAAAAGCAAAATAAATGGCGAAGTCAAATAATAATGTTGTGCTGTTTAATATAAATGATAAATCTGAAGATGTGTGGGATGATCGAGCTCTTATAAGAGCGTATGATAAAAGTATTTCGAGAATCAAAAAGGAACTTGGCAAAAAAATGGAATGTGCTGAAAAAAAATTAGCTCCGGATGATTTGGACTTGGATGAGGAGGAAGAAGAGGATGAATTTGAAGAAGAAAACGAATTTGATCAAGAAAATGAAGGCTATTATGATGAAGACGAAGACAATGAAGTCGATTTAATTAAATTTAATGAAAAAGAGCTAAAAAAAAATCTCAAAAATTGGTCGATTGGTGATTTGTGCATGGCCATATACAATGAAGATGGACTACTATACCCTGCTGAAATAATCAAAATTATTAATAATGGTGATGTAAGTAAAGGGAAATGTGTCGTCAAATTTTTGTACTATTTAAATGAAGAGGAAAAATATTTAGATGAACTGTACGAATATACTGGAACAAATGATAAAACAATTGGAAGCGAGAAAAAGCAGGAAAATCTAAAGAATGTTCCGTCCGAAGAGAACCCTTCAAGAATTTCGTTCTCTAATTTCCAAATACCTCCCCCACCTCTGCCTGACAAAATACTTAATAAAGAAAAGTCAATTACAAGCGAACAAGATGCTCTACATTCAATGCTTTTAAGTTGGTATATGAATGGCTACCATACAGGCTATTATCTTGGTTTGACTCAAAATAAAAATAATTCATCGTAATTTTGTGTTTATTTATTTAATAAAGTCAATAATTATTTTAATTAATTAACCTTTTTTTTCAAAAAAAAATTCAAATTAATAATTATGCAAGAAAAAAATTCAAATTTGTACAACGTTGTAGTACCACTCTAAAAAATAAAATTTAAATTTTTTTTTATTAATAAAATAAAAAGATCGGTTAGAAATAAGTAAAGCTTTACAATAAAAACAAAAAATACAAAAATAGAAATAAAAAAAATTAACAACAATCTTAAATAATTTTTATAATAACATGTTATAAAGTGAGGAAAATAAAAACCAAGTAGTAGAACAGTTCTATAAAATTAAATTTGAAGTTTTATTTTGCTACTTTTACATAAAATTATAATGTCTCACTTAATAAATGTGCAAATTGGGCCTCATTGATTATCGATTCTAAAATACTTTGAAAAAATTTATTTATCTTATGAGCTTGTGTCCTTCATGGTTGCCTTTTCTCTTTTTAAAAATTTAATATTCAAAATACATACACCTTAAGGAAAGTTTTAATACTACTGTACAAAAGATTTTATCTTGTTAAGTACCAGTGTTGAATGATTTATATTCTATATTGAATTTTTTTGCATTTTTTAATAACTAAATAATTACTAAAAAAATAAATTTTTTCTTAATCGTAAACCGTCGGGTTAAAACTCGCGCGAAACCATATTACAACTGTTGGAACTTCTGTTCTGAAACCAGAACCTCAACAATGACTTGAGAATTGTATAATTATATTTAAGATTAAATATTTGTGTATAAACTATTTTACAATCATTTCTAATTTTAATATATTTAGCAGCATTTTTTTATTTAGATATTTTTTGGCATTCTTTCTAATTTAATGGCCTCATTTATATATATAGGAAAATAAAATTCATTATTGATTGTTTTATTTCTAAGAATAAACTTTATTTTTGTTTTTAATTTTAGAGATTTAGTTGAGCAAAAGTTAAAAAAAACAAAAAATACAAAAATTTAATTTTCTAATTGTAACATGTAAATTTAAATTGCTAAAGTTTCACAAAAAAATTATCTTCAAAAAAAAACAAAAAAAATTTAAAAAAATAATAAAGATTTTTCAACCTGTCAGATATTTAAATTAAAATTTTAAATTATCCTTATTTTATTATGATAATTGTTTTAATTTAAAGTTATTAAAAGAATTAAAAAATAAGACCCATGCAAAGTTCTGCCTTGAGTTAATTAGTTGAGTAAATTGGTTGAAAAAAATAAATCAAAAATTTTTTTGAGATTAATTTTATTTGCCTTTTAATTAAATTAAAAATAAAGAGATTGAAAAAAGAGATGAAAAAAAATGAGCTGATAAGTTTATTGATAAGATACGAAAATGACACTTATGTTTATTTGAGTTGTTAACAATATATTTTTCATCTTTTTTTTTGGCATCTTTTAAAAATGGCATGACTTATTCGAACTTAAATTTTTTTAGTAAATTGGTTCAAATTTTTTAAATGTCGGTATTTTAATTTGTCCGAGTGGTTTTTTGTTTGTTTGTAGAAGAATATTGGATAGGCATATCTACAGAGGTATTTGATAAAATTATTTTTTTTAAAATAATAAAATATTATGGAAAAAAACCCGGGGATTTTCCGAATGGCAAAATCAATAGAATAAAATTAGAAGTTCGTTTTAAAAACAAAACAAAGTCTTGGTCTGGATGGTGTTGGTAGCATTTAATTCGTGACTTTAATTCGCCTAATTTGACTATGGTGAAGTTTAGATATAAAATAAAAAAAATAATAGATTTTTCTTTTTTTTCTTTTTAATAATTTAACATCGTTCAATGAGTTTCATTAATTTTTTAATTTTATATCTAGACTTCACCAAAGTAAAATTAGGCGAATTAAAGTCAAATAAAAAAATCCAGTTTTCCTAAGACGCTTATCAATTAATTCTCTTGAGTTAACATTTTATGTTTGGCTATTCAGATAGTAAGAGTTTTGGATAAATAAAATAAAGAAAAGTTTATGATATTTTCTTATGGGCTTTAAAGCAAAAAATCATTAAAGTTTTATGGCCTTTCAATCGCAAAATTTAAAATTAACCGATCAACTCTAAAAATGTTTGGTTTTTGAAGCCATCTTCTTATCTTAATAAATTTTTCAGAAAATTTAGATAGAAAAGCAGTAATTTGCATAACGGTTTACCAGCTTCTGTTTTTATCAGTCCATTAAAAAAAATTTAACCCGATTTTTTTGCATTTTAACTCATTTACCATTAATTTTCAACAATTCCCAAGAGTAATTGAATTGTTCTGCTTTTTAAATTTATAGTTTAGCTATAACGTAGACAAATCTAAAAAAAACATATATCCAAAAGAATTAGGTCTTTGAAAGGCAATCTCTGCATTTAACATAAAAAAATTTCCGTTTCATATTTATGATATCTTTGTCGATATCACTGGAAAGTTAATTAACTTAACCATGAGCGTATAAGTTAAGAAGGAGCATAAATACGTTTAAACGGGAGATCGGATAGACGTGCTCAAAGGTACTAATGTAGACATTGCATCTGGCGACGAGGATAAAAGCCCCAGAAGACTAATAAAAGTGTTTCTCGAGGGCAGTAATGTTTATAGTACGTGCAACAGCTACCTGACATGGATCAGTTAGAACCTGAGAAAAATAATAGTCTATGGCTGGTCCCGGTCATTGTTGATCCGGCAAGGATCACAATGGTCGACAGTTCCCTAGTTTTCGCTTTATAAAATCGGAGGAAGATGTGATATAGTGACATATTTGTCTATATCGCATAAATACATCCAATACGTCTAAATGGGAGATCGGATTGACGGGCCCAAAGGTACTAATTGTTTTTTACAGACTTGTTTTTAAGTCACAGTTTTAAGTCTAAGTTATAACTTGACTTAAATTTTTTTTTTTTAAGTTAAGTCAATTATTTAAATTTTTTTTTTTTAAGTCTAAGAATAAAAGCCAATTTTTCAGCAAAAAAAAAGGTAAATTTAATTAAATAATTAAAATTTTAAGGCAAGGTTCACACTTAGCAGTACTACTGTACTTTTTGACCAGGGCCCCCAAAGCCCAGATATTTCTTGTTCAAATCAGACTTGTTTATAAGTCACAGTTTTAAGTCTAAGTCACAAAAATATAAGTCTTAGTTATGACTTAAAAAAAAAAAAAATTTTTGGAGTCATTGACTTGACTTGACTTAAGACTTGTGACTTTATATATCAAAATTGTATATCTGTAACCTGAAAATTTAATATTTAATATTATAAAAAATAATAATATTATATATTTAATATTATATGAAAATTTAATATTATAATTTAAAATTTAAAATTTAATCAATTTACCTATTTGCTCGTGTACAGAACTCAAGCTTATAATTAAGTCAAGATGTTAAATGTATCTGTCAGCATTTCGAAGCGACTAGCTTCTGAGATACGTGACAAGTATAATTATTACTTATCTTTGTGCATCAGTTAATAAGCTGATGAATAACTGATTAAAGAAGGTAACATATCTCTTCATTGAATATTAGACCTGGTTTAATCAGCATATTTACAGTTTATTTTTGTTATGAATAGTTTATTTATATTTAAGATAAAATATATGTGAGAGAAAAGTTTGTCTAAAAATGGAATATAAGAGTTGACATAGTATTCCCGAAGATACAAAAATTAAAATATTATTAGACATGTTTAAAGGAAGAATTTATCTCTATATTTTCTTTTTATCTTTTTTTTTAGACTCAATTTTGAGCTTGGACAAAGACTTCAAAAGATCAATATTTCTGTTAAATATCTTGAGAATACATTGTTGCTTTGCCACAAAGATTTTACGTTAATTTACGTAAAATTACGAAAAATTACGTAAATTTATTAAATTTCCCGTAAACATGAAAAGGGCCAAGAAAAAGTGGATTTTTGGTCAATTTTGTAAAATTTCAACAAATTTCTGATTTTTTTAAAATTTTAGACAAAAATTAACAAAAATAAGAATTACGTAATTTTGCGTTAATTATCGTAAAATGTAAATTAACGTAAAATTACGTAAATTTACCTAAAATCATTGTGGCAAAGCAACACTGTAGTAAAGAGTCTCGATACATCATGATTACCAAACACTAGATCCGATTTAGAGATATAAAATTGAGAAGAACAATTGAAAAATAAAGACATAGATAATAATTATTGTAGGGGACCAAAAAAAGTTTCTGGTTGCTACCAGAGCTTTAAAAAATTTTTTTAAGCCTTTCTCTTATTTTGGAAAAAAATCAAACCGATGACAATCAGAAAATCTTCACACTTATCAAATGCGACTTTTTCGTCATTGTGAATTTTTGAAAACAAGAATAAAGAACAAAAATCAAAAAAATTAAAAGCTTTTTTTAAGTCCAAAATTGATTCTGAAAATTGTATTACCTAAATCTAGCTTTGACAGAGACTGGATTTAGGTGATGAATTGTATGTATCAGTTTGTATAGAATAAGCAAAACCAATTTTAGACATTTAGAAAAAAGTTTTTTTTTTAATGTTCCAAAAGCAAAAATGCCCAATATTTTCCTCTTTATTACTTTTAATATCTGTTTGACATTAAGAATAAAAACAAAAAATATAGCAAAACTAAGAAATGAGCGAGCTAACGTTTTGGCTAGATTTTATCAACTATTCATTCAAAATTTTGTTGAATGTCACTCAAGTCCATAATATAACACCCTGTCACTAAAACCGAATGGCCCCTTTAGCAACATGTTTTTAATATCGAGCAAATACGCTATTGCAAGCTTTGTCAAGTCCAGTACAAAATAAAGAGTGTAAGACATTTTGATGGTAAAAGCTTTTAATAATTAGACTTTACTTATTGTCTATTAAATTTGGTGTAAGCTTCACATAAAGTACACACTTGGTCTAAATAAATTTAAATATTAAAAAAATAATCAATTTAAAAATAAAATCATTATCAAGTAAACATGTATTTTTTTAAATGAAAATTTGAACGTAACAAAGTTAGTAAAATTATTTTACGCCCATACAAAAATTAAAAGATAAGTCTTGATTATTATTAATTATTGAAAAATATTGAAACAATTGTTTATATCTATGAGCAAAAAATTTAATTTTCTTCTTTTGTTGTTTGATGTTTTAGATTTTTGTTCATTTTAAAATTGAAAATAAAATTGTAGCAATATATTGTAAGCCTCCCAGCTTACTATAGTACAGTGATTCTTGCAAAAGTGAAACGTTCCGTTCCCAAAAGCGAAACGGAATGGACACGCATTCTTATAATTCTCATTCCATTCCATCACCATTCCAACAGTTCTGTTCAAACCATTCCGTTCTATCCATACCGTTCCCTTCCATCCGTTCCGTCCCTTCCATCCAAACCGTCCCATTCCATTTCATTCCCTTCCATTCCAATATATCAATTCTATTAATTTAATCAATACTTGGTTGGAATGGAACGAACGAAATAAAACGGATGGAATAGAATGATTGGAACGGAACTGTTGGAATGGTAATGGAATGGGAATGCTTTTTTTAAGAATGCTTATCCATTCCGTTTCTCTTTTGGGAACGGAACGTTTCACTTTCGCAAGAACCACTTTATATATTTTTTTATTGTCTTACAATATTTAAAGATATTTTTTCAATTCGAATGGAAATTAATATTCGTCACAAATTGTTTAATATCAGTAAAAGCCTGGCAAAACCTATCAACTACAATCCGCATTTTGGAAAAATAAAAAACTTAAAAGTCAAAAAATCTATTCGAATTGTGGTAGGAAAAAAAATCAAACTGTAAAGTGATTATTTATTATTACAAAGTAATTTTTTAAAGAAGTCACCTTATTTTGTTGCTAAAGGTTTTAACATTCTATTTCTGAAGTTTTTATTATTATTTTTAATAAAATAATTTAATAAATTAATTAATTAGTTAAGAGTCGTATAATATGTAACATTTAATTAATTAAAAATGGCTTGTTAATTTTTGATAGCTCTATCACTATTTTTACTTAATGATTTTATTTTTAAAAATAACATTTTAAAAGTTCGTAGTCTATTTAAAATTATTAATTATTACCAGAATTTCAAGTTTAGCTCAATTCTCTTTTTATAATAATATTTTTACTGAAATTAATAAATAGTGAAATTTTAATTAGATTTTATAAATCATTTAAAAATCTAAATGTCCTGAAAAAATACATATCCAGATCTTCAATTTTTTATTTTTTGGACCAGAAGTTAGTCTTAGGTGTTATGCAAATGCAAAGCCTTTGCCTGTAATAAAATGGTTCAATTGGAAGAAATATGAGAGTTTCCGAACAAAAACCAATTTGTCAACATAAATTTTTAATCAAATTCTGCTTCATTTTTGATCCTTTTTACTTTTTTAATAGTCCTGAAAATTAAAAACTTTTTTTCCAACATTTTATTTTTTTATTAGATTAATCTATATTAAATTAAATTTGGTTTAAATTAAAGCGAAAGCTATTCGCACGAGCCTGGGTACTTCCCCAAATTATATTTTTTAATAAATAATTAGTTAAGAGTCTTGAACCATATGCAACTTTTTTTCCCAAGTCAACTTTCAGACTCTGGCACCAACAGATTTAAAATTTCTTAATCATTAAAATAAACTTGGGCTTTTGGCCTTACTTTTCTTTAGTAGAAATTGGATTAAATGTTGGCTGTCAGACCTATCCGACAAATTTTGATCCGACAATTTTAAATTAAATATTCGAATAAATAATAATTAATCAAAAAGGTTTTAGTATAATAAAATATTAGTGGAAAAGATTTATCAGGAGTTTTGGAATAAATATTCCAGGATTGGTTGAATAAAAGTTGAACTGTTCTAAAAGTACCATCCGCAGACCGTTACTGCGATTCTGACAGTACGGCTCTGATTCTGTTTTCATTGCCTATTTGGTGGTCAATATGGGTACTTGGTTGTTTGGTGACGGTGTTTTCAAATGTTTGTATGGTTGCTAAGCAACCAGAAGATTCGTTCTAACAACAAATCCAAGATGTATATCCTGATATCTTCGATTCATATTTAAAACAATACTTTTCTCCTAAATAACCAATACAAGTTTCCATTTTGGTTGTTTTAAACTCAATAAAAATACTATCTTGATTTTGAGAGATTTAATACAAATGAAATCTGGTGACAATTAATTATTTATTTTTTTTCTGTACCGAGCTAATGCTCCTTCAGACAATTAAATTTTTTTGGACAATTTATATATGATATTACTTAAAAGACATTTTATGATTTTTTCGAAGTGACTTATCTTTTTATAAATTATTTTGTCGGAAAAGGCATTGTCGAAAGTGACTTTGTCGAATAGGTCTGACCACCTTAAATGATACATTGAATGAAGCAGTATGGATACAATTTACGGAACCAATTTTGGCTGCCTTAAAAAAAATAAATAAATTAGATCTAAAAATCAACACAGCTCAATTCATTAATTTTCTATTTTTGTTATGTTTTTTTGTAAGCTAATTGAGTGTTATAAATAACTCAAATTTAAAAATGCTTATTAAAAAAATATACTTTTTGAACTGATTTTTTACTGAGATTTTTCTTTTTTATTTGTTAGACAGAAATCAAAGCTGCTGGCGATAATTGGGCAACAGACTGAGAAACTTAAATTTGTTGATAGAATCATTTTTGTTTTAGAGATCACTATCAAATTTAAATCATACAGAGAATCTGTTAAATTAGAACGAGATCAACTTTCAACCTATGAATTAATTAAAATTCAAATAAGTTTGTTTTTTTACTCAAAAGAAAGCAGTGAAATGAATAAATAAAAACAAAAGAAAGAAATATTTTAGGTATTTTTTTATTTAACGGACTTCCAAGCCATACAAAAATTAGAAATGATTTCCAATTAATTGTTGATGATAAGAAATTCTAGAAAAATTCTTTGGGATGTCAATTCACAGCGCGTTTGGTTTAGAGCTTATTGATTATTAACAAAACACTATTTATAAAGTTTAATTTTCTCTTTTATTTAGATTAGTTTTTTTTTTTAAATTAAGTGTCTTAGTGTTCGTTTTTGGTCAAGTTTTTGATGCGAATTTTCAGAAAATCATCCTTGAGGAAATCCGACCTTTGTTTAAAAAAATATAAATAATCATAAAATTCACTGTATTTAGCAGCTTTTCATTTTAATTGAGAATAGCTATAGAGGAAAATTTGGAATATAGTTCATAAATTAATTTCAAATAAACAAAAAGAATTGTGACTCTGAGCTGAGTCTAGTCGTAAAAATAAGATTAAAAATAGCACTAAAAATTAATTGCATGGTCTCTGAATAAAAATTTAAATTTTAAATTTACTTTATCTAAATTTTTCTAGATACTTGAAATCAAAATGTATTCTATTCGAGTGATGCGGCTATTTTTTCTGATTTTTTTATTAGAAAAATTTATATTTCCATACAAATATGATGATTTGGTAGAGTTTATAGACATTGATCAAAGCGACAATCAGCAATCTGGCTCTGTTATCCCAAAAGCAATAAATAATAAATTTGAAAATGTTGTGGTCAAAGTGGGACAACAAGCCATTTTGCCTTGCTTTACTAGCAGTCTAGGCTCTTACCAAGTAATTTGGGCTAAAAATGGCGATATTTTAACTTTGGGAAATTCTAAAATAAATACCGACCATCGGCTCAGTATTCAGCATAGATATTTGAATGAATGGCATTTGATAATTGAAAATGTGTCGACTGATGATGAAGGAGAATATGTATGCAAAACAAATGGAAATTTTTTTAAAACCATTAGTCTTGAAATTTTAGGTAAGCATTTCATTTTTTAAAATTATTGTTAAAAAGAAAATTTTTTGTTCTTTGATAAATTAAAATTAAAGTTATATTAATATTAGAAAAAATACTGCAACATACTTTTTTGCACCATCTTTACCTAAAATAATTTTTCTCATGTAACAAATTCCAAAAAATAAAGTATAAATAGGATTTAAATAGATAATTGATTTGATACACTAAAAAAAAAGAAAAAAAAAATATTATTTTGGGTAAAAAAGGTGCAACAAAGTATGTTGCACTATTTTGCAGTATTTTTTCTAATATTTTATATTAACTTTAATTTTAATTCATGAAAAAAGAAAGAATTTATGTTCAATTTGTATTTGAAATTCACAATACTTTTATTTTTAAATTAAAAACACTTAAACAAACACTAAATTTAAATATACAGAATAGGCCTAATTTTAAAATCAATTTTATCATATTTTTAAAGAAACATTTAAATTTTTTTCAGGCCAGTTTGAATAAAGACTGGTCGGATACTCAATTAAAATATATTTGAGATTACTTAGAGTATCAATAGTTTCACATTTAAGTTGATCCAATTTTGTGTTGTAAATAAAATGGAGAATATATAATTGATAATAAAATTTAAAGCTGCTTACTTTTGAATTTAATCTTAAGTCGTTCTGATATAAGATTAAAGATAAGGTCAGTAATTAGTTCACTTCTTTTCAGCACTTTTATAAATGACATTCCAAAAGGAAACAAAACAAACTGCTAATACTCTCTTCTTTTTGCGGATGATTTGGCTACTTTTTCTATTTTCAAAAAGATAGGAAATCTTGAAAACATGATCAATAAGTACCTAAACGAAGTTGAAAAATGGCTTTTTAAATGGAAAATGAAAATTTCTATTGAAAAGTCATGTTACATGATCTTTGAGAAAAAAACAAAATTCAAAACAAATCTTGACCTTAAAATTAATGGTAACAATTTAAATAAAGAGGAAAAAGTCAAATTCTTAGGCATCACACTAGACTCAAAACTTACATTTAGTCCAATGGTGGATGAATTAAAAGAGCGCTGTAATTCAAGGCTTAATATATTAAAATATCTCTCAAATAGGAAATGGGGTCTAAAACCAAAAACATTGGGTAATCTTTACAAATCTTCGATAGGATCAATCTTGGATTATTCTTTTCCTTCTTTTAAATTCATTCTCAGAAACTAACATCAAAAAAATACAAGTTATCCAAAATTGAGCAGTTCGATCTATTTTGAAGCTGAAGTATGATGCCCTCGTCCAATATTATGCACCAAGAGGCCTTCAATAAACTTAAACTACAAACAGTTTCAAATCGACTCTTTGATTTGAGTGATAGATATGTCAAGGCAAGATTGAGTCATTCTGTTCGTCACTGGACGTCAGTCAGGTGGAAGAATATAGAGAAAGTTTGGAATAAAGATATATCGATATGTCCAATTCCATTGTGTAATTGCTACCTAACAATTTCTTCTTTTTTTGCTGAACTATCAAATATTTAAACATGTCTAACCTCTAGCTATTTCATCATATCGATTTTAAGTTTCTTAAATAAGTCTTTATTACTTAGACTTATTTATCCTTTTTTAATTTTTTAATTAATTTTTTATTTATTTATTTTTTTTATATACATTTTTATTCTTAAGGAGCACTAGCTCGGTACAGATAATCAAATAAATAACTCTAATATTTGAAAAATTCAATATATAAAAAAATTTAGATAAATAAAATAATTAATTTCTAAACTTTTGAAACATACTGTATAGCCTATTGAAAATTATACGTTCTAAGACTTTACCTAAACGACTTGTAACACTTATGGGGCGATAATTACAAGGATAACTGTCTAGCCCTGATTTTTTTGGAATCATTGTGATGTGAGCATTTTTCCAAGCTCTTGGGAATTCTCCTTTAGTGAGACTCAGGTTAAAAAGCGTTAGGAAGTCATTTAGAGTTTTGTTCGGAGCATTTTTTAGAAAAAAATGATAAATTCTATCTGGACCTGGGACTGAGAAGTCCTTGATTTTTTTTATAGCTTCTTGTAACTCATTAATACTAATTGGGTTAGGGTTAGGTTTACCCTAACCCTTAATATTTTTATTTATTTTTTTTAATCTTTTTTACCTTTATTTTAATTAATTTTTTTTTAAATATTTTAATTGCGAAGGAGCATTAGTTTAGTTAAGTTTAGTGGTTAATTGCAACGCATAAATAAATAAATGCGTAAAATCTGATATCAGATTATGTGCAAAAAATATCATTAAAGTTTTTATCTATTTTTGCTTTAAAAATATCACATGATTGAGCCTCAACTGCATCCACTCTCAACTTATTCCGGCCATTTACCACACGGTTTGTGAAGAATTAGCTCGGTACAGATAAACAAATAAATAAAAAAAAAATATAGATCATAATATAAATGCTTTTGTAAATTTGATTGTTTTCACAACTAAAACAACGAGTCATATTCCTTCAATATTAATAATTAATATACGATTTTTTAATATTTATTTGTGCTCAATTATGATTAAGAGTTGAAATTTTTTATTTATTCTATGTGTATTTTTGTACATTCTATCAGTTAATTATTAAATAAAATTAATAAATTTTTTAAAAAAGCAAATCCTAAGACATAGTTTTTATAAAAATTTAAAAATAAGAATCTTTCATTTTGAAATTTTTAATGGCGATTTATTCTTTTTGTATCTAAATATCGACTTGAATCACTAAAAATACTGAACCGAAAATTTATTTTTCGTAATTTTCATAAATTCTCAACTCACTTTTAATTTTTTTGTGTTGTACTAAAAACTTATCTAAATCAAAAATTTCTTTTCTACAAACATTTAATTAAAAGATTCTGAACAAAAATCTTTTATCAAATGCGATGACAATTAATTTTCTTTAATAAATGTATTTTTGCTAGACATTTAGATTTTTAAATGATTTATAAAATCAAATTGAAATTTGACTATTTATTAATTTCAGTAAAAATATTATTTTAATCATTAAATTCTGGTGATAATTAGTATTTTTAAATAGACTAAGAACTTTGAACATGTTATTCTTAAAAATAAAATCATTAAGTAAAATTAGTGATAAAATCAGAAATTAGAGTTATTAAAAATTAAAAAGCCATTTTTAATCAACTAAATATGTTGCATATATTTAGCCTGAACCATTATTGATAATATAATAAATAATAAATAAAATAAATTAATTTTTAAATAAATAATAATAAATAAATTAATAAATAATAAATTTTTTTTAGTACCACCAAGTTTTGACGATTTGCTATCAACTTGTGCCGGAAATCTTAATATCGAAGAAGGATCAGAAGTTAGTCTTAGGTGTTATGCAAATGCAAAGCCTTTGCCTGTAATAAAATGGTTCAATTGGAAGAAATATGAGAGTTTCCGAACAAAAAAAAAAGAGCTTAATTTTACCGGAAACAATCTGGTTGTAGCATCAATTAATAGGAATGATGCCAATATGTACGAGTGTATTGCGAAAAATATAATTCCTCCAGCTTCGAGCAGAATTTTTAGCCTAATAGTTCAATGTAAAATTATTATTAATAAGAAAAAAACATTTTAATTTTAAGCACCTATTTTAGTTTTGCCTGTGGTTTATTTGGAGATGCATAGAAAATACGATTTTTTTTACAAAACATTTTCTTTAGAGTGTAAAATTGAAGCTAATCCGATCGAAAGACTGGAATGGTATAAAGATGGCATATTGTATGATCTGAATTTAAATGATAATAATATAAAAAACAGATTTAATTCAAATAATACTCAATTTTCAAAGTCTAATGTCAAATTTGATAAGTTTAAAATATCTAAAGAAAATGAATATTTCAAGATTTTGTCCATTCTGACAGTAATGGTAACAAAAATTAATTAATTAATTGTGGTCTGAAAAAAAACCTCTAAAATTCAATTCTTAAAGAATGTCAAGGAGCATGATTATGGAGAGTATAAATGCTGTGCAGCTAATTATTTGGGAAGAACTTGTTCAAGGATGGTTGTTAAAAGAGCAGATATTGAATTGAAAAAAAAATATCCTGTAGTAGTGGCGAATCTAACCAGAAATTCTTATCAGCCTGAAAGTAAGTCTCAAGATCAAAATACATCGGATCCAGAAATGAAAGATCGAATCTCAACTGGATCGAATTTGGATTCAAAAGATAAAAGAAGACATTTTTTGGTCGATCCAGAAAAAATAAAAAAGTTGAATATAAATAATTTTAGTTTAAGATTAACAGCCAACGATTCTTTCATTTTGTTATATTTAATTTTTCAAAAATGTTTTCAATAAGAGCAATAATGATTTACAATTAAAAATCCGGTGGTGTAAATTTTTATGTAAGTTTCTTTCAAATTGTTTAACTATTTAATTTTACCGAGAATATTTTAAAATTTTTCTAAATGTTTTTTGGTCATTTTTTTCTAATAAAAATAAGTAAATTTCACAGTAATTTAATTTAATTTAATTTAATGTTAATTTTTCTCCGAATTATAAAGTTAAATCCAAAAAATACTTGCAGAAAGACAAAAAATTTGTTCTGAGGTTTCTAAGTTTTTAAGCTGAAAACAGATTTGTTAAATCAAAATTCAGTATTTGCAAAGGTTGTGCATTTTCTCTAAAATTTACTAGCCATAATACATTTTTTTATCTCTAACATATTTTACTTTATCCACACTTTTGATCAAGTTGCTACTAAATTTAAAAGGGAATAATTTAAATGGGCTCATTCTATTACTGAAACGGGCTCATATTTATTTTGGACTCAATAGTTAATTAATTATGGGATATATAATTACTACTTTGGACTCATTTATTAATTATTTTTGGCCTCTAAAATTACTAAATAAGAGTTACGAAATTTCTTAAACGATAACAATTTTTAATTAATATTTATTTATTTTTAAATGAAATAAAAATAATAAAATTTCAATAATAATTTTATTAAGCAAGTAAAGAATTATTTGAGTAAAATAATAAAGAAATTTATAAACAAAGTAAATAGAAATTTTTGAGTAAAATTGAGAAGATAATGAAATAACTATATAGAATAAAATTCCTTTATTTTAAAGTTAAGTTTTGAAATTAAAACATTATAGTCCAGTTCATCACACTTTAAATGCTCAGCTATCTTCTATAGCACTTATCCGTCTAAAATATAAAAAGTTACGTTTAAGACTAGAATGGGTCAATTTTGACCCAACAAAAAAATTGAAAAATTGACTCATATTGTTACAGATTCAGACACACTGGTTTAATGTTGGATGATGGTTTTGAAAATCACATGGGTCAGGGGTGTACTGCGGATCGGATTTCCAAGAGTAGCATTTTTCTTTTGCGTAAATAGTTTGGCTGTGTGTTTGTTCTGATTCTTGATTTATGGTGAATGTTGCTGAACGCGGTATTTGAATTGAATTTGGTTGAATTGACAAAGCTCGTGTTGCAATAGAGCTTGAAGCATGTAAAGAACTAGAACTAGAAGGTAGTTCTAATTCGCAAAATTCGTTCATATCCTCGTCCTCGTAGGATTGAACGAATTGTTCATGAGTAGGTTGAACATAATCAAACTCGTCTATTACTATGATTCAAAAAAAGGCCTCTACTTTACAAGATCCTTTAATTTATAGACCAATTAGTATAAAGAGTTGTTTAGGAAAGTTACTGGAACGAATAGTATATTCAAGATTATACAATTTTTTGGAACAAAATTCAATCCTTATCCAGGAGCAGTCTGGATTTAGGAAACACCGGCGAACATCAGATAATCTTTTCTTTTAAATTCAAAAAATTGTAGAATCATTTAATAGAAAAAAAAGTGTTTGTGGCCTGTTTTTTGATATTTCTAAAGCCTTTGATAGAGTTTGGCATGAAGGTTTACTTTTTAAATTGATTAAAATGAATCCACCTCATTACTTGACTAACTGGATTAGATCTTTTTTAGACTCTAGGACATTTAAGGTAAATGTGAATGATCACCTGAGCGAAGAATATCAAATAACTGCAGGTGTTCCTCAAGGCTCAGTAATTAGTCCTCTTTTATTTAGTATATATATTAATGACATCCCCAAAAGAAACAAAACAAACAATGAATACTCTCTGCTTTTCGCAGATGATCTATTTACATTCTTCATTTAAAACAAAAAGGGGAACCTTGAAAATAAGATAAATAAATACTCTAACGAACTAGAACAATGGCTTATTAAATGGAAAATGAAGATATCAGTAGAAAAGTCGTGTTCTGTAATCTTTTCTAGGTACAAAAAAGAGAGTCTAAATCGAAACTTAACTTAAAAATAAGAATCTAAACTTAAAAATTTATGGAAACAGAATAGTGAGCCAAAAAAGAAATCAAGTTTCTTGGCATTAAATTTGATTCAAAGTTACACTTTAATAAACTGGTAGACGAAATTAAATAACGTTGCAATAAAAGATTAAATATTATTAAGATATTGTCAAATAAAAAATGGGGTCTTACTCAAAACACACTAGGAAATTTATATAAAACTTTAGTCGGATCATTTTTAGACTATTCTTTTCTTTGCTTGAATTCATTTTCAGAAAATAATATCAAAAAACTACAAGCAATTCAGAATACAGCAGTCAGATCTATCCTTAAGTTAAAATTAAGTTAAAATATGATACTCCCTCCAACATCTTGCATCATGAGGCTTTTAATAAACTTAAATTACTAACAGTCTCGAATCGGCTTTTTGAGTTGAGTGAGAGATATGTTGGGACTGGACTGAGTCATTCTATTCCATTGGTCGTCAGACTAGTGGATGAATACAAACAAAGCTTCGAATCAAGATATATTGAATACCCTACTCCATTGTGTAATTGCTACCTTACTTTTTCCTCTTTTTTTCATGAAGCTTCAACTATGTAAACTTCTGTCACATGTAACAATCTATTTCAATATATGTCTTTTAAACTTCTTTACTTTTTTTTTTATACTTTATTCTGAAGGAGCTCTAGCTCGGTAAAGAAAACAAATAAATAAATAAATAATGGGTCTATTTTGATTCATTTCAGTCGTTAACAGAATATCGGGTCAAATTTGACCCATTTCAGTCATTAACCGAATATTGGGTCATTTTGGACCCGATTTTAGACGGATAAGGGTTAAGTTAAATTTGTTGCTTAAATTTTTTGTCTCACTTTAAAATTTTTCTAATACTTCAAGTATTTTTTTGGTCGATTCATTATTACCAAGTCTTAATGAAAATCCTAGTTTTTCTTTCATCGGTCCAGCTGTAAAATGACAACGCTATAATTAATTTACTGTAAAATTAATTTATGATTTAAATTTTTATTAGCCAAAAAAATTTATCGAATAAAAAAATGAATTTAGAAAAATAATTAATTTTTTAATGTAAGTGTTTTAGTACAATGAAGGGAAATCAAAAGGATACTTTATATGATTTAAATGGTGAGCATTGGTTTCACCAATAAAATAGAAAATATCACAAAGTACTATGGGTGTAAAATGTAAATCTTTAAGAGATAAAAAAATAGGGATTTTCGATTGATTTTTGCACTCGATCTTGCTATGCAATTTTTTTCTATTTTAAATGAACCGTAAAACTTTTGATTATTTGTTATCTTTTCCCCGATTTCAGTCTCTGAAAAATAATCCTTACTAATATTAATTTTCAGATAAACAAAATAAATAAACTTATTTATTTATTTATTTATTTGTTCATCTGAAAATTAACGTGCTCTGAAATAATTAGTAAGTGAGCTCCTAAAAAAAATAAAGCATATAAAACGATCACACAAATTTTTATTTTTAATACATAAATTTTTAATTATAATTTGTAAATAAATTTTCTAAATATCAAAATCAACATTATCATCATTTAAATGGATATTTAAATCACTTTTCTTGTGCGACCTGGTCTTCTTTTTATGACAGGAAAAGTTCTTTTTTCCAATTCATCATCTTGCCTTGAAAGCTTGCTTGCTCGTGGTGTACGCGAGTTGGTCTCTGCTACAGCCTTTCTAATGCATACAATCGGTGTTTTAGATATTGGATAAATGATTGGTTATGTTAAGCAGGCAACTTTTGAATCTGTCTGATGCTCAAGTGCTTTTCTGTTCTTTGTTGATCTTCCTCTTTTTCGCTTCTGCTCAATCGAAGCATTTGTTCTTCTTTAAACGAAAGAACGACATCTACATGAACTATCAAGCCATTTGGCTATATTTACATAGCCAGAAAAATTTACAAACTAATAAAATAATTCAAGAATGATCTTTCAAAGATTTGTAAAGATTACCTAATGCTTTTGGTTTTAGACTCCATTTCCTATTTGAAAGATATTTATTAAGCCTTGAATTAGACCACTCTTTTGATTTATCTACCATTGGACCAAATTTAAGTTTTGGGTCTAATGTGATGTTTTCATGATTTAAATATTTTTAGCCCAAGAAGCTTTGCTTTAGATTTTTTCAACTTAATATATCCAACCGTTGATTTCTAAAAATCTGTCTGGACAGACAGTTTTCAATATCTTTATTAAAAAAGATTTGGTTGATAATAATTGTGAGAATGCACATGTATCTATTTTGAGATTATACCTGATTCATTAAATTATCATTGGGCTTATCTTTTTAAAAATGAAAAAAGTAGCCAAATCATCTGCAAAGAGAAGTGAGAATTGGCAGTTTGTTTTGTTTCTTATTGATATGTCATTTATGAAAATGCTTAAATGAAGTAGACTAATTACTGACCCTTGTGGAACTCTTGCTTTAATAGGGTATTGATTACTTAGATGACCATTAACATTTACTCTAAAAGATCTTAATGGCAGAAACGATCTTATCCAATAAACAAGATAAGGAGATAGATTAATTCTAATTAGTTTGTAAATTAGTTTTTCGTGTCAAACTTTATCAACAGCTTTAGAAATGGCAAATATAGACAACATACTTTTTTCTCTCTATTAAAAGAATCTACAACTTTTTGAATAAGAAAATAAATATTATCTGCAGTGCTTCTATATTTTCTAAATCCTGATTACTCATGTATAAGTAATTTATTGTTATCAAGAAAATTATGTATTCTACTGTTAATAATTGGTTGAATTAACTTTCCTAGTCAACTTGTCATACTAATAGGACAATAGTTATTTGAGTATTGAGAATGAGATGATTTCTTAGGGATCATGGTTATATTTGCTATTTTCCAGGATTTTGGGACTTGGTCTAGTTCCAAACTAATGTTAAATAGTTGACTTATTTCAAATAAAGTCTCTATAGGTAAATTTTCTTCACTACATTCGTTTCTTTTTCCAATAAGTTTAGAAGCTAAGTAATTAGCTGTATTACATTCTGATTCTTTACCTTTCCGAATGGGTGTCATATTTAAGTTTAAGGATACTTCGTGTTGCAGAGTTTTGGATAACTTGGCAAAAGAAAAGTCAATAACTGAACCGATAAGAGATTTGTGAAATGAGCTTAGAGTTGTTTTACTCAGTCCCCATTTCTTGTAAGAGAGAATTTTAATGATGTTTAGCCGGGACTGACATTTCTGTTTAATTTCGCTAACTTGATTATTGAAGTTTAATCTTTCGTCAAATGCTACGCCCAGGAATTTAATGGATTTTGAGTAGGGAAG
This sequence comes from Brachionus paranguensis, assembly GCA_016802215.1. Lineage (NCBI taxonomy): Eukaryota > Metazoa > Rotifera > Eurotatoria > Ploima > Brachionidae > Brachionus > Brachionus paranguensis. Next base: position 766,707 of record JAESIX010000026.1, on the reverse strand, counting down.
ATATTTGTTAAAGAACTTGAGCTTGATTTTAGGTAATGTGCTGCTTTTTGAAAATATTATAAAAGAGGATTTTTCGACTGAAATTTTCATTTTCCATTTGGTTAGCCATGGCTTTAATTAACTCAAATATTTATTTATTTGTGATTCGATATTACCCTTTTTCTTAAAGATAAAGAATGTCACTAAGTCATCTGCAAATAGAGGGGGTAGCAAGTATTAGTCTTGTCTTTTTTTGGAATGTCATTAATAAATATGTTGAACAGCAAAAGGCTAAGCACAGATCCCTGAGGAACCCCTGCACTGATTTTGAAATGACCACTGAGTATATTATTAACATTTACATTGAATAATCTTGAGCTTAAGAATGATATGACCCAAAATATGATATATTTTGGTATATTTTGGTAGCTTAATAAGTTTAAATATTAACCCCTAGTGCCAAACTCGGTCAAACGCTTTAGATATATCTAGAAAGATGCTGCATATGTTTCTTTTTTCTGTTAAAGGATTCCATAGCTTTTTGCGTAAGAAACATTAGGTTATGTGCTGTTCTCCTGTGTTTGCGGAATCCTGATTGTTCGTTGCAGATAATGCTCTTACTTTTAACAAACTTATACATTTTTTGTATAACCTATTGAAAATTATACGTTCTAATACTTTAGCTATACAACTTGTAATACTTATAGGGCGATAATTAGAGGGATTACTGTTAGGCCCTGATTTTTTTGGAATTTTTGTAAGACTGAGGTTAAAAAGCGTTAGGATGTCATTTAGAGTTTTGTTCGGAATATTTTTTAAAAACAAATTATAAATTCTATCTGGACCTGGGGCAGAGAAGTCCTTGATCTTTTTTACACCGTCTTGTAACTCATTAATACTAATTGATTCAAAAGTCGGATTTGATTCTTTTTTCTAGTGAATTCATAAACAGTGTGGTCAACTTCGGTTTCAAACCTTGGAGAGCTACATTTATTTGGGCTAAAAGTCTCTTCTAAAATCTTACCAAAAATATCCCCTTCTCCTTGTAAGTTTCAATTTTTAGGTTGTAATTAACTAGAGTTGGGATTTTATTAGAAGATTTAGAGGTGCGCATTTTATTTATTTTATTCCAAAACGGTCTACTTGATGTTGGAGACTTGTCATGTTTAATGACGAAGTCATTCCAGTTTTTATTTCTGAATTCTTTGATTTTTAATCTTAATTTATCTGTAAGCTTGTTTTACGAAGTTTTACAGGAAGAATTATTTTTTTTGATTTAACGGCTAGCCTTATGCCTTTCTTTTAATCAAATTGACTATTTCGGACGGGAATAAGAATTTGTAAATCTTATAGCCATTTCTAGGAATCAACCTGTCAGCGATATTCAGTAAATAAATCCCATCTGGCAAATTTAAAGTTGAATTTCCTAGAGCTCTCTTCAGCTCTGATGCTATGGCTATTTGTTAGGCTAATCGAGATCCAATTTCCACATCGAATTCAATAAATTTTTTTATAGACTTTTTAAATTAACTTTTTAAAATTTTACCTTTAATTTCACAAAAATGCACTTAGAGTAAACTGCAAAAATAGAAAAAAGCTTAAATTTGACTAATTTTCTATTTTCGAAATTAACTCTACAATTTTTTAATTTAATTTTTTTTCAGAGTAAAAGCTAAATTTTGGCTTTATTATTGGAAAATATCCCATATTCAGTGTATTTTCCAGCTAATTCAATTTTAATTGTTATAACATAGAAACTATGCAATTAACTCTATAAGAAAAAAGGTTGATTTGGGCTTTTCTCTTAGAGTCGTGAACGCGAGTTTACGGTATATTATTTTAATTTTAATTTATCAAAAAATAAATAATTTTTGTTCAATTTGTATTTGAAATTCACAATGCCTCTAATGATCAATATCGAATGAGGATCCAAAAGGAAACGAAAAAAATGCTCAAACTTTTAAATTCAATAATTCTCGATTTGAAGATTCAAATTAATTTTTTATACTTTTATTAATTAATTAAAACAAATATAAATTTTACATATTGTTTTTTTTTTTGTCGAATAGAAAGTTGAACATTAAATAGGAAAAAATTTCTAATAAAAATGGCTAAAGACGCATTTTTCTTAATTGATATCAGGTGTCGAATACATTTCTTCACAAAAGCAAAAATCAAGTCCAGATCAAGAAATCCTATGGTCGAGAGTATTAATTTGTGTTTTTTTTCTTTTTTTTAAATTAAAAAAAATTTATTTGATAAAATTAAATTCGTATAGTTCAGTGAAATTAGCAATAAATTATCTGAAAAGCATTAGATAAAATATGATGGCTAAAAGAACAATTATCACAATAGATGACCGATTACGTAATAAATCTATAAGAACTTCATTAGAATTGTTAGCTTGTCTATTGATCGCTGGCGATTGAAGAGCTAATTTTCGCAAGCGAGCTTCTTCCTCCTAAAATTAAAAAATTTCTTAATCTCAATAAATTAGAAAAAAAATAATACTTTTAGTTTATTAATTTCTTTTTTTAATAAATCATTTTCATGTCTAACTTGAATCAACTCATTGGCCAAGTTGTCGTTTTTGTCCAGACGTGCCGAGTTGTTGTTTGTGTTTATTTGAGAGCTTTTGGGGTTTATGGAACTGGGCGCCGACTCAAAATTTGACGTGGCACTTTCTTCGATGTTGGATGTTCGACTCGATTGATAGCGCGATTCTTGTTTCCCCGGTTGCGCTGACTGGGCAACTGAAGAATGCGATATTTTTTCACTTTTTGACTGATCTTGCCTAGCTTGGTCGGAATCTAACTGCTCGAACACACATTTAAGTTTAATATCCAACAAACGAGTCGGTGGTACATCTTTCCACGTATTGAGAATATCGTTCACACTCAGTTGCATTTCACTATCATTCAAATACATGTATTGGACCATAAACTTGTGTTTATTCTTTTCATTAGGATCGTAATTAAATGGCTGAAGCAAAACTTTAAACAAAAAAATTTTTTTTTAAATTTTATTTTAATTCTGGAAATAAAAAATTTAAATCTATCCATTTACGAAAATTTTTAATAAACCAAAAATTATCTCTACACTGACAAAAAGACCTGCCACTTTTGAAATCGACCGATCTTTATCCAAATAAATGTGTTAACACGACAAGCAAACCCAGTCAAAAAATTTGAGACACCTATGGATAAATCACCACACTCACAAATTGTGCATAAACTGAATTTTTTTTAAATATAATAAAATTTTATATGGCGTTATGAATACACCGCTAAAAACAAATATCAAAACTCGCCTCTACAAGACATTCTGCCGACCAATACTCATCTATGGATGCGAGGCAATCAAGCTTAACCAGATTAAACAACAGATGGCAAATTGGTGAAGAAAATGTTTGGACTCTGCAAAAGATCAACAAAACTGGTGACCGCCCTTAATGTGGAACCAATGGAGAGAGTATTGGTAAAGAGAAAACTGTCCTTCATAATGAGATCAGCAAACAACAAATTTACAAAAACACTAAAAACACAAATATTGATGAAAAAATGAAGATAAGGTTGTTTAAGTATAATATTAGGCCCGAAATAGAAGGTTATTTAAATATGAGAGAACCGGAAACAATTGATGAGGCATTTAGTTGGGCTATTCTATACGAAAATAATGTTTTAAAGAGAGAAAATAGAGAAACTAGAATTAATGCGTTTAGAAGCCAAGGAAAAAATCGTTTTAATTGTTACTATTGTGGTAAAAGTGGCCATTTTAAGGCAGATTGTTATGCTAGAAAAAGATCTCAGAGTTAAAAGACTAGGAACGATATTTCAAGAAATTATTACGAAAAAAGATATGATCAAAATATGAAAAATATCCTAAATGAAACAAGAGATAAAGAAAATAGAACTAGCAAAAAATCCGCGATAGATGAAATGAAAACCATCCTAGAAGAAAAATAAGTGGCAGCCAAAGCAAGTAAAAGGATAAAGCTTGAAAACATGCTTAACAAAGAAGAAAGCAAAGATGGAACGATGCAGTCAATAAAGTACCTTTTTAGAGAATCGAATGAGAAAAATAGAAAAATCCTAGAACAACAACCTCAAATCATATTAAAATAGATTTTTTTTTACTATTTTAAATTTTATTTTTTTTAACATCGCCCATGAGGTGTTTTCTGAATAAAAATAATAGAAAAATTTTATATTCAATTTTAAGTAGCAATTGGGTTTAAACGAAGGCTTAAGCCATTCGAACTAAATTATATTTTTAAAAGAAATAAATAAATAATCAAAAAAAAATTAAATATTTGATTGACATTAAAATGATGAAATCTTACGTAAACTAAAGTTCAAACAAAATATTTAAATTAAATGTTAGAAATTTTCTTTTTGAAAGCCTTGACAAATATAAAAATTAATTTATTAATACCATTTACTTTCATGGATTGTTGAGAATCCAAAACTCCACTGTTAGGCTTCACACAGTAACGTTTAGGCGCTGTTGTCTTAATCTTAAAAGCTATTCGTTTTTCTGTTGGATTTTTGATCACTAAAGAAACTGTCACATAGTCGTCAAAAGGTCCTCGGAATTTGAGCTCATTTGATGGATCAAGTAAAAGACCGCCCAACGGGTCCACTAAAACTGCTCCTCCGGTTGTTTCCTTTTCGATCTCGGACATTTTTTTTCAAGATAATAATCTAAAATTAAATTGCAGATTAATTAGCAAAGATATTTGTTAGCAACATAAATCTAGTGATCTATTTAACTAGCATCCACATCATCCATTTTAGAAAATTCTTCAAAAATTTAAATTTTCCTTCATAATGAACTAAAATTGTCCTTCTTAATTACATGTAAGCATGCATGTTTAGCTATGTTTAGTTTAGCGAGAGTAAGCGAGCATTTTAATTATGTAAAATAATTCAATCTTAAAACTGGTAGCTGTGCATATAAAATTTAAAGAGAGAGATATTTATATATTATACATAAGATTATACATAATTATGAATATCATAATTTGATATGAAAGTAATTGTATGTTAAAGTTTGTACACAGCTTTAATTGAGATTTGTTGAATAGATATTTAAAATTCTACTAACAAATGTACAATAAGAATAAATTTTGAAAAATATTTATTTTTTTAGAAAATTAATTATAAAAAATCAAAGTACATAGTTAACATTTTGAATAAAATTACAAAAAATTACTCATTTTTTGAATAGGACTCGTCATCTGAATTTTCAGAGTCATCAAAAATAAAAGAAGATATTTTGCCAAAAAAATGCCCTCTTGATTTACCAAGTATTACTTGATAGGTAACAAAAAAGTGAATAAATAAAAAGAGACCTTGGAGAGAATTTATAATTGAAAAAAAATAAATGACAGCTTTTGTAAAAGTTTGATTGCTGGCCAAACCAATGGGCAAAAATATCCATGTCAAACCGGAAAATAGAAGACAAGTCAAAAAAGTTAGGACATCTAACTTTGTTGAACTTAAGCCATTAGTGGATTTTTTTAAAATGTCATCCTTGTAATTAATCAATTTGACTCGAATTATTATTCCGATAATAATAATATTTACAAGTACAATTAAACATATTGGGACAATTAAAAATCCGATCAGAAATCCGCTATTTAACCAACATCTTAAAGAACAATTATTTTACATTTTTGAGTTTTTAAAGAAAAAACTAAATTACATTGAATTTCTTACAACATACACATTTGTTGAAGGTGAAGCAATACTTATGATCATCAGTACCAAACTAATCAAAAACGGAATGACTAATCAAATAAAATATCAATCGGTTGTTTATTGGCAAATTACTAAATATTTTTTATATTTACCTATTGATGCACTCAAGAGCCATTTGAATGAATAAAATCCATTTAATTTAAAAGTAACAGAAAAATAATGCATACAAATTATGACCAGTAGACTAAAAAAATAGACCAAAAGTGAAAAGTGCTCAAAAAAACCCAAAACTGCACACCAATGATTATATGACGAATATTTGACATAAACGATTATGATCATGAAAATCGATGCCAATATGTAAGATATACTCGAGAACAGGGTCGAAAGCAGTGTGTAATATGCTGGCTTTTTTACAGCAAGATCTCTAAAATTTAAATTTAATTTTTAAAATAAATTTTTATTTAAATTTTCAGGTGTTGTGAATTTCAAATACAAATTGAATACAAACATTCTTTGTTTTGTTAATAAATTAAAATTAAAGTTAATAAAGATTATTTAAAAAAAAACTGCAACATAGTGCAACATACTTTATTGCACCTTTTTTGCCTTGAATAAATTTTTTATTTTCTTTTTTTTAGTAAATCAAATCAATAATTTTAATCAATTTAGATCTTGTTGATGTTTTTATTTGTCTTATTTCAACATGTGAGAAATTATTTAAGATAAAAAAGATGCAACTAATTTAATGTATGTTACACTTTGTTGCAGTATTTTTTTTAATATTTTTTTTTTAACATTAATTTTAATTTATCAAAATATGAAGAATTTTTGTTCAATTTGTATTTCAATTTCATAACACCAATTCTTACTCGTATTTTAAATTCTTTGCCTTGACAATTATTCTGAAAATGACTATAAGAACAAAACCAATTGAAATTGATGAGAAAATGGTATAGACGGTGACCATATCTTTTGTTACTCCTTCTGGAGCCTTGAAACACAGAATATTAATATTTATAGAATTTTAATATCAGTATTAAATATCAAAATATCAATTTTTTTCTTTGAAATTATGTCCAATAAAATTATGCTTATTTTTAAATTGAATTATTAAAAATCAAAAAATTTAATTAATTAAATAATTTTTAGAAAGTTTTGCAGACCATCAATTTTAAATTAAGCATTCGAATTGAGCAATAATGTCTTCAGATTAAACTATAGAGAAATATATCTGTATTAATAAGGATTTAAATATTTTATTATTTATTCTATTCATTTTTGTTCAAAATATTTTTTAGAATCATAAATTAAAAATTAAAAAATTTATTTAGTTAAGTTCCAGAAATTCACAACTTAAGTGCTATCTGAATTTCTAATTTTTGACTTGAAATTCGTAAAATCTTCTTTCATTATAACTCTAAATTTCATTTTTTTTGGGGGGTCTAAAAGAAAAATTTTGTACCCATGGGTCTAAAAATAACTAACCCTTAAAAAGTTTTAGTTCTTTCAGACCCAGGTATTCAATGACAAAATTAAAATATTTTTTAAAATTATATATATTCTGAGAAAAGCATAAAATTCAACGCCTTTTTTCACAGTAGTCCCAGGGATCACTTGAGATCAATTTTTTTTTATAATAAACTAGACAAAATTATATTTTTTGACTGTTTTTTGCGGTTATTTGGCCGGTCACTTAAACATTGTTTTTTAGGCTGCCAAAAAAATACGGACAACTTTTTGGCGGGCGACCATATAAATCATGAAATTTTTTGATGAAGAAATTTTTGAATTATGTAAAAATAACGTAGAAGCATCGCTAAGTATCGATTAAAATATTTATTTTTTTGAAAAAAAGCTTTTTTTTAGGAACACTTCTTCTTTTTTCTAAGAAATTTCATTAAGTTTATGGATTTTCTACAAAAAAGTTGACCGTATTTTTTGGTGGTCTAAAAATTTGACCGCTTTGCTGACCCGCCAAAAGTTAGTCGGTTAATGCGGACACGGTCACAGTTTTTAAAATTTTTGGCCGGTTTTGTGTCCGCTTGTACGGATCCCATCACTAAAAATAACGGGTGATTCATAGTTTTTTGCAAAATTTTTGGACCAATGTTAAAATATCAACGGATAATCAGACAAGATTAACATTTTACACACTCACTTTCAAGGTATTCTAGTTTTTTATTTTATGTTCAACAATTTATAAGTTTAAAATAAATGAAATTTAGAATTTAAATTATCAAATCGACACAAAATTTTAAAATTAAAAATAAAAAATTTCATTCAACTCTTTTTTGAAAAAAAAATAACATTAAAAAAAAACTAATGTACAATACATTTATCAGTAGCTAATTTTTTAAGGTTTTTAATTTAGCTAAATCATTTATTTTTAATTTTTTTAATTCTAAAAATACTTGATCTCTAAATGACAATATTTTTTAGCTTTTTTTGCCTAGAAAAATTTTGGATTTACAGATTAAATTAATACTACCGTAAACCTTTGCCCAGCATACTAGGAATAAACCTGAAATTTAACCAGAATTCTATATGGAATAGTTCCCATCGAAACCATGTTAAAGTAATTTTTTTGAATTTTTTGAGAATTCCGGTTAAAATTAAGAAATGTTCTATTAATAAAAGCTAAATTTAACTAATGTTCTAATAAATTTCTGACGTTTATTCCAGAATTAAAAAAAAAAAAATTAAAAAAATGTAGAATTAAATTCAAATTCGTTCGTTCAAAAAAAAATGAAAAAATCGGAACTAAATTTAATAAGTATATGTATATAATTGAAATTTTATTTGCTTGGTCGGATAATTTTTCCATTTTCATCTCTAGGAAGTCTCTTACGACCCCTTTTTTTTACTGCTGTATTTTCTGAGAATCTGTATTGTTTACAACAGGCTGTGGCCGAGGCCGAGTATTTTGAACTAAAGCCTGGGGTCGGGGCTGAGATTGAAGTTGGCTATTTAAATCATTTAAAATATAACGCCCTGATAACTGGAATCGTTGAGTCTGAGCTTGAGAAGTTGTTCCTAGAGATGAAAATGGAAAAATTATCCGACCAAGCAAATAAAATTTCAATTATATACATATATTTATTAAATTTAGTTCCGATTTTTTCATTTTTTACACATAGAATAAACTCAAAAATTGGAAGAATCCTTAATTTTGACTTATAAACGAATTTGAATTTAATTCTACATTTTTTTAATTTTTTTTTTTTAATTCTGGAATAAACGTCAGAAATTTATTAGAACATTAGTTAAATTTAGCTTTTATTAATAGAACATTTCTTAATTTTAACCGGAATTCTCAAAAAATTCAAAAAAATTACTTTAACATGGTTTCGATGGGAACTATTCCATATAGAATTCCGGTTAAATTTCAGGTTTATTCCTAGTATGCTGGGCAAAGGTTTACGGTAATAAATCTTATTTATATTTTATTTATTTAATTCAAATTAACCTACATTAGGAGAAGTAAAATTAAAAGTATTTAAATTTTGTTTCAAAATAAAAGAAAAAAAAAAATAAAAAATTAGAAAAATAGATACATATATTGAAAGCAAATTCCTCTGGACCAGAAAAGGTGAATCGATTTGATTTGGTTTAATTAATTCATTAAGAAGGATTTTGTATTTTTTTAACCTTAAGTTATCCAAACCAGAGTTGTTTTTAAGTCACAAGTCTTTTTTTTTTTTATTCTTATAATGTAATTTTTTTATCAAAATGATATGGCAAAAAGCTTTTGACGAATAAAAAAAAATTCTTTGTAGTATAAACAAAATTTTATTTATTTTAGTATAAAAACAAATTATTATAGCATAAAAAGTCAATTAAATTTGAAGTATAGAATAAAAATATATCTCCTAGAATACTTTCATACATTAAAAAATAAAAAAAAATCAATCAGATTTTAAAGCGGTTCTTACCTTTGGTGGACGATCTAGTTTCTTTTTTGCTTGTTTATTTAAATCAGATACCTCATCGTCATCTTTCCTTTTTCTTGGAAGTCCACGACCTCTTTTTCCTTTAGCCCCATTTTCAGCACTCGCTTGGGGATCCACAACATCAATATGAGGCTCAACAAGTTTCAAGTTTAGTATTATTGCTTAATACCTTAACTTTATTCCATTCTAACTTTTTTTTGGCATTTTTAATTTTTCTTAGTAATTTTAGAAAAAATAATAGTAAAGCTATACTGCAAATTTTTTATTCTATAGTTGCAAATGTTATACTTAAAAAAAATAAATAAATTAATGCTACATTTTATTTTCTCTATTCTATAGTTTTTTTTTTATTTGTCAAAAGCCATCGTCCAAATGAAATTTTTATTTTTAAATTACGCTAAAATTAGAACAATTTTTTTTGGAATTGGGACTGAAAAGAAGGCGAAAAGCCGTTCGGGATATTCCTAGGGGTAAACCCCACAAATTTATTTTATTAAATAAAATAAAAAATAAGTCTTAAGTCATAACTTAGACTTATATTTTTGTGAATTAAAAACAAGTCTGATTTGAACAAGAGATATTTGGGCTTTGGGGGCTCTCGTCAAAAAGTACAGTAGTACTGCTGCGAACCTTGCCTCAAAATTTTAATTATTTAACTAAATTTACCTTTTTTTGCTGAAAAATTGGCTTTTATTCTTAGACTTTAAAGAAAAAAATTTTAAGTCAAGTCATAACTTTGACACAAATTTTTGTGACTTAGACTTAAAACTGTGACTTAAAAACAAGTCTGATCCAAACAAAGCTCAATAAAGTGCAAGTGCGTTACAGCGACATCTTTGTCGATATCACTGGATTAGTTAACTTATTAAACCTTGAGTTAGAATGGAGCATAAATAGCTGCTCTAATACGCCTAAACGCGAGATCGGATTACCAGAACTATTAAATAGTGATTCAAGATTTTTTCCTGTGAATTTCCAAAGGAAAGGCGAGAACTGTTGAGGATATAATTTTATGTGTCTGTGTTAGTGCATATTCTGGTTTATAAAAATATTGAATATAATATTTCTATCACAAGTTAATTATAAGAAATAGATTGTTTTAGTATTCAAAAGACGACATAAAGAGTGCAAATTTAGAACAAAATTAGACATTATATTTTGAACAAATATTCAGATAAATATGATATTTAGCTCAATGGATACCCAAAATGTTTAAGAATAAGAATGTTTTTAAATTTTTATCGAAAAATTAAATTAAAGTCGTTTTCAGCTGTGTTTTTTTCTATAACTTGGTAATACAGTCAACTATTTTTAAATCGGAACTCCTTTATTCGTACCATCCGGGTTTCGGACAGTTTTCATGGGGCCTGACCTCAAATATATTATTATATGGAAAAAAAAAATTTTTATCCGAACTTGACTTTTTACATGAACTTTTCACATTTAATTTATTTGTTGTTGTTGTAATTTTAACATCAAAAATGATGGACAATATCCAATTAATAGATTTAAAAATTAAACGTAAAAAGAATGAACTTACTATTGAACAAAATAGAGAAATATGTATTTTTGCAAACGAAAACAAACAATTAAAACAAAAAGATTTGATTGTAATGTTTTACGAAAAAGTTTAGTTAATATGATTCCAAAATATGAGAATTAAAATATATTTTGGATGATTAAAGATTAAAAAACTTGAAGCAATCAAATATTTCAACTTTTTTAAATAATTTTTCTAATTAAAAAGATAAACTTTTTCCATTTAAAATTTTGTTTTAATATTGTGTGTAAATTAAAAATTAAATAAATTATATTTTGTAAACCGGACTTTAGACTTTTCCGGATAAATTCAGTAAACCGGAAAAAATAATCTGGACCATTTTTTTTGGATCCCGGGAGGTACGAATTATACTAATTTGATAGCAATCATAGTAATAAATAAAAAACTAAAATCTTCTGCAGTAACTTTTGCGGCATCTTGAAGTTGATGATCAATTCAAAATATCATTTCAATTCAAAAAGTTTATCTTAAGATATTAGAAAAAATCTTTGATTTAATTAAAATAATTTTAATGTAACATGATTAACATGTTATGTAGATTTTAAAAACAAAAAAATTTTGAAAAAATATTTACTCAATCCATTGTTAAAATCGATTTTTAATTTATTTTTGTGATTTTTTGTCAAGTTTATTTTCATTTTATTACATATTTGGAATTGATTATTTGAATTTCATTTTTAAATTCAATTTTGAATGTTATAAACAAATACTTTTGCAATAAAATATTCAAATAAACTTTACCAAAAATCAGGTAATACATTGATATTTAAAAATCGATTTTAACAATGGATTGAGTAAACATTTTTTCAAAATTTTTTTGTTTTTTAAATCTACATAGCATGTTAATCATGTTACATTAAAATTATTTTAATTAAATCAAAGATTTTTTCTAATATCTTAAGATAAACTTTTTGAATTGAAATGATATTTTGAATTGATCATCAACTTCAAGATGCCACTTTTGCTGATATTTTTTGAAGTTTATGGTCTATTCAAATTTTGCAATTTAAATTAAAAAATTGATAATTATAAAGTTGATATTTTTAAATAAAAATAACATCTAAATTCTAAGTTTAAATCTAAATACTTATTTTTAAAATGAATACTCATCGGAAAGATAAAACTATTGATATTTTGATATTTTTGACTTGCCAATAAAGTCATAAAAATGCTACTTACAGCAATTATTGCAAAAAATGTGGTATGATTACATCGACACCAAATTATTTCGTTTGAATCGAATAAAATTCTCTCACAACCAAAATTTGTATATATTTTTTGTTCAACATCCCAGTAGGAACAATCACTTTTTAAATTTATCTATCAAAAATAAAAAATTTGAAAATTTAGGCTAGACAAAAGCTTACAATTGTTTTATTGAACAATGAGTGTATGAAAACATTTTTTAATTTGTTTTTTAATTTGACTGATAAATAAAAAGCATTTATCTTAAAAGGAACTAGTTTTTGAAATGATCCATCTCTGAGCGAAACAAACGAAAAGCTTTGATCTTAAGAAAATTAAAAAAAAAATTAAATTTAAATGATAATTAAATAAAAATTTATTAGAAAAAAAAATTTTAATTGCAGTTATTTTTAATTGTTAAGTGCATTCATTTTTGGGGTCTAGTCGATAGTGCTATCAGGTGATAACAAAATATGTTATCAACAGGTACCATACCGTTTATGTAAACAGTCTGATACTATAAAATAATCAATGATAACAAAAATAACTCTATGATAGCATTTTTAGTGTGATGATAACATCACCCCTAACCCCTGAAATTTAAGCAAAATTTTTTGTTAATTGCTCTTTTTTAAAAAAAGTTTTTGTCATAATAGTTATATAAAATTTATAAAGAATTCTTTTTAAAAATTGCATACAGTCATGATTCAACAAAATTGAAGAAAATCAAATTGAAAAAGATTTTACTTTATTTTCAAATTTAATTATTACTTGCCAAAATGGATATTAAAATAAATATCATAAATACCGATGAGCATACAATTTATGGTGTTGTGCACTCAGTCCGGAAATGTCTTAATATTAATTGTAAAAAATATGATCAAGAGATGTCACCATGGTTACAAAAGCGCAATAAAAATGCAAAAAATACACTTTTGTATTGGCATCTTGAAGTTGATGATCAATTCAAAATATCATTTCAATTCAAAAAGTTTATCTTTAGATATTAAAAAAAATCTTTGATTTAATTAAAATAATTTTAATGTAACATGATTTACATGTTATGTAGATTTAAAAAACAAAATTATTTTGAAAAAATATTTACTCAATCCATTGTTAAAATCGATTTTTAATTTATTTTTGTGATTTTTTGTCAAGTTTATTTTCATTTTATTACTTATTTGGAATTTATTATTTGAATTTCATTTTTAAATTCAATTTTGAATGTTATAAACAAATACTTTTGCAACAAAAAATTTAAATTAACTTTACAAAAAATCAGGTAATACATTGATATTTAAAAATCGATTTTAACAATGGATTGAGAAAATATTTTTTCAAAATAATTTTGTTTTTTAAATCTACATAACATGTAAATCATGTTACATTAAAATTATTTTAATTAAATCAAAGATTTTTTTTAATATCTAAAGATAAACTTTTTGAATTGAAATGATATTTTGAATTGATCATCAACTTCAAGATGCCTTTGTATTGGAGATGTTCGAGTTGTGAAAGATCCAAAACACCCTATGATGGCTCCTTTTTTTCATTTAATTTTATTGACCCTAATTCTGGTTTGGAGAATAAAATTTTAAAATTTAATTAATTTTATTATTTTAGACTAAATTTTTCGCTAAAAACTTATTTAAGAGATTCAAATAAACCTTTAAAATATACCTTAATAAAATGTTATCATATAAATTTTGTTATCAAGCAAAATATAATTTTATCACAAACACAAATAAAGACATTTTGAAAATAAGAAAAGTTTATTTGAATCTCTTAAATAAGTTATTAGGAAAAAATTTAGTCTAAAATAATAAAATTAAGATAAAAAAATTAATTAAATTTTAAAATTTTATTCTTCAAACCAGAATTAGGGCCAATAAAATTAAATGAAAAAAAGGAGCCATCATAGGCTGTTTTGGATCTTCCACAACTCGAAAATAGTTGATAAAATTTTTGTTATCAGACATTTTTGTTATTTTTGTTCACATAAACGGTATGGTGCCCGTTGATAACATATTATGTAACATATTATACCTGATAACACTATCGACTAGACCCGATTTTTGTTCTATTTAATTTTAAAATAGAATATTTTCTCAATGTATTTTGACTATACAAATAAATGAATGCAAATATTTTTGTTTACCTCAGTTTTTAGCAAATTAATATTGTTAATTAAAATTAAATGCTCACTTTTCATATCATAATAATCAATGAAAAACCCGTTAATAAAGCTTGTTACATTGTCAAAATAGCGTTTTAATTTAATGGCGTTTTCAATCTGTCTATCAACAAAGCGTATGTTCGAGTTAGGTTGTCCCAACATTAGTGCGCCAGTTATGTAATTTAATCCAGAATTTAAATTATTTACATCACCAAAAGCAATGTTGGGTAAAATTATTCCACCACATTGTACAAGTCTTTGATCAAGACATTCAAGATTATTGTCTTTAATAATATTAGTTTTTGAAAATATCAATTCGATCGAGTTTAAAAACCTAGTTATAAAATAAATTAAAAAAAATTAAATGAACATAACTTACAGATTATTTAGCGTGGCAAAGTCAATTTTGTTTGTTGATATATTGAATTGTGAAAAATCTAAGAGAGTTTTTTGATCAAAAGATAATTCGGTGCTTAAAATCTTATCTAAGGTTCTAAACAAATTGAAAGTTGCCTAAAAAAATTTAAAATTAAAAAAATAAAAAGCGTATAAGAATAAAATTTAAATTTACATTCGTTCTTATTTCTTCCAAATTTGAAAATATTGATAAAACCTCGGCTATGCCTGTAAAATCGTTAATATACAAGATATCTTCGACATCTAAAGTCTGATTTAACAAATTTTCACTTAAAGACTCTTGGCTTTTATTAAAGAATTCCTAATTAGAAAAAAAAGAGTTAAATAAGAACAATATATTATAAAAAACCTGAAAAATTATACTTGAATGTTGTCTTTCTCAAAAAAACTGGATGTGGATGTTAAGCTACTGGAAGATAGCTTTGAGGAAATGAGCGAAGATTTTGTAGTTAAGCTTGTTATAATTATTGAAATAACAGTCGATTTTAAATCGATTAATTCAGAAGAAGAAGATAAACTAATTAATGTCGTAGTTGATTTAGCTGAAGTGGTTTCAATCGGAGGAATTATTGTATTTTCAATTGATATTGTTGTTTTTAAACTTAAAGAAGTTTTTGAAGTAGATGATTCTATTATTTTAGCAGTACTAGTTTCAATTTCAGGTTCTATGGTACTCTCAATTGGTATTGAGGTTATTAAAAAAGAAGAACCAGATGAAGGAGATTCTGTTATTGTAATAGAACTATTTTCAATTGGTATTCTGGTAATTGGAATAGAAGTGGCTGAAGAAGGTGATTCTGTTAATGTATTGGCATTGGTCTCTAATGGAGGGTTAAAAATTGTTGATGTTGGTGTTGGTGTTGCTGAACTAGAAGATGAAGTTTCTGTGATTGCAGTCGTAGTGGAATCTAATAAAGGTAAAAAAATTGATGTAGTTGATGTTGAAGTTGATGTTGAGGTTGATGTTGGTGTTGGTGTTGCTGAACTAGAAGATGAAGTTTCTGTGATTGCAGTCGTAGTGGAATCTAATGAAGGTAAAAAAATTGATGTAGTTGATGTTGAAGTTGATGTTGAGGTTGATGTTGGTGTTGGTGTTGCTGAACTAGAAGATGAAGTTTCTGTGATTGCAGTCGTAGTGGAATCTAATGAAGGTAAAAAAATTGATGTAGTTGATGTTGAAGTTGATGTTGAGGTTGATGCTGGTGTTGGTGTTGCTGAACTAGAAGATGAAGTTTCTGTGATTGCAGTCGTAGTGGAATCTAATGAAGGTAAAAAAATTGATGTAGTTGATGTTGAAGTTGATGTTGAGGTTGATGTTGCTGAACTAGAAGATGAAGTTTCTGTGATTGCAGTTGTAATGGTTTTAATTGTTGGAACTATAGTTATTGGAGATGATGTTATGGCTGTGTAAGGAGGTTCATAAGTTGAAACCAAAGAGGTTCCTTTTTAAATATAAAATAAAAATGATATTTTGTTGGAATTTTATTTTTATTTTTTTAAAACTAATTAAAATATTAAAATTAAAGTTTTCAGGTAAAACATGTGCCTAAGATTCAACCGCAAGGCATTTAGGATTAGAGCGTAGACTCCGACCAGTATTCAAATAGCTACAGCAAGAAAACCAGGCTTAAACTAAGCAAAAGTGTAGTAAAAGCAGCACTAGTTAACGGAAGTGAATGTTGCGGGATGATGGCAAGAAAGAAAAAGTCTAAAGCGTAAAGAAGATTCTCAAAAGCTGAACTATACAAAAGAACGAATACTTAACCATTTAGTCAATAACTCAAGATTAAAAGACTGGGGTTAATATGCCGACTAACAGATCTTAAACTAATAAAAAACGAATGTTTTTGGAAAGAATCTTCTTATAGATCCGTTTCAGCCTTATAGCAAATAAATAAATAAATAAAAAAAAAATATTTGCCGTACTGGTTTGAGTTGTTAAAACTATAGTTGTTGTATTTGATGTTATGGTTGTGTTGGCAGGTTCTTGAGTTGAATTCAAAGATGTACCTTTTTTTTAAAAATAAGCGACATTTAATTCAAAATTTTTAATAAACTTATTAAAACTTAAAAATTCAGAGTTTAATTAATTATATTTTCTTCTTATCGATTATTTACGATAATTTTTAAATTTAATATTTAAATTTAAAACTAGAAATTTTTTTGTTGCAAAATTTGAACTAAAAAATGATTACAAACTCTGAATGGATCAATTTATTCATATTCTAAAAAAAGTTGAACAAGAAGCGAAAATCTGAGAATAAATTTGTATTAGTGCTATTAAATTAAACGAACGAGTTATTACCGATCGAGGAGAAATCGCCAACAGTTTAAACGAATATTTTAAGTCAGTTTTCCTCGAACAACCCGAATTTCCTTTACGAACAAATAATATTTGCACGATTAATCCACTCATTAGTTTCAGCTCTCAAAACTTCGAAAGATATTTGAACAAGTTAGATGTTAATAAGTCAGCTGGGCCAGCTAAAATCGTTGCTTCAGTACTGAAAGTTTGTTCAAATTCCTTATCAAAACCTTTGTCAAGTCATATTCAGATGGTATTTTACCCGAACATTGGAAGTTAGCAAATGTATCGCCCTTGCATAAAAGTGGCTCAAAGGTTGATTTGTCCAACTTTAGACCAGTGTCGTTGACCTCAATAATTGGTAAAATAATGGAAAAGATCATTAGAGACGAGCTTATGAACTACTTGAATATGACCAAATTGATAAATGAAAAACAGCACGGCTTTATGCCAGAGAAATCGTGTACAACCATTTTACTGGAATTTATTGATAGAGTAACATACGAAATCGAAAGTGGGAAGTTCGTTGACATCATTTAAACAGATTTCTCAAAAAGCCTTCGACAAAGAGCACTGAAAATTACTGGTTAAATTGAGAGGGTATGGAATAGTTGACGAACTGTACGAGTGGATAAAATCGTTTCTTCTGGAGAGAAAATAGAGAACAGTACTTGACAATCACACATCAGAGTGGGAGGAGGTTACCAGTGGTGTTCCTCAAGGGTCAGTTTTAGGGCCCATTTTATTCGTTATATATATCAACGAACTATTAGATTTGATTCAGAGTCCGAGTCTTTCTTACGCAGACGATTTAAAGATTTTAGGTGTTTCAAGGGAAGATAAAAAGGGTTCAATTCAATTACTAGGTGATTTGGATGTTCTAGACACTTGGAAAAAGACATGGTCTACCGAACTGAACGTATCAAAGTGTAAGACAATGTACACTGGAAAGAATAGAGAGAAAATGGCCTACATGCTGTCGAATACGAATAGTGAAGTTACTTTAAAAGAAACGACTCAAGAGAAGGATATTGGTGTGTTGGTGTCGAATGATCTTAAGTGGAACAAACAATGCACAGCAGCAGCAGCTAAAGCGAACAGAATTCTAGGCCAAATTAGAAACTCATTTGTATGTTTAGATAGGGAGACGCTTAGGCTTCTTTACGTAGAACGTCAGACCCCATCTCGAATATGCCGTTAGTATATGGAACCCCTCATAAAAGCAAATATAAATGTTATTGAAAGAGTCCAGAGACGTGCAACTAAATTGGTCAAATCTTTAAGGAAAAAATCGTACGAAGAAAGGCTTAAATCGGTGGATCTAATGAACTTGGAAGAGCGCAGAACAAGAGGAGATTTTATTCAAATGTTCAAAATAGTAAATGGCCACGAGAAAATCAACTTAGTGAATGGAGTGAACTTTGCTAAGAGTTTGAAAATGAATCTTAGAAGAGAGCACAACATAAAGCTTGTAAGAGAGATAAGTAAACGGGGTTCATACAGGTATAATTTTTTGACGAACAGAATTGTGTCAGGATGGAATGAATTGCCAAAAAGTGTTGTTAACGCGGAAACAATCAACAGTTTCAAATCGGGTATTGATAAAGAAGTTTTTGGTATGGTGCATAGAAAGCGAGGAAAGACTGCCACAGCTCCACTGAAGCTAAACGTCGCTCGGCGTTAGTATAGAATCATTCTATACTGCAGTTCTAACTATTACTACTAAATTAAATATAGATCAACAAAAAAGCTCTGAATACCTATTATTTCCGGAGAATGCTGACAGTTTGTAATCAATAAAACAAATAAATAATCTTTTTTGAATTTTCTTCGAATAATTTAATATTTTAATCTAAAATAGATAAATTGTCGAATTTAAATTCTTGAGCAGAAATAGCCAAATATTTGGTCATTCTCCGTTTATTGATCAAAATAAAATTTTAATGTTTTTTATTTAATTCTTTAGCAAAATTTAATCCAACTTCTGAAAGCTATTTTCTCACTTGCATTAAATATATAATTTAAAAATTTTTGTTTTAAAACATTAAAATTTAAATATTCTATGTTTGATGTAATCTACTTAATTTCAATGTAATAAGATTGAAAAAGTAACTTTCATTTATTTTTTTAAAAGAAAATAAATTTTTCATGCTTTTTCAAAATTTTACGATAATTTTTATTTAAAGACGGAAAATACACCATATAATCTATACAATTTAAATGTAAACACTATTTAAATACTACAATTTACTTGTAACAGCACTATTTAACAGTGTAAATTTAACTTACTCTCTGACGTTAAATATGCTGAAGTCGGGAATGCTAATGAAAAAAACCCTCTTGTAACATTGCATTTACACCATTGTATGTCTTTTATTATCTTGAATGTGGAACAGACCGATGATTGAAGTTTATATTCATTGAAAATCACACATCTAGATTCGAAAAGCTACATGTTTAAATTAAAAAAAAATAACATTAAATTTTGTAATTTTTTTAAACTCACTAATGATTTATTGATAAGAATGTTTATTTCTTTGCTTTCAGAACTTGGTAAAATGTAAAGCAAGTAATTTCCATTAAACTGTTGGTTGATAAAAGTTTGGAGATGGTTTTCAAAAAATATGAAGTTTATTAGAGATGCTTTGGAAAAAATTTCTCAGTTAATTAATTTTGATTTAATATCAAATTTACCAGTATAAATTGAGTCATAAAAAAATGCGATTTCGAAATTTGCTGAATTGTCAAAATAATTTTGAGTATAAATTTGGGACACTTTTTGAAAATCTAAAAAATCGATGCTATAGATTCCATCTTGTTCTAATAAGGCTGCCCCTGTTAGATTATACGTAGAAGATTTTAATAATCCTCCGAGCGTGAATTCTTTTCCTAAAATTACACTTGAATAATTGTTCTGAGATAATTGCATGTTCCCTAAGAAATCAGATTGGTAAGTCGCATTAGTTTGACACAAAATTTTCTCTATAATTTCTGTAATTTTATTCACTAATATATCTTGTAATTCCGAAGATCTTTGAGTGGTAGCAGATGAAACTTGGAAATAATTGTTTACATCGTAGCACAGATTATTTATACTTTTGATTACCTAAAATAATTGGATATTTTTTTGAATTTAATTGTAATTTTAAAAAAAATTCCACTTACCTCATTTGTTAAAAAATTTGAAATAAAATTTTTTACAAAACAAATTGCCTGTTCCATTTCGTTATAAATAAAACTTTGATTAAAAAAACTAAAAAGCTGTTCACAACTTTCAAATGTTTCATTCTGCTGAAATAAAAATTTTACAGAAAAGATGCAAATTTTGTAATTTAAAATTACGTTTTTGTATTCACAAGAATAATTGAAAAATATGTCGTCGCAATGAAATGCAAAAATTTGAACAGAAAATATAAAAAGAAAAAAAACACACTTTGTTGGCATTTTGTATATTCACAAATCTTAATTAATGTATTTGACTGTTTTGGAAAAAAGAAATAAAATGATTTTTATATTGAATTTTTTTTTTGTTTTTCAAGTTATTGTCTACATTTACTTGAATCTGTGTTTAGGTTTTGTTCACGCTTGAAGAAGTAATTATAATATTCTAATTTAAATAATCATTTATTTAAATGATAACTAATTAACTATAAAATGAAAATAAATAATAATTTAGACTTGAATATTGAAAAATTAAAATAAAAATCTGATTTAAATTTTGAATGATTCTTATTATCAAGTTTATGTGTTTTATAGAAAATATTTCATTAGCCATATCTATTTTCTTTCATATTAACTGGTTTAATTCTGTTTTTCTGAAACAGAATTTTTATTCGCTCGTAAGCGATTAAAAAATTAAATAGTCAAAATTTTCGAAGTAATCTTATTTTTTGAAACAAAACGAATTTTTTCATGCATTTCCAAAATATTTTTTTTTAGTAAAATTTTGTAGAATTTTAATTTTAATTTTTTCAAAAATTATGTAATTTCGTAGGCTAATCTTTTTTGAGAATACTTTAAGACTAAAGAAAGTTGAAAGTTTGATATCTTGAAGTTGATGATCAATTCAAAATATGATTTCAATTCAAAAAGTTTATCTTTAGATTTAAAATAAATCTTTGATTTAATTTAAATGATTTTAATGTAACATGATTAACATGATATGTAGATTTAAAAAACAAAAAAAATTGAAAAAAATTTTCTCAATCCATTGATAAAATTGATTTTTAATTAATTTAACTGATTTTTTGTAAAGTTTATTTGAATTTTTTTATTTCAAAAGTATTTGTATCATAAAAAAATTATGATTTTATCAATGGATTGAGAAAATTTTTTTTTAATTTTTTTTAGTTTTTTAAATCTACATAACATGTTAATCATGTTACATTAAAATTATTTAAATTAAATCAAAGATTTATTTTAATATCTAAAGATAAACTTTCTGAATAAAAATGATATTTTGAATTGATTATCAACTTCAAGATGCTATTAAAACCTGAGAATATTAATTTAAAAATAAATTTTTTTTTGTTAACACAAGAATACTAAAATTAGACTTTTCTAAAATAAAGAAAATTGGGATATTTACTGCGAAACACAAATGAAAACTCGAAACCTGGAATGTCAGAACCATGCCCGAAACATGAAGATGCGCTCAAGTCACATTGGTCATTGACAAATACGGTTTAGAATGGCTAGGTGAAATAAACAACAGTATATGAATCTTTTAGACATTATTTTAGAGAATTTTTTGAAACAGAATCTTAAAAAAAAGTTTTTGCAATGTGAAATTTTAGTACAAAAAATAAAAATACTATGATTTTTTTTCTTATTGTACAAAAATGGTTCTACAAATAGTACTATATTGTACAAATTTGTACAAACGAATTCAAAGCTCTGCTAAAACTCTTCAATTTTCTGTAAAATGCAACCATCAAAATTTGTTTGTACAAATTTGTACAATATTGTAATGTTTTTAGAACTGTTTGTATTTTTTTACAATAAGAAAAAAAATGATAACATATTTATTTTTTGTACTGTAATTTTTGTACTAAAATTTCTCACAGTTTTTCACATTTAAACAAAAATAAATTCCAGTTGAATTTTTTTAAAAGAAATAAAAATGTTTTACATTTTTAGATTCGATACTATATTAGCTGAATTCTTATTTTCTTTCGGTGCATTTGAATGTTATTATTGATTTAAGTTACAGCAAGGTAATGATCCTAAACATAGATTTTATATTTATACAAACTAAATGCTAACTACATGCTTACTGAGTAAAATTTTAAACAGATCTAAAACGAATAAAAGGTTTTTCTTATCTCATTTTTTGAATTTTGCTTTTCTTTATGAATTTTCACCATTTTTGACTCTTAAAAATTAATTTTAAATAAAATTTTATTAAATACGGTTAATTTTTTTGATAAAATTATCTATTGAAAAATTCGTAAAAAAAAGATAATCTTCATTTTTTTTAAAAATCACTAGAAATCTTATATTTTTTTGGGCAATTTTGGTTTTCCAACATTTTTTAACGATGTTATTTACCTTAATAGTTGTAAAAATAATAAAAAGCGGAACATCACTGTAGAACGGCCAACTCAAATAAATATATTAAAAGCTAGAGAAATACCATATTTTTGGACCAAGATGTTCTAAAGAAGAAGAGGTAATTTTATTCAAAATTTAAAAAATTTAGAACAAATAGAATTTATAAAACTCATTAGGGACATAGTAAAGTTTAAAAAAACAAGACAATGAATACTTCATTGATTTCCAGGATTTGATTTTTTACTAACACAATTGTAAATCAATAACTTACATCTTTTTTTTTCTTTTTTTTTTGTGTAGCTGGTCGAGCAAAAGCTTCTTCAGCAAAAATAAAAAGTTTTAAATTACATTAAAAAAATATTAAATTTTTCAACATAAGAAAATAGAAAGGATGGGGAATCCGGGGCTTTTTATTAATTGTGGAATTAAATTTTGACTGATAATAATAATTTTAAATTTATTTTTTTTTAACAGACTTTTCTGTTGTAAAATTAAAGGTAATTATTCAAATAATGCTAATATTTGGTTTTTAATTAATTTTTGATTAATTTTTTTAACTAAAGTTGAATTGGCCAAAATGGTCCCAGGTGAAAAATAATTTAATGAGTGTTGGAAAAATGCTTAATAGCAGAAAAGTCTGTTAAAAAATCAAATTAAAATGATCATTATCAGTCAAATAAAGACTTAATAAATACATTATTTTCTTAGCTGAGAGGCTTAAATCGATTAAGATTCTGAACAAATAACAAGCTCAAATTTGAAAAAAAAAAGGGATCAATCTTTAAAGCCATCAAAATACCTTTCCACCAATGTTCAAACAAGTAAGCAAATCAAGCGCGTCTCAGAATCCGACGATTCACAAACAGCAGAATCGAAAAAACTAAAAGACCAAGTTAATGTTAAAGAAACCAGTGAACTTAATGACGTATTTCAAGACAATAATATCGGACTCACTTTAAATGAAAACAACACCGATTTTATACAAAAACAATCCAACTCAAATAAACAATGAAGAAAAATCTATCAAGTCAACTTTCCTCTAAGAACAGGTTAGTAATTACACACTGGAATTGTCTCCACTTACCTAGTAGGGTTCATCTCTTAGGAAATTTTTAGCTCAAAAATGTCCTGACATTGTTTTGCTCAATGAATTAAAGATAGATTTGAGTGAGGCAAATATTTATCTTGATTTTCATAATTATCAGTTCGTAACAAAAACACGCAACAAGTATGGAGGAGGAGTAGCTATTTTAATTAAAGAAGGAATTGAATTTATACAAGATTTTTCTTATGAGGAATTCAATTCCGAACTCCTTTGTATAAAACTTAATTTAGGGAAGAATAATGAATTAGTTGTATTTAGTCTTTATAATCCAACAAATGTGCTTCTGAACTTTGATTTTTTTAAAACAGTTAATAAACAATGTAGAAATTACATTTTAGGTGGTGATCTAAACGCTAGAACAAAGCAAATAGGCTGCGTAGTGGAAAATGAAAACGGTTTAATGTTGGAAAGAATAATTAATGAGTTAGACTTTTCAGTAATCAATGATAAGCGCCCTACTTTCAATATTTTTAATAAGAATTACTTTGAAATTCTTGATCTTTTTTTAGTTTCTACTTCATTAATTGACAAAATTACCGACTTCAATGTCTTAATTAGTCAAGACATGACTAGTGACCATTTCCCAATCGAAGCATCAATTTTAATGGGCTATCAATTTGAAAATAAATCATCAGCCAAAAAATTTAACTATAAGAAAGCAAACTGGCAATTTTTTAGCGAGATTTTAATTATTTTAGTAGATTAAAACTAATGAAGAAAAGGGAACATGCTTCGGAGAACTCTTATCTTCAATTTTTAGTCCTAATTCTGATTTAATAGATCTTGAAAAAGATTTCGAAATACTCAATTCTAACTCTGAATTCTTTAGAAATTATGATCAGTGTAATTTTAATGAACCAATTTGCTTAAATGAATTAATTGTAGCTTTAAAAAGATTGAAAAATGAAGCGGCATCAGGACCTGACCAAATTCCCAAAAGCGTGGAAAACTTCGAACATTACTATGATTCAAAAAAAGGCCTCTACTTTACAAGATCCTTTAAATTATAGACCAATTAGTATAACGAGTTGTTTAGGAAAGTTACTGGAACGAATAGTATATTCAAGATCTTACAATTATTTGGAACAAAATTCACTCCTTATCCAGGAGCAGTCTGGATTTAGGAAACACCGGCGAACATCAGATAATCTTTTCTTTTTAATTCAAAAAATTGTAGAATCATTTAATAGAAAAAAAAGAGTTTGCGGCCAGTTTTTTGATATTTCTAAAGCCTTTGATAGAGTTTGGCATGAAGGTTTACTTTTTAAATTGATTAAAATGAATCCACCTCATTACTTGACTAACTGGATTAGATCTTTTTTAGACTCTAGGACATTTAAGGTAAATGTGAATGATCACCTGAGCGAAGAATATCAAATAACTGCAGGTGTTCCTCAGGGCTCAGTAATTAGTCCTCTTTTATTTAGTATATATATTAATGACATCCCCAAAAGAAACAAAACAAACAATGAATACTCTCTGCTTTTCGCAGATAATCTAGTTACATTCTTCATTCATTTATTCATTTATAAGAAAAAGGGGAACCTTGAAAATAAGATAAATAAATACTCTAACGAACTAGAACAATGGCTTATTAAATGGAAAATGAAGATATCAGTAGAAAAGTCGTGTTCTGTAATCTTTTCTAGGTACAAAAAAGAGAGTGAAAATCTAAACTTAAAAATTTATGGAAACTGAATATTGAGCCAAAAAAGAAATCAAGTTTCTTTGCATTAAATTTGATTCAAAGTTAAACTTTAATAAACTGGTAGACGAAATTAAAGAACGCTGCAATAAAAGGTTAAATATTTTTAAGATATTGTCAAATAAAAATGAGGTCTTACTCAAAAGACACTAGGAAATTTATTTAAAACTTTAGTCGGATCAATTTTAGACTATTCTTTTCCTTGCTTGAATTCATTTTTAGAAAATAATATCAAAAAACTACAATCAATTCAGAATACAGCAGTCGGATCTATCCGTAAGTTAAAATATGATACTCCCTCCAACATGTTGCATCATGAGGCTTTTAATAAAATTAAATTACTAACAGTCTCGAATCGACTTTTTGAGTTGAGTGAGAGATATGTTGGGACAGGACTGAGTCATTCTACTCCATTGGTGGTCAGACTAGTGGATGAATACAAACAAGGCTTCGAATCAAGATATATTGAATACCCTACTCCATTGTGTAATTGCTACCTTACTATTTCCTCTTTTTTTCATGAAGCTTCAACTATGTAAACTTCTGTCACATGTAACAATCTATTTCAATATATGTCTAGTAGTAGTAGTAGTAGTTTAGACTGTAGCTGGTTAGCCAGCGAGTGTGCTGACAAGGCACACTAAGACAGCTGATGTGATTGATTGCTGCTCATCCAGCAATCAATGCCTGCTTTAAAACTGTTAACATTGGGGGCTTCAACTAATTGATTAGGCAGCGAGTTCCATATGCTAGCGGTTCTGTTGAAAAAAAAGTTATCTCTATGTTAGAGCCTTGAAATTTCTTTGTGATATTTAAAGCAGTGACCTCTTCCTTGGTTTATAGTGACATTAAAATTGTTGCTTTTTTCAACCAATTCTATTCCATGCATGAACTTGTATAATTGAATTAGATCACCTCTTTTTCTTCTTTCCATCAGATTTTGAATGTTCAAAGCCTTCAATCTGCTTTCATACGGTTTGTTTCTAATTGCAGAAACAAATTTCGTAGCTCTGCGTTGAATCCTTTCAACATTCTCACAGTCATACTTAAGAATTGGAGACTATACAGGCACCGCAAATTCCAAAAGAGGACGAACAAAAGTTAAATACAGAGATCTAAATAACTTACAATCAAAACGAGCAAATGATTTCCTGATGCGACCTAGCATTTGATTTGCTTTGTTTGTAGCCTCTAACACTTGATTTTTCCATTTCAGATTTGTATTAAAAATAACTCCAAGATCTCTTTCGGTTTCTGACGTTGATAGCTGCTTACCATTGATAAAATAAGGAAAATATTTGTTTTTATGACCATAATGCATGACCACACATTTTGATGTGTTGAAGAGAAGAAGCCAATCTTGAGTCCACTTGAAAACTAAATCTAAATCTAATTGTAGTTTATTTACTGCGCTTATTTCTGATACCGTTTGCGAGAACATTTTAGTATCATCTGCATACAATTTGACAACATTTTCTAATCCTTTTGGTAGATCATTGATATACAAAACAAACAATAGTGGACCAATCACTGAGCCTTGTGGTACACCGCTAAAAATATCAACCCAATCCGATAAAATTTCCCCTTAAACAACTCGTTGCCTTCTATTTTTCAAGAAAGCTTCAATCCATTTTAGTGTCAGACCGCCAAAGCCATACGCTTTCAATTTAGCTGTTAGTCTTCTGTGCGGAACAGTATCAAATGCTTTCGCAAAATCCAGTAGAATCACATCAACAGGGATACTTTTATCAAGGCTCATTGAGATGAAATCTAGAGTTTCCAGAAGATTAGTGGTACATGACTTTTTCTTGACAAATCCATGCTGTTCTTTAGATATAATATTATGCTTATAAAGATAATCTTCCATTTTGGTTCTAATTATGCTTTCCATAATTTTGCACGGAATTGAAGTTAAAGACACAGGACGATAATTGCTCGATATTGATTTATCACCTTTTTTAAACAACGGAGTAATATTTGCTGATCTGAATTGGATTGGAAGCTGACTATTGGATAAAGATTCTCTGAAAATCAAAGTTAAAGGAACAGTAAAGGCTTCTGCACAATTTTTAAGCAATGATGGATGAAGCTTGTCTATTTACACATGATTTATTTTGATTTAGGTCTTGTAATTTTTTAAATACCATTTCATAACTAATATCATTTGGATCAATGTCACTATATTCTGACCAGCTTTCATCAAACTCAACTTCAAAAGGTGGAAGCTCTCCATCTTGTTCAATAACAAAAACATCTTGAAAACATTTATTTATTATGTCTTTTAAACTTTCTTTAAATTTTTTTTTAGCTGATTTACTTTATTTTTATTTTATCTTATTTAATTAACTCTTTTTTTTTCTTTTTTTTTATACTTTATTTTGAAGGAGCTCTAGCTCGGTACAGAAAACAAATAAATAAATAAATAATTTTTTTACAGAATTTAATTCCACAATTAATAAAAAGCCCCGGATTCCTCATCCTTTCTATTTTCTTATGTTGAAAAATCATCTAGTCCAGATCCTCATAGAAAAACTGTTAGTGTTTTTAGCCATTAATATTTTAAGCTCTACATTTGGCTTATGATATAGTTGTCATAATTTTTTTTGGAAGTAAGAAAGCAAATTATTTAAACATTATGGAAAACCATTATGTAAACAAACTTTTTTCAAGAAAAATAGTCAAAGATTTTCTATTTACGCTTTTAACTATGAAAAAATGGAACTTTTTTTATTAACTTAAATTTAATAACAAAATATTACCAAAAATGTTATATTCTTACATTATATTGTGTAAAATTAAAAAAGAAAATGTAAGAACAGGTAATATTTTGTAAGATTTTTATTTTCAAAAAATTAATGTTGTATTTTGAAAAAAATTTAAAATTTCTGTTTTTTTCTCAAAAATGGCCTTTTTTTTGGCCGTAAGCGTTTTACAGCACTATTACAGAATTTAATGCAATTTTATGTAATTTTACATCATTTTATGCAAACTTACATTTTCTTACCTACTACATATGATGTAAGATTATGTAATCTTACATAATTTAATGTAAAATTACCTAAAATAATGTAATTTTACCGATTCTGCGACTTTCCTTTAAGTACTGTATGTTCAAAATTGATAAAATGAAAACTTGGTTTTACTGCCTTTTTTAATAAATTATTGCTATAGCTTTTTTTAAACTTTATTAACCGAATTAAAGAATCAAGACAAAATATCAATGCTTCAGAATCTTTTATTTTTTTAAAAAACAAAATTACTTATACTCGCTTTAACTTTTGTAAAGCTTAAAATTCAAATTTGTTTTTGATACCATATTCTTTTGTAATACAAGTTCAAAATGTTTTTCCACATTTCAATTTTAATTATTGTTAAACTAAATTTTAATTTTAACAATAGATGGATAGCTGCGAGTCTGGCGAGGAAAAAGATTTCTCGACTCCTAACAAAAAACTCAAACACATTTTCAATAGAGAATTTAATAGACTATTTCCTTATGGATTCAAATATGATTTTAAAATTCTTTTTCTTAGTGCTATTCCTTTGATATTGAATCAAATTAGTCAGACTTTTCTTCCAATTATTAGTCTTTTTTTCTGTGGACACATTGGATCAAGCGAACTAGCTGCAGTTACAATTGCCAACACTTTTATAAATATTGGTTCGTTTTCTGTTCTTGTTGGATTATGCAGTGCATGTGATACTCTTCTACCTCAAGTAAAAATTTTTTTTCAATTTCGATATTCCAAAATTGATTAATTTTAAGATATTCGGTGGTTTCAATAAAAAAAAAGTAGGTCTAGTGCTACAAAAGGGTTTGATTATTTCTTTTTTGTCGTGTTTTCCAACCTCTGGAGTTTTGTTAAATGTTAAAAATGTGATGCAATTTTTTATTAAAGAAACAGAAGTAATAGAGTAAATATTGGAAAAATAAATAAAAATTTTATTTTAAAAAAATATTTTTTAGACTAGCAGATCAATACATTATTACTTATTTGCCAGCAATAATTGTTAAGTGAATTTGGATCTATTTGAATTCACGAAATTAATTATTTAACTTTTTAGTTCTATAGTTTTCATGTAGTTCTTCAACGATATGTTTTGTCACAAGTAAAATTCCTGATTGATAGTTATTTATTTTTATTTTAAATTTTTAGAATATTTTTTATCCTATTTTGGCGATAAACATTTTGGCAAATATTTTCGATGCATTACTTCATTATCTATTTGTAATTCACTTCAATTATGGAGTTGTGTAATTTTTCTAAATCAAAAATCTGTAAAATTCTTCCAATTTATTAACATTTAATAGCGGTGCAGCTTTCAGCGTCGTTTTAGCCAACTTTTTCATTCTCGTATCAGTTATTATATATATTATTTATACAAAAATGTATATTCTGACTTGGTCTGGCTGGTCAAAAGAATGCTTAGCCGACTGGACAGAATATTTGAAACTTGCCATCCCAGGATTTGCGATGCTGTTTTTTGGCTTGGCGAATTTTGAGATAGGAGTAATTGCTGCAGGTAAGGACATCTATTTGTTTAAAGAAGAATTGGAACGAAATTCAACATAATTTAAAGGAAATCTTGGAAGAGAAGGAATATCAATAATGTCGATCGGAATTCAAACCACTTATATAGCATTTATGGTATAAAAATAGAGCAAATTTAATTTTTTTTTGTTTTTCTAATTTTTTCTAATTTTATAGATACCTTTAGGAATTTGTAAGAATTTTTAAAATATTTTTTTTATTATAATAATATAAGCTTGATTTTTTTCTTAAGCTATAAGTGCTAACATTAGAATTGGCCAGGTAATTTTGAAAAAAAATTTAAAAATAAATTCAAAAATTCTAGTTAAATTTGTTTCGAAACAAAAAACTTGAGCAAAGAATTTTTTTGCAACTTTTTTATTAATTAAATTAATCTTTTTTTAGCTTTTAGGAGAGAATTCTCCGGAATTAGCTAGAAACTGCTGCAAAGTTGCTTACGCATTTGGAGGTAAAATTTAGGAAAATTTTTTCAAGTTGTTCTTTTACTAAATCTAATATTTTGTATAAATTCAATTAGGTTGTGCATCACTTTTAACATGTTTGGTAATTTATTCTTCATCCAACATTATCCCAAGTGCGTTCACTAATGAAAAGTATTCAATTAAATATGAAATAACTTTTAATTGAGACAATTATTTTAATAATTAAAGGAAAATAATTGATGAAGCAGCAATCCTCCTTAAGTTTTTATCATTTGCTCATTTGATGGACGCATTACAGGTATTTGAACAAAAGAAAAAAATTGTTTTATTTTATTTAGCCTAATTGGAAGAGTTTTAATTAATATTTTATAACTGATCCGAAAAAATAAAATAAAATAATAAAAATAACAAATACAGGCAATGTGAAATTTTAGTAAAAAAATTTCAGTACAAAACGTAAAAAGTTTATAATTTTTTTTCTAATTTTGGAAAAATGATTCTGTATTGAGAAGTACAATTTTGTACAAATTTGTACAAACGAATTCCAAGCTCTGCAAAAACTCTGTAATTTATTGATGGTGTGCATTTTACTGAAAATTGCAGAGTTTTTGCAGAGTTGAAATTCGTTTGTACAAATTTGTACAAAATTGTACTTCTCAATACAGAACCATTTTTGCACAATTAGAAAAAAAAATTAAAAACTTTTTACGTTTTGTACTAAATTTTCACATTGCCCAAATACACGAGTATTTAACTCAAAACTAACTAATTATTTTAAAGGGTGTTGGTGGTGGCGTTTTAAAAGCTATGGGAGCTCAAATGTATGGTTTTATGATGGTTTTGGTTAGCTTGTACTGTTTTGGAATTCCATTGGGAATAATGTTAATGCTTAGAACGCAATACAAAGTATTGGGCTACTGGATCGGATACTTAGTGGGAGCAACAATATTAATCGGTCTGCAGATAGCATTTATTGGTCTTGTGAATTGGTTGAAAAAGGCGGAAAATGCTTTTAATCAGTCACTTAAGTCATCTGAAACTGAATCAGCGATAAAAGATACGATAAAAGATTCAAATTACGATCAAAACATAACCATTGTTACACCTTTGCTAAATAAGCAAAGAAAAAATTTTTCACTAATTTTGATCAAAAAAGCCCTATCCATTTTAATTATTATCTCTACTTTTTTTGCATTAGTATTTACCAGGCTTGTTTTTGTGATAGATGATGAAAAAGAAAAAATGTTTAACTCCACCATCAAAGGATGAGATTTTTAAAGCTTTGCTATTTTATTGTTGTTCTGATTTAAAATTATTTGTTAGATAAAATAAAGCTATAATTTATTAACACATTTTAACAGTTTTTAATTTATTGTATCAAGAAGCTTAAAATATTAAAATCAAATCGAATTTCAGTTATTGTTTTTGAATGACACTTTGGTGATTTGAATAAATAGTAGCCCTAATATTGAAAATTATGATTATTATTTATTAACCCTGTTTTAATTCATATAAGAATAATATCATGATATAATTATTTGAAATAATCGGACCGCATAATTTTGTGAGAGAAAAACAAAGCTCTTAAAGGAAGAACACAAATTTAAATGAAAGATAATAATGATCGTATCCATTATCAATTTAATATCTATACCTTTAAGTTTACAACAATACAAAAAACTTTATCATAATTTATCTAACCCGAATAATTTTATTAATCTTTGATTTTTTGTTTGTTCGTTTAAACATAAATCAATTGATTACCGCTTTGAATTTTGTAATTTTGGCAATAGAAAAGAGGCTTCATAAATTTAGACTTTAATGTAATTATCTAGATTGCTGGTTTATTCTCATTTTGGATTCAATTTTTTAAATTTTTCCTTACGAAGCCATCATTTTATACGGTTAAATTATTATTTTATATTTCATTTGTTTACATTTGAATACTTTAATGAGCAATATATCAAAATACTGATACCAAAAACATCTTTTAAATCACTAATAAAAAATTCTCCTTTTGCAATTTTCTTTTCTTTCTTTTTTTAAATTATTTTTATTTTAGATGAAAATTTTAATATTATAATTTGGCATATCAAAAATAAATTACAGATAATACTAATAATAATAATAATAGTTAATATACTACGGTCAAGTTTAGTTTAACTAAATTGACAAACAGGAAGACTAACATAGTTCCGCTATAGTAGACTTTTCATTTTTTTTATTTCTACCGACATTGTCCAGTCTGTTTATGAACTGGTTGATCGAACTTGCTGTGACAACCAACGTTGGCAGCACATTCCATATTTTCACTACTCGGTTTGATAGAAAGTTTCGCCTTGCTTCACATTTTGTTAGCTGCGAGCAAATGCGATGCTTCCCTTACTCCTTCACTTGGTCCTTCATTATTCACTGAACTGATAAGTTCCGCATCGTAATACCAATTGACATGATTGTATTTGTTGTGAATTTTATAAAATTGAATCAGATCTCCACGCTCTAGCCTTTCATTTAGAGTTTCTAATCCCAATATAGCTAGTCTTGACTCATAATTCAAACTTTTTATTTGTGGAACAAGCTTCGTTGCTCGTCTTTGTACTTGTTCGAGTCTAAATATATCCTTCTTTAAATAAGGATTCTAGGCAGGTGCACAGTATTCTAGATGCGGTCTAACATATGTTTTGTAAAGCTGCAAAAACGATTGAGCATCCCAATACACAAATGTTTTCTTGAGCATACCAAGCATGTTGTTTGCTTTTTTAACGCAGCTATCAATTTGATCATTCCATTTGAGTTTGTTGTTCACCATTACACCAATATCACGCTCAGTAGTAGTCTCCGCTAATTCAACTCTGATATCATTCGCATTTAACATTGAGATTTTCTGCCTAGTAATCTTTGAGTTGCCAATATACATTACTTTACACTTAGATTCATTAAATTCCATACTCCAACGTTTCGACCACTCAATCTTCTTGTCGATGTCATCTTGAATTAGCATTTAATCACTTGAATTTCTAATGTCACTAATCAATTTGCTGTCATCCGCAAACAGCTTACAAAAGTGACTTACTAGCTCTGGTAAATCATTTATGAAGATCAGGAATAGTAACGGACCAAGAACTAAACCTTGTGGAACCCCACTTAGCACATAAACCCAATCAGATTCATACTGACCTATTACTACTCTCTGTTTCCCATCTTGTAGAAAATTTTCGAGCCACGCCAAAAGCTTATCGGTAAATCCATAACTCTTTAACTTGATCTTAAGTAGTTTATGCGAAACGGGATCAAACGAATCCATTAATTCACAATATATTTTTTTTTACCTTAGAAAATGTTTAGCTTCTTAAAAAAAACAAATGTTTTCTTGAGCAATTTTAGCTTTTTTAACGCAGCTATCAATTTGATCATTCTATTTGAGTTTGTTGTTCACCATTACACCAAGATCGCGCTCAGATAATACAATTGTTAATTCACTCAAGTGATTTATGTAGATATTGAGGAAATTTTTAAGAATTCAACATTGTCCAAAAAATAACAGTCTATTAATAAAGTCCAGTTAATTTGAAATTAATTAAAAAAATTAACTTCAAAATAATTTATACATTAGATTTTATATTTAAATAAAAAGTGTGTCTGACCAAAAACATGAATAAATAGATGAACATTAAAAACATCGATTTGATTTTTTTTATTATTTAAAAGTATTATCTAAATTAGAAGCAAAAAACGGTTTGAAACGACGGTTTAAGTTTCTTTAGAAAATTTCAAATTCATAAATTTAACCATTTTTACTTGAAGAAGTTAGTTTTGCCATTTTTTTATTTTAAAAAAGTGATAAATTATTTAGATTCAGAAATTAAATAAATTTAATATGACAAAATATTAATCAAAATTAAAAAAAATGTACTTGGACGAGGCCAACATGCAAAAACAGAAAAAGCGAGAAGAACAAATCAAACGATGGAAAGAAAACGAAATGAAAGACTCGGACAAAGTCGACTGTGGCCAGCCAGTCTCTCAAATAAAAAAAAAAGAATCCAAAGTCAAATTTCCGACCAGCTGTACCTTTTTGGCAGCGTGCACCAACGGCGACACAGACGAAGTGAGGCAACATTTAAAAATGGGTGTAAATATAAACACGACTAATGTTGACGGTTTGACTGCATTGCACCAGGCGTGCATAGACGCTAATTCAGATATGGTTAAATTTTTGGTAGAAAACAATGCGGACATGAACGCTCAAGACAATGAAGGCTGGACTCCGCTGCATGCTGCTGTGAGTGGCGCCAATTTGGAAGTGATTAAATTTTTGATTCAGTCAAATGCTCGTCTTGATATTTGCAATTATGACAGTGATTTGCCAATAGACCTTTGTGATGAAACAAATGTCAATATTAAAGAGTATCTTGAGGAAGAAATGAAAAAGCAATCAATCGATGCCAAATACGAAAAGCAAAAAGAAGAGTTGATTATGTACGAAGATGCCCAGCAAATGAATTTCAAGGATAAAATACACCAAAAATCCGGAGCCACTCCTTTGCATGTGTCAGCTTCCAAAGGCTATCTGGGAGTGCTACAGTAACTTGAAGACCACAATTTAATTGTCAACAACACTTCTTAAACTTTTACTATTTAAAAGACTATTGATTCAATCCGGGGCCTTGATTAACGCTTTGGACAAGGACGGATGGACTCCATTGCACGCAGCTGCTCACTGGGAACAAGAAGACGCCTGTCGCATCCTTGCCGAAAATGGAGCTGATTTTGATGCAAAAACTTTTTCAGTAAGACCTGTGAAGCTCAGACGCTTTTTTGAGTGGTTCAACTTTATTTCTTTATTTGATTTCAGGGTCAAACACCTTTCGATGTTTGTCGAGAAGAAATGGCCGCAAAGCTAAAATTAATTCAAAAAAATACCAATCAATCCAAATTGAAATTGAACTCGGTGAGCAATCACTTGATTCTAGGCGAATCGCTTCCGATGCGACATCGTCGTCAATCGGACGACACGTCCAAGTCCTCTATCAGTCGTTTGTCAAACGAAGCCAAGTCCATATTGAGTGATCGCGAAAAAAAGCAAGAAAAAAGTTTACTTTCACCGTCTGCTGGTAAATCTAGGCCCAAATTTGAATTGTATGAAAACCAAAATGATGGTAGTTTAAGACTCACAGTGCATAATTTTTTTGTCCATTTTGAAATTTAATATTTTAAGAAGTCAAAGGAGAAGAGGAAAAGGAGAATAGGAATGAGGAGAAAAAGGAACACGGCGATAAGTCAGCTGGTGCAAATGGAGCGATGAGCGCAAATAATAGTCTCAAGCAAAAAACCGGTCTACATGAAAATCTAAAAAGTTTGAGCGCATCTATTAAGCAAAAAATTGATGAAGTAAACATTTTGAATGAAAAAAAAGAAACTCGTAAAATTTAAAATTTTTTTTTTTCCCAAAGGACAAGGTGAATGAATTTAAAAAGTGTTGTTTTCATCAAAACAAAAATTATTTAACTATGCGTGAATTATCGACAAAATTATGGTAATTCACGCATTCTAATTTTTAAAACTAATTTTTTTTCTTTATCCTATTTAGGACGAGTTAAACGACAAGCAAATTAGGTAATTGACCAATATCAATAGTTCAAAATTAACCAACTAATGCTTTTTTTTTGAATGCATGCAATTTGACTTTTAACATTTTCTTTAATTCACGTTTTTCTTCACAAGTAGTTTAAGGTTAAGGCATAAGATATAAAATTAAAAAAATAATTAAAATGGCAGTTAAAAGCTTTTGTAGAAACTTTTTTTTTTCTTTTTTTAAACTCTAAAATCAAAAGAGGCTTTCAGAACAAAAATAATGACCATTTGTTTTTAAGCTCTGGTAGCATCGATCCTAGTGAAATAACAATAGAATGTTCCAACTCCAAAACACTTTCTCAAAATAAAAGTTCTCCTCATTTGAGCAAGACGAATGCTAATTCAAACACAACTTCTAACAGCTTGACTAATAACACATTCAGCACAAATTCAATTAATATGCCTACCTCTATTAATAATAACAACCGCCCGTTTTTTGAAAGAAGGTATTTTAAACAATTTTACTAACACTTAAGACCTTTTGTGGGTATTGGAACAAAATCAATATTTATTTATTCAGCAAACTCCGCGAGGGTGATGCAAAGAAAAAAAAATAAAATAAAAAAAGTAAAGTCGTGTTCTGTAATCTTTTCTAGGTACAAAAAAGAAAGTGGAAATCTAAACTTAAAAATTTATGGAAACAGAATAGTGAGCCAAAAAGAAATCAAGTTTCTTGGCATTAAACTTTAATAAACTGGTAGACGAAATTAAAGAACGCTGCAATAAAAGGTTAAATATTATAAAGATATTGTCAAATAAAAAATGAGGTCTTACTCAAAACACACTAGGAAATTTATTTAAAACTTTAGTCGGATCAATTTTAGACTATTCTTTTCCTTGCTTGAATTCATTTTCAGAAAATAATATCAAAAAACTACAATCAATTCAGAATACAGCAGTCAGATCTATCCTTAAGTTAAAGTATGATACTCCCTCCAACATGTTGCATCATCAGGCTTCTAATAAACTTAAATTACTAACAGTCTCGAATCGGCTTTTTGAGTTGAGTGAGAGATATGTTGGGACAGGACTGAGTCATTCTATTCCATTGGTGGTCAGACTAGTGGAAGAATACAAACAAGGCTTCGAATCAAGATATATTGAATACCCTACTCCATTGTGTAATTGCTACCTTACTATTTCCTCTTTTTTTCATGAAGCTTCAACTATGTAAACTTCTGTCACATGAAACAACCTATTCCAATATATGTTTTTTAAATTTTATTTACAATTTTTTTTTTTAGCTGATTTACTTAATTTTTATTTTATCTTATTTTATTAACTCTAGTTTTATTTTATTTTTTATTCTTTAATCTGAAGGAGCTCTAGCTCGGTACAGAAAACAAATATAAAAAAAAAAGTTTTGTCTTTCTAACTAAATTTAAAAATTAAAATAGAGTGTTTTCATAATTGTGTAAGTCACATGATTTAATTGAATTAAAAGAACTAATAGAAATAATTTTTCAAATACGATTCTTAAAAACAAAAGTTTAATGACAATTTGGTAAATATTTATTTATTTATTTAAAATAAAGTTTAGAGGGAAAAATTCCTCTTGCCAGTTCCGAATGGCGTAGTGCCTTCTTTTCAGCCAGCCTGTTAGGAATATTTTTGTAATTTATAATTGCAGCTTATCAATTTTTTTTGTTGCGTTTTTGTTTAGAAAGCCTTCGTTAAAGTTGTAGGATTTTTTCTTGTTTTTCTTTGGTCATTGATCCAGAAATACAAAACTCTATTGACTCAGCTATTCCATCTTTCTTACATTCTCGATTGTTTAAGGAAATTTCTTTGATTTTATCGTTTATTTTTTTTTCGAGATCTTCTAAGTTTTTTATGCTTTCATTTTCACTTCCTAGTATTTCGTTTAATTCACTGAGGACCGATTTCTTACAAGTATTTTTTCCGAAAAAAAATCCACTAACTTATTTTCTACTGGCACCAAATTAGTTATGTAAATAATAAAACATTTAATGAATGACCAGTGAGAAGGTGAGCAAAAGTTGGGAAAAATTTAAATTATATGACCAAATAATTTGATTTCTTACCTAAACTCTTTGCATAACAACGAATTTAACTCAACAAATCATTCGAAGTGAACTTAGGGTTTGAAAGTATCACTGATACTTTCAAACCCTAAGTTCACTTCGCTCTATCTAGATTTCAAATCAATAGTTTAACTTTAAAAATTTTTCAACAGAATTTTAATTTTTACTTAACTCATTTTATTTACTAACGCTGGGCTAAAAAGAAGGACTTAGTTTCATTCTGAGCAGCCCGAGGTTCTCCTCGAATTTATTTAGAAATTAAATAAATAAATGACCCCTTAAAAAACGATTCAAGCGATTAAGTTTTATTTTTAAATTTAAACAACATTTTTTTCCAAAATAAACTTCATAATTTTACAAAAATCAATAATTTAAGTTTATTCAGTTTGGTCACATTTACATGAAATCAACCCGAAGCTATGTGCTTTGAAAACTCAGTACAGATTAAGCAAAAATATTTCCTTAATGGAAATATTTAACATTGAGTTTAAAATTTCTCAAAAAAAAAAGTGTTGAAGTTTTTTTCCCTGTACGTGCTGAACAAGACAGAAGAAAAACTATCGACAAGATTGGATTTGATTATTAGATTGGGTTGATTGACTTAAAAATAAATAAATTATTTAAAATATTTTTTAGAAAAAAAAATGTTGCCTTTTACTCTTTTATCACTAATTAAACTTTACTTGTATAAATTAACTTACAGTGGTGTTAAGATAACTGTTTTTTACGTAAATTCTAGTAAATTTACGTATTTTATAGCATTTTCAGAATTTTTTTGTTTGAGCATTTTCTGAGCATTTTTTTGTTTTTTTTTTTAAATTGCTCCTTAATTAAATTAATAAATTACTGAAAATAATAAAAATATTACCAAATATCAAATAATTCAAGGAGAAATTTGAAACAAAAAAATGAAGAATTCTCTCAAATCTACAAAAAAATCTGAATAATAGAATTTTACTATTGGCGATTCTAATTTTTACCTAAATTTACCAAATTTTACGTAAATATATGTAATTTTACAAAAATTTACAAAGGTAAATTTACTAGAATTTACGTAAAATTTCGTAAAGTTACGTAAAAAAAATTTATCGTAACACCACTGTATATCTAAATAAAATAAAGTTATGCGAATAAAACGAATTTATTACGATCAAACTACTTTTTTTTTAGGTTAAAAAAAAATTTAAATATCCTAAAATGACTTCTTAACTCCAAAATACTCGACATCTTTTTCTTTCTTTTTGGTATTTATATTTATCTATCTAATGCTTGAGTGTTTTGAGTACTCATTCTTTTAACAAATAGCTATCGGATTAGAGATTCGAAATAGAGAATTTCAAAATGCGGTAAAAAGATTGTATCTCAATTTGTGTCAAAATAAATTTTATGTGTGAAAAAGATTTTGTTTAATAAAAAAAATGTTGTTTATTTTAAAAGAGTTATTTTAAATGCATGTGCCATTTTTATAAAGCAAATTTATTTAAGTGAAAAAAAAAAGTAATTTTAGTTACAATAACAATTTAAACTTGAAAAAATTATTGAAGAAACAATCTTTTAATATTTTCGAGGAACACATTTATTATTATTTTTTTATATAAAAAAATATATTTGATTGAACATTTATACACAAAACACAAGATATTCTTCTTAAAGCAAGTATAGAACAGCTCAGTATGCTGCAATATCTTGACTTTCCTTCGCGGAAATTATCAAAAGTTTGATCACTAAAATACCTCCTTTTGCAAACAAGTTAATAATGTGGAGAAAAAAACTCATATTGATGTTATGGATTTTAGTTCGAAGACTTCTCTAGCAATAATTGATCATTTATTTATCGAAGCAAATCGTGGTCTAGTCGATTCAGTGAGGTTTATTGTTTCCCAAATCAAATTAAATATGGAATTAAGCTTAACCTACTATAACTTTTATTATTTATTAAATGATCTTCTAAAGATAGATTTTTATATATAATTGTGTATATTACTTTAATATATCTTTCTGCTAACTTTCTCTATGTGGTATAAACTCATGGAATTAAATTTATAATTGTAAAAATGGGCATTTAATTGTAATTCTTCTTCTTTTTTTTTTTTTTATTTATCATTAGTGTTGGCAATCGATTATCAATAATCGATTAATTTTTTTTAGTTGATTATTAAATCGATTAATTTATTTTAGTCGAATATTAGATCGACTATTTTTTTTTAGGTCGATAATTAAATTAATA
The DNA here is from genome assembly GCA_016802215.1 of Brachionus paranguensis. NCBI lineage: Eukaryota > Metazoa > Rotifera > Eurotatoria > Ploima > Brachionidae > Brachionus > Brachionus paranguensis. The sequence continues at coordinate 726,185 of JAESIX010000026.1, read as the reverse complement.
GTTATAATTTAATAGTTTAATAGTTAATTTTTAATAGTTATAATGAATAGTATTTAATTAGCAGAGATGTTCTTTTTTTATCAATAAAGTCTTTAAATATATTTTAAAAAATTGACTAAATTTACAATTTAACGATTTATTTGAAATTATTTAATTTTTAAAAAATATTCAAAAAATTTAAAAATATTTAAAAAGATAAATTTAAAACGATTTAAAATAAATATACCAAATTATAAATAAATATTCAAAATGATACTACCATCATTTTGTTAATATTCGACTAAAAAATATTAGTCGATTTTCGAATTTTCCCAATCGATTGGAGTCGATTACCATATATCATACTTCAATTTGTCCATGGGACTTAAACTTAAATAAATAATAATATTTGTGAAAAAAAAACTTTATATCGATAAGAAGCAAAAATATTTTTATTAATCCAAAAAAAATAGAAAAAATTTTTTTTACTTTTTATATGTTGGACAAAAAAAATATAAAATTGGTTTAGACAGAAAATATGAGTCAATAATTTGCTTGGATATTTAGGACTTTAAGAAAAAATAATAATTGAATTTTATCATTTTTGTTCCAAAATCCACAATGTCCAATTTGGTTATTTAAAAAAATTTGGATTTTTTTAAGATGGGGAAACGGAGGATCAAATGACAACTCGACATACAAACGAAGAATAGTTTTGGGATCGAATGTTTCATTAAACCAAAATGTTTCTCCCACTTCGGCAGCATCAGGCGCCGATCCATCAACCGATTCATCAAGTCCCACTAGCCGAAGATACTCAACGGCACCAATAGCCTCAAAAGACGAACAGGCTGAATTAATACGAAAACAAAAGGCCAAACTAGAGAGACACTTTCGTCGCTCAACCCAAGCTGTGTCTTATGAAGACATCAAAAGTGCAGAAGCAACTATTAAAGGAAATAATCAAGCTCAGCCAAACTCGCCCACAGCTCACGCTGAACACTCATCTCCCCAAGAGCCAACTAATAAATCGACCAGTCCAATTAATGTGCTCACTACAGTGGCCGCAAATAGTCCTCCCATAAGTCAACATGGCGTCTCAAGTCTGTCCTCTTTGTTCGGCGAGAAGATCAAAACGAACACATCGAATTCGAATTTGAGTTCGTTGAATCAACCAGAATCAGCCGACAAAGACAACATCATAGCCAATGACATCGAAACAGACAAGTTGTTGGACGTGATCGAAAAATCAAAAGGCTTTTCCGACACCAACTCAACGCAAGCGAATCGCAGGCTCCGAAATCGAGGCATCTGCAACTTGTTTACAAATGAGACAAGCGATTCGGCACCAAAAAAGATCAACAAACTGATATGGAATGAAGAAAAATGCGAAGTTGAATTCAAAGAAAGAGATGAGGACGATTTGGACAGTTCTGTCAATTCGTTTTCGTTAGATGACAATCAACTGCAAACTAATTCAAAAAATTTGCCAACTAGATCGTCCATAAGATCAACGAATAGATTCGACAAAAATGACAGTCCAGCCGAAAATAGCAATGTCTATGTAAATCACAATCGTCCTGGCATTAAACGCAGTGCTTCACAAGTTCCCTCGACTGAAAGAAGATGTGTGTCCTCGACCATCACTGATAATACCGTTCACACGGCTTCGCCAAAAAAAGAGTGTAGACAAGAACGAAATAATGGAGAAATTGTCAAAGATTACCAGGTAGATTGGGCCAAAATTTTTTTTTAATTTTTTTTTAATTTTTTTTATTCTCACAAAATATCTTAATCTTTTAAATTAAAAAAAAAAATTTTTTTTAATTAAATTAGGCTGCCTATGAAATGGTCAAAAAGGAGAATGAAAAACTAAATCAAACTATTTTAAAACTTCAAAAAGAACTCGATGATCAGAACAAGGTATTGATGAGATCATTTAAAAAATAAAAAAAATTTCTAATTTTATTTTTTAGAAAAATAACACAAATGATTTTGGAACGTTAGATAAAAGAGAAAAAAGAGCCATAGATCGAAGAATATCCGAACTCGAAGAAGAAGTAAAAGTAAAAAGATTGATTTTAGCTAAAATGATAAATAAAATTTAGTGACTGAGATTTAAGAAAAAAATGAGCACCATATTTTTAATAGCATTTATTATTTAAATTTTTTTTCTCTTTTTTTAGAAAATTGAAAATTTGAAACAAGACAATGTGCGGCTAAAAGATGAAAATGCAGCATTAATTAGAGTTATAAGCAAATTGTCCAAGTGAATTGAAATCGAGACAAATATTTAAAAAAAACTTTTGTGAATAATTGGAATAACAAAAATTTTCATTTTTTTATGAACATACGATCAGCCTCTACATATAAACAATTGATCAAAATTTAACAAAGAACAAAAGGAAGAATTTTTTTAATTTGTAAAAATTAGGCAATTTGACATGTGATTGAACTAAAATAAATAAATTTTTAACTCGAATTCGCTTAAGGTGGCTTGATTTTTTTTAATATCTTATTTAATTACTTTTTTTCTTTTTTTTTTTTTTTAAATATTATATAAAAAATCGTTTTCAGTTATGCGACAATAAAGATTTTTTATTCATTAATCACCTAATGAAATATTTCATTACTAATTTTTGTTTTTTTGTTATTATTTGTAAAAAAATATTGCCTTCACAATGGTCTGTAAATGCATCTAATTAAGATGAAAAATTAAGACCAAAATTATGGGGTTGTGAAATTCGTCTCAATTCGATCTTTTCAATTCAGAAAAATTTGAATAACTTTTTTACTAAAATAAATTTCGGTATCACATAGACATGGTATATGTAGGAGAAAAAAAGCTTGGAGAATTAGACATTAGACAAAATTTATTAATTAAAAGGATGTTCGGTATTAAGAAATTTGCGAGATTTAGACCGGTGTTGGAGACTCTACGTCTAGAAACTGTAGAGCAACTATACATAAAATATATGATATTCTTTATGAATCAACTAAAACATAGTAAAATATGTTAGGACTTATTGTCGTTTCTCAAAAGACCTTCAAATTTTTCAAAATAAAATCCTCCGATCAATCAAACGTTTTCCACTTAAAACCTCGACAGAGACTATACATCAAACTTTAAAAATCGATCTACTAGAAACAAGGCTAAAAAAACTATTTATCAAATTCGACTAAGATGACCTGATCACAAACAACCTTCAAAACTACGCAACAAACTCAACTCATAAATTCAAAACACCTTTTGATAACTTTTTAGATTTTGAACAAGACTAAACTTTTCTTATCTTTTATTAATTTGTAAATAATTAAACATTTTTATAATCGCATGCGGGTTGAAAAGAAGGTTTTAGACCATTCTGAACTTCCCAAGGGTCACGGCCCTTAAATTATTATTTAAATAAATAAAAAATAAAAATTATTGTCGTTTCTAAATCAGGATTACTACATTTTCGAACAAAAGAATACATCGTACTGCAAGCAGCTCAGAAACCTAGAAAAGAAAATGCACATAGATGTAATGGAAATAGAACTAATACTTCGATAGAAATCATTGATCATATTTTTTCTGACAAAAATCGTGGCTTGGTTGATTCGATCAAATTTGTTTGCTTACAGATAAAGTTAAATATGGAACTTAACTTAGACTATTTTTACTTTTATAATGATCTCTTGAGAGTAAACTTTTATACCTAGTGTTCATATATGTAAAATCATTTTTAATTTCTATTTTCTTTTATGTAATTCTGCCTGTCTGACTTAAATCAAATAAATGATAAATAATAATAGACTTACGATTACAATTTAGAAAATTATGAACATATTTTATTTAATGAACTTTTTTTTTACATCTTTTCTATTTTGTCCATGGGACTTAAAACTTTTAATAAATAAATAAATAAAATAGATAATTTAGTTCTGTAAAATGCTTAATTGTGCAATTCAATACTGTTTGCAGTATGATTCGAAGAATTTACAAATCAAATACTCATATAAGAAGAAGCATCAACTTATCAATAAATTTTTGGGTAAAAAATGTCAAACGAGACTCGAAAACATCACTAGATGGTAGAAGACGGTGAACCAATTTAAGAATAGAATGGACAAATCTTTTAAAAACAGAAAAGAAGAAGAAGGAATTGAAACTAATGTCTACTAATAGCAGAACTACGTTCTAATCCATTGATTTACTATATATCAATTGTAGATTTTTTTATATTATTTAAAACATTGAAAACAATTATTATTATTATCAATGAAAAGAACTTTACTTGATATCGAAATATCAAAATATCAAAATAAGCACTATAATGTTTGCAGTATGATTCGAAGAATTAACAAATCAAATACTCATATAAGAAGAAGCATCAACTTATCAATAAATTTTTGGGTAAAAAATGTCAAACGAGACTCGAAAACATCACTAGATGGTCTTCGGCTTACTTGATGCTGGAATCGCTAAAGAAAGCATACGAAATGAACTTATTTAACAATACAAACAATGAGATCAGATGTCCAGTGAGAAGAGAGACAATTGAGACTTATTTACAAGTTCTAAAACCTGTTTTTAATTTTTTTATTTCAAAATATCCATTCATCTTTTGTAGAGAGCTTTTTTTTTGTAGAGCATGATTTTCCTGTGTCCAGTTTACCAAGTGAATTGTTCAATATTGAGCTTTTTGATGAAATAAAAAAGTTTAAATCTTTTTGACCTTTAATAACAAAGTAGTAATTTCAAAAACAAAAACAGAAATCAAGAAGCTTTTCTAAAATTAAGTGAATTAGCAAAAATAATTATGAACATAAGTTCTTCAAGTGCTTTTGTCGAACGTTTTCAGTATTTGCGGAATTATTTATCAAAAGAATTATCAAAATATTACAGTAGATTTATTTACCATTCGCTGTTTTTTCAAATCAAATATGAAAATAGCAAACGAATTAACAAATCAAAATAAAAACTATTAAGACTAAAATTTTAAATAAAATTAATTCAAATTTTTTTTTCTAATTTTAAGGTTATATTTCCTTGAAATACTAAAAAATTAATTAAAATAAATATAAATTTTTAAATATATTAAAAATAAATATTAGATATAAAAGTTGTATTTTTGTTTTCGATCTTGTTTAAGGTACGAAACCGAAACTGAAACTATTTACGGGTTTTTTTTCGGTACAATTGTTTGTTGATTAATGAATTTGAAACGTTTAAGCTTTCAGAAACCGTTTTTTTAACTTTGATTTCAAAATATCTTTTTAACACTCAAAGGACCGGCGGTGTGATTTTGACACTTTTTCAAAAATTCAAATTTAATTTTTTAATTAACTATCAATCATATATACATGTTTTAATATTTATTTTAAAGCTTTGGATATGGTCTTTTAAATTTAGTCTTTTTCATGTTACAGACTTTTATGGAACTAATGTAACATTTAAACAAATTTTTTGACAAAAATAGCCGGTCCTTTGAGTGTTAAACGAAATAAGGCGGTGTTAGTATTTTTAATATGTTATAGACCAATAAAAATGGTTAAGAAAGTTTTTTTTCCTCGTCGAGCTACCGATGACATGAGGGGATGACATTGGTATTTGGGGGTCTCAAACAGTAGGAACCCTTAAAATTTTGTTTCTAAGGACAAAAAAATTAATTATATATTTTTAATGATCAAATTTACTTTTTTTTTAATTACTATCTGGGTTTCGACTGTTTAAAAAAAAATTAAAAAATCTTAAAATTTGACCAAGAAATGACCATTCAAAGTAATTTATAAATTATAACTTTAAGCTTATATATATATTTTACGAAAATTCCAATCTTCAAATTATTGATTTTTTAAGTTTCAGCTCGTCATAATCTTTTAGAAAATATCCTAAAATTCAAAATTTTGATTTTTTTCATATTGGCCCATATCCTTTAAAGCTTCATAAAGATTTAATTTTCAATTTATCTTTGGATAAAAGGCGCTAACTATTTTTAAATTAAGCTAAATTATTTGATTCATATTCTCTTTAAGAGTAGCAAAATCATTGATTTATGATTCATGAAGAAAATTAAGCAAAATGGTAGATTTATAAAACTTAAAATTTAGAAAAATTTTAAAATACGAGGTTGCAACATACTTCAACTAAACAATTTTTGAAGAAGACATAACTTTATGACAAAAAATATTCTTTAATTTCTATTTAATATTATTTTGAAATAACAGAAGATATTTTTGTCTAAATATTGCGTTAAAGATTGTGTTTCGCCTCTTATATAAAAAAATATCATTGACATCTGTATCTTGTTATAGGTTTTGAATCTTCTAGAATAGAATCTCACTCTGATTCTAGAAGGACTGCAAGGCTTGTTAATTAATAACAGAGTAACGCATTTTATTTTATTAAAATATAGCACATAACCTATTTTCTACTCTCTAGTTTATCAATTACAGCAATTAATGGATCATTAGAAAACTATTGATCAGTGTTTTTTAAAAAACAAAATACTCTGCCTTAATTTTAATTAGAAAAATAAAAAAAAATTTAAATTTATTATTTAAAAAATTTTGGAAAAAATTTATTTGATTAAAAATTAAAGTTAATTGACGGTGAAAACTTACTTTAAAAAGAAAGTCTCACTATTGTTAAAAAATCAAAAAAAAAAACTTACCAATCTTAAACAATTTGATTATATTTTTATCCATAATGAATAAATTTTTTATAAAATTATTATTAATTTTACAAATTGAGTTTTTTGGAAAGCTGTCTAATGGTTGCTATTTTTCACGATACAATACTTTTGTAGATAATGAAATAGACAATACAACATATGCAGATTGTTCCGGTAACTTGTTTACAGCTTTAAAGGGACTAAAATTTTTGAATCAACCTTTCAAAGAATCAATTTTAAATCGTTCAGTACGTCACCAGTGCTTCCATCAATGTAAACAACATGAATATTGTATATCATTCTCTTATCAATCGGATAAAAATTTGTGCTTTCTGTATAACTCGACCAAAGATGGTTACAAAATTGTCGAATCGTCTTCTTGGCTTAGTGTTCTTCCTTTGGTTCATTCTATAGATTTGGATAAATGGGTGACACTATCTGATACAAAAATGAGGAACTATCATACCAGGCATGATAGAGTTATTAACGCTGCTGAATGTATGAAAATCTGCACTACCAATTATATTAATTGTACTCAATTTACATATGATTTAAACAATTTTAATTGCTATATATCTTCATCAAATAACTCAAAAGATGTTTATTTTAAGTCAAAGAGTATTACTGGATTTAGGAAAAATCTTTTATTTGAATCCAGAATTTGGCAATATAAATACGAAAAAAACATATCAATAGATCCTAATTCAACTTCTTTAAAAGTGACAAGAGTAAAAAATATTGACATTTGTTTTAATAGATGTAGTGCTAATGATGAATGCAAATTTTTATTTATTCGCTTTTTTAATAATTTATTTGAATGTCATGAGTATGATCATTTTCAAACAATGGTACAAAAGACCAATTCAACTGAAAGTCTTTTTATCAAAAATATACCAAATAATAAACTACCAATATGGAATTTTGAAATTTTAAATGACAGATTGTATTTAAATGAAAAAAATAGCTCAATTTTAGCATCATCTTATTCTGAATGTCTTGATTTATGTTGGCAAAGAGGTGATTTATGTCAAAAGATATCATTTGATACACAAAGTTTTCTTTGTATTTTCTTTAATTCTTTTGATGCAATTTTGTCACAATTAAAGGATAATAGATGGATATCTTTCAGAAGAAATACACTTAATAATCCTAATTATGAACCAATTGTTTCCAAATTTGGCAAAGAAAGATTTAATAAAGTAAAATCGATAAAAATAGATGATTTTAGATCAGAAGAAATACAACGCTGTATAAATGAATGTGATTCTTTAGATCAAAAAATGTGCCAATTTGTCATGTTAAATTATGTGGATTTTTTATGTGAGTTGATGAATGGTTCCATTGATGATTATGATAAAAAAAATTATCCCTTCGAATACCAAATATTAAGGAGAAAAAATATAAATCAAATAAAATATGAAAAAAGTTTTAGTCAAAGAGTAATATCTAAATTTTGTGGTAGAAGATCCAAGCGGGATTTAGATACTTTTAAATCAATTGAAATAAATACAAAACCAAATTTATTACCAAAATACAGTGGTCTAATTTCAGAAAAAGCTTTTCTTAAAAAGTATTTTTACGATATTTATGCCAAAATGTTAACTTCTTTTATGATCAAATTTCAATTTAAACAAGCTGCAAAAATGATCATTAAACCAGCGTATTCGATTCCAATCATTGGTGCCGCAATTGCCATAGTTGATACTGGCTATACCATTTATGAAATAGCTACTTTAAACAAAGAAGCAAATAAGCGAGCAAAAATTTGCTCTAATATTATTACCAAGGCTATTGAGGGCTTGCAAGACTTGGACTCAATTTCAGCGCATGATTATGAAGAATGTGAATTTAAAAAAATTCCAAGGTATGCTCCCGTCCTAATATTATTTGATTTCTTTTTTTAATTTTACTAGATGCATTAATGAACCAAATACAAGAGATATCATATACTATGATAATGATGAGAAAAATAAGTGTAAAAATAAATCAATATATTCTACTTGTGAGTTAAATTGTAAACCTGGCTTTAAGGAAAGTACCTATTTACTTAGTTGTTCCAGACTAAGTGAAACTAAAGCTGAATGGAGAGCTATTAATGGCAATATACCAAAAGATTATTCATGTGATTTAGAAAATGACAAATGTATTCGGTCAAATAATACTGCATTTATCTACGATTCTTATGTGCGGCACCCAACTAATAATGAAAAAAGAGTTATTGCTTATTCTGGAAAATTTAATATATCAAGAAAATTGCCATTATGGAGCGTAACTGTAAGAGATTCCTTGAACAATTTTAATGAGGCAACTTTAACAAGAAAGAATTTTCATTTTTATAATTGTCCTTATGATAGTTTAAAAAATTCACAGTCAAGAGATTTTAGTGGTTATGATAGAGGCCATTTGGTTCCATTTTACATAACAACATATAGTAAAAAAGCAGCAAAAAGTTCTTTTTGGTACACGAATGCTGCACAACAAAATTCATCTATAAACCAAAATGAATGGATGCGACTTGAAAGAGACAATCTTGAATTTGGAAAAAAGGTCCAAAAAGATATTATTATAATTACAGGGATTTGTCCAGCAAAATATGGAAATAATGTTCCAGACTGCTTTTGGAAACTTATTTGTTTCATTTATGACGGAAATGAACAAGTTATTGGGTTTTATCATAGAAATACTGGGGGTTACAAGCCGTATGTTAGTCAGAGTTTTATTCTTTCACTTTTGACTGAAGATTATCTCAGTTTAGCTGATGCATGGAATAAAGGAAACGAAATTCTAATGTCCAGAAGAACTCATTCTGCCATAATAAATGGAGAGAATTGTAAAAGAGCATTGGAACTTAACAAAAGTGCAGTTAAATTCTATAAAGAAAACAAATTTTATTTAGATTAAGCCAAAAAGTTATTTTTATAATAAATTTTTTCTAAATTAAATTTTTTTATTTTATTCAAGACAAATACATCAAAAAAATTAAAAAAAAACATTAATAAAAATTGTTAATTTTTTAAATTAAGCTAAATTATTTGATTCATATTCTCTTTAAGAGTAGCAAAATCATTGATTTATGATTCATGAAGAAAATTTAGCAAAATGGTAGATTTATAAAACTTAAAATTTAGAAAAATTTTAATTCTGATATGTAAAATGCTTAAGGTTTAGGGAACTTTGCTAAATCCGAAAATATATGTATGCAAAAACTCTGGAATGTAATTGCACGATTGATTAGAATAATTTTTAATGGCGTGCAAAATGCAGAAAATTGCAGAGTACTTTGCAGACTTATTCTCCTGAATTAAGCAAATTTGCTCATTGTTAAGCATTTTACAGAACTTAATTATCTATTTTATTAAAAAAGTTATTCAAATTTTTCTGAATTGAAAAGATCGAATTGAAACGAACTTCACAACCCCATAAATTCAAAATTTTAAATTTTAACATTTGAAGAGCACTTGACTGGGCTTCTTTTGTTATACTCCTATAGTTTCATCTGTGCATTTTGTTTTTCAAGTTGCTGCTTTTTATGCAGTTTAAAAAGAAAAGTTTTTTTTTCATCAAAATCAAGTGTCTTAACATTATGAGAAATTTTAGTAAGTTTATATAGATATATAATGTAATAAAATGTTTGAATTCTCCAATTATCTAATCAATTATTTTCATATACATCAGCTAATTACTGTAAGGTCCAGTAGCCACTTTCATAAAATTATTTATAAATACGAATATTGGACTTGAGTGTGTTTTTGGAAGATTTTCTTCCCCACTATGACACATAATAACCAAAAGGGATTTAATTTGATTAAAAAAATTGATGGAAAAAAATTATTTTGTCAATTTATTTTTTATTTGTTGTAAAAAAAATTTTTGATGATAAAAATTTAATTTTGGTGTAAACATTTTTATTTTTATTTTATTTGGCTTACGATTTCAATAGAATCAATGTTAGCACTGACACATATTATGTGACCAACTGGCCACCTATCACTATAGACCCATAAATTTTTTTTTTTTTATTTTAACAAACAATAAAAATTTAACTAAAGAACCAAATCATCCACTGCTTAAGTTCATAAAAATTTAATTTATTTCATAAATAATTTATTTCGATTTGTTTATCTCAGATATTAATAATCACAAGTATTAATAATGACATGAGGGGATGACATTGGTATTTGGGGGTCTCAAACAGTAGGAACCCTTAAATTTTTGTTTTTAAGGGCAAAAAAATTAATTAAATAATTTAATGATCAAATTTACTTTTTTTTTAATTGCTATCTGGCTTTCGACTGTTTAAAAAAAATTTAAAAAATCTTAAAATTTGACCAAGAAATGACCATTCAAAGTAATTTATAAATTATAACTTTGAGCTTATATATATATTTTACGAAAATTCCAATCTTCAAATTATTGATTTTTTAAGTTTCAGCTCGTCAAAATCTTTTAGAAAATATCCTAAAATTCAAAATTTTGATTATTTTTCATATTGGTCCATATCCAATAAGCATACTGTTTATTTCAATATTGGTCATGATATTGGTCATGATATCATTCTTTTCAATATTATAATTTTGAAAAGAATGATCTATATTCTTTGTTTAGTTTTTAAAAACCTCTTCCCAATTTTGAGATTTTTTCAAAAATAAATAATTTTCTTGGAGCTAATCTAAAAAAGACAACTATCTAAATAAATAACCAGACTTGCGGCAAAGTCAGAAAAAAAAGTCATTTTTTAAGTATTTTCAAAGTCAAGTCAGTGACTTGACTTGAAATATTATTTTTTTTAAAAAATAAAAAAAGACTTTTTTTATTAAAATAAATTTTCAAAGTGTGGTGACTTGACTTTGACTTTATGACTTTTAAACAACTTTATAAATAAGAATATTAAAAAAATTTATTTTCCACTGATTGCATCGAAAAGACACTGTATCAAGTAAAGAAAGAATATAACAAATCAATAAAGAAAAAAGCTTTAAAATACTCGGTTACTGGGTCTGATAATCTGAGTATCTGTTCTTGTTGGATTTGAATTTTACTTATGTTGAGAAAAATCTCTTGATAAGACAAATTATTGGGAAGCTTTTTAAAAAATTATAAAAACTCCAAGTTTATCATTAAAATTATATTTTAAAAAATAAATTTTTTTTTGAATGTAAAACAAAAGACTTGAGAAATTGTTATGGACTGTGTTAAACTCAAGCTGGATTGTGAAGAGTGGACTAGTTACAGTAATATAGAGAACAAATCTGGTAAAATTGAGTGTCCGGAATGTAAAAATCATGAAATTGATACCAAACTTTGTCTTGAAATGCTGGTCAATAAAGAAATTATTAAAAGAAAATTGATTGAATTGTCTTTTGAGGATATACTTGAAGCCAACTATTCAGCAGAAATAGATAATCAATTTGATGTCACAATAAACAAAATTGATCTTGAATGCGAAAGTGTCATAAAGCAAATAAACGACTACAGAGACAGCCTTCTTAAAAAACTGAACGAAAAAAAAATGGATTTGATAAATCAAATGGAAAAGCTAAATTTGAAAATAGTGAAAAAAGATAATTTTCAATCGGAGATAGATAAAGAGAAAAAAATTCAAAAAAAAATTCAAATCGAAAATAAATATGAGACACTGATAGCAGATTTTAAATCTAGTAGAGATGATCTTGAAAAAGAGATAAAACAAAACAAACATGAACTCAAAGTGCCAAATGATAGATTGAAGCTCGTTCAGGAACTAATTGGAAAATTGGATCTAGTCAGTGTGCCAAACGAACCAAAAAATCATCCTTTTCAAACAGAAAAAGATTACTCAAATCAGACCAACATATTGATAAGCAAAGAAATGGTACAAACACTAATTTACGGAAATGAAAAGCAACAGTTAAATGTGACACATCACTTCCGTAAGCTAATGTCCAAGGGATCCAAACCGCCCATAGATCAAGTAATAAACACAGGCATAGTGCCCAAATTTGTGGAATTTTTGCAACGAAACAACCATCAGCTTCAAATTGATGCCACATGGATTTTGACCAACATTGCCAGCGGAAACTCAGTCCAAACTCGTTGTGTGATCGAGGCGGGCGCACTGCCCATATTGGTGCAGTTGCTCTCTTCATCTTCTAAAAATGTTCAGGAGAAGGTTGTATGGGCACTGGGCAACATTGCCGGAGATTCGCCCCAATGTAGAGATCTTGTTCTTGACCATGGCATTCTGCCACCATTGCTGGACATTTTGTCACAGCAAGTGCACCTTAACTTGACGCGTAGTGCAGTCTGGTGCTTGTCGAACTTGTGCCAAGGCAAAAACTCGTCCGTCGAGCTCTCCAAAGTGGAGTCTGCCTTGCCAATTTTGGCCACTTTGCTGTCTAACCCTGATGTAAATGTGTTGACCGACGCCACCTGGGCTATTGCATATCTGAGCGATGGTTTTGAGGAAAAAATTCAGAAAATAATTGACATGGGCGTATGTCCGCGTCTAGTAGAACTTTTAAAGCACAGCTCGCATGATGTGGTTCAAGCAGCGCTCCGAGCTGTAGGTAACATTGTCACTGGCAATGACTTACAGATCCAGATAATTTTGGACGCCAATGCGCTTCAAAATTTACTGCCATTGCTCAACTCGTCTAAACAGTCTATAAAAAAAGAAGTCTGCTTGATCATTTCGAACATCACTGCTGGCACCAAGGCCCAGATTCAAATGGTCTTCGAGGCCAACATATTTCCCAAGCTAATTGAATTAATGTGCACTGATGAGGCTAAGATTCGCAAAGAGGCAGTATGGGCTGTGGTCAATGCCGCATCGTCCGGCACTGCCGAGCAAATTAGACACCTGGTAGAGCTAAAAATAATACAGCCATTGTGTGATTTGCTTGAACTTGGCGACACTAATATTGTCCAGAGGGCTCTCAATGGAGTGAATAATATTCTTAATATAGGACAAATGGACGCCAATTTAAGCGGCAGCGACAATTTGTATTCGCTCAAGGTGCAGGAATATGGAGGCTGGGAAAAAATTAAATTTCTTCAATTTGATCAAGAAAAGATTTATAAACAAGCTTTTGAAGTTATTGAAAAATACTTGGATCAGAAAAATGATGAACATATGGTTGGATCTCTTTCGAATACAATCAATTGAAAGCAGTCATTTGAACCCAAATTTTTTCCAATTTGGGATGTACCAGTACCTAAAATTTATTAATCCAATTTTTTCACAATACCTTCTCTACCTTATATCCTTACAATAAAACCAACTCTTACAAGTTTGCAAATTAAAAAGATTTTTAACAATTTTTTATTTTATTTTACGTAAATTTTTAATTTTTGTCAATATTCTTGTGTCTCATTATGTTAAAACTAGTCTATATCTTTGTAAGTTAATAGTTTAAAAAATTTTTAAATTCCATTTTAAAGCATTTTAAAATAAAAAATAACTATTTTATTCTAAACAAAATTAGTTCATTTGTTTTAAAAAAACATAATGAAAATGAAAATTAAGTTACTGACAAATTAATTTCGATATACATTTAAATTGTTTGATATGTTTTAAAACTAAAAGCACCAACGAGTCAAAATGACTCTTTTTTGATTTTTGGTCTTTAAAAATCAAGTCAATTTTTTTTAATTGAGCATGAATTTTTTTTTCAGCATTAAAAATAAGTAAATTTTTAAAATTGATTATTTAAAAGAAAATGATGTCTTTATGCAAAAACAAGTAGATACTACTAGAAGCACCAAAACGAGTCAAAATGACTCGTTATAAAAAATAAAAGATAAATTATATATTTTATGTTTAAATTTATTGAAATTATTGAATAAAAATGATAAATTATTAAATTTTAGTCTCTTCTTTGACTTAAAATAAAAACACCAAAGTTCAATCGCATTTTTTACAAATACTCTCTACTTTTATTGTACAAAATCCATTCAATAAATTCAATAATGGGACTAAACGATAGACTGTGTCAACTTAGACCAAATCACAATAAGAATCGTTTAGTTTTTACGTTTAGGAGAAAAATTCTCCTGATTTTCTTGACTCAAAATCCTTTTAGGGGCGCTCGTAAGGGTGCAAGATGACGTTGGAGCTGAAGTTTTTTTGGAATTACTTTTTATTTCTTCAAAATGAAAAAAACGTTTCATTGATTAGTTCATTTCACGATTCAGTCTATGTAGAACCAGAAGACCATTTTTACTCTAGAAGTTTTATTCGGTAAAAGCTCCAACAAGACGCTGGCCAATGCAGGCATTTTATAACATCATTAATTTAGCTGGCATCAATAGCTGTATTTTATGTAAGAGTGTGAATAAATGCAACATTTCAAGACGAGATTTTTTGATCAGACTTATCAAAGAAATCAGGAGAATTTTTCTCCTAAACGTAAAAACTAAACGATTCTTATTGTGATTTGGTCAAAGTTGACACAGTCTATCGTTTAGTCCCATTATTGAATTTATTGAATGGATTTTGTACAATAAAAGTAGAGAGTATTTGTAAAAAATGCGATTGAACTTTGGTGTTTTTATTTTAAGTCAAAGAAGAGACTAAAATTTAATAATTTATCATTTTTATTCAATAATTTCAATAAATTTAAACATAAAATATATAATTTATCTTTTATTTTTTATAACGAGTCATTTTGACTCGTTTTGGTGCTTCTAGTAGTATCTACTTGTTTTTGCATAAAGACATCATTTTTTAATTTTTCTGTCCGTAATTTTTTTCGCAATTAACTTTAATTAAAGTTTCCATATCATTGAAAATGATGTCTAAATAGTAAAGAATTTATTCGCATTGTATTTTTTTTTGTATTTAATATGTATTTTTTTATATAAATTTTTTAGTTTTTTTACTAATTATTTTTTATAATTAATTATTTCAAAAAATTACGCCAGATTCGGCAATTTAAGAAAATTAAAAAGATAATTATAAAAGTTTGTTACAGGAATATTTGTTAAGTTTTTTTCATTATTTTTTTGTTTTTTAATTTTACTGAATATACAGTATTGATTTGACACTAGGATTTTTACCGTTTTTTCCGTAAAATTTCGTAATTTTATGTAAATTTATGTAATTTTACGAAATTCTACAATTATTTTCGAAAAAACTGGTAAAAACAAATGGGCAAAAAAAGCCAATTTTAAAGCAATTTTTTAGAATTTTTGGAAAATTTCTATAAAATAAAAAACATTTTTTTACGGATATTTAAGTAAAATCCAAATTTTTTAATTGTAAAATTCTGTAAAAAATGTAAAAATACAGTAAAAATTTTTATTTTAGATAATCAGTTTATTTTTAATGGAAAAATTTAATGATTTGACCAGTCTCCATTATTTTGAATCACAATTGGAATAACCTAAATAAATAATTAATTATGTTTTGAGTCAAAATTTTTTTTTCAATAATAACTTTTTTTAAATGACTTATATACTGATTTACTAAAATAAAAATTTTTACTGTATTTTTCCATTTTTTACAAAATTTTACAATTAAAAAATTCGGATATAACGTAAATTTACGTAGAAAAATTTAAATTTTATTTAAAAAAAAATTTTTGTTTTTTAGAAATTTTCCAAAAATTCTAAAATAATAAAAAAAATTTTGAAAAAAAATTTTAGTTTATGACTCTAATAGTTTTAATTGTCTAAATAAATTTATTCTCAGTTATTTCTTTTTTCTAAATATTTTTTTATCGTTTATTATAATTAATTAATAAAGACATATAAAAACAATAAATAAAAATTATTGCTTTTCTAAACATTTTTTGGCTTTTGCCTCTAGACCAGCTTGAACTGAATTCTTAATATTCTTTAAAGGAATTACGAAACTATGGCTATAGCCAAGACGCTTAATTACTGTCGTTCCACCATAAAGGTAACTTAAAGCAAATTACCAGCCTTTTTAACTTTTTATGATTAACAAATTTTTTGTCACTCATCGTATCAATCGACCAGTCCCTTAACTTATTTAGCATATTTTTAAATTAGATTAAAAATATTTTAGTAAGAAACTAATGAAATTTAGCCAAAAAATTTTTTTGACATAAACAAATTATTTTGTTGCTAAAATAAATTTATTTTTACAAAAACTAATTATATGAAGAATTCAGGTAATTATCATCCTTTATTTTTAAGTATCTGTTTTTGTTCTGCAATTATCTTTATGAGAACAAAAATTTCCAATTTCAAAAAAAAATCAACCTTTCAATTGGCGTCTATTTGTGAAAATCGACTCCAGACTGAACAACAGTCCCAAATGTGAACGACACAGAGTATGAGGTGAACATGGACGATAACGAAGACATGGTAACCGACTCCTCTCAAACCAGTTTCGATCCGCCCCTCAGATTGTCTTAAGAAAAAGGCACAAAAGAGCAAAAAATTGTTCATCTTGTTTTACGACTACATTTATTCCTAGGTATTACGAGCAAGTTAGGCGAAAAATTTTGTGCTCGTTATATCGAAACTCATTGAAAAGGATGGGCAATTTTTTTATAAAAATTTTTATTGAAAAAGTTAAAAAAATTAAAAAGATATACTAAAAATTAACCTTTTTTTACAAAATCTGTAATACTGGATTGTTTGGTTTTAAATTTTTCTAGTACAATATTTTCAATATTAAACAAAAAGTCAAAAACGTTGGAAAAAAATTCTTTTTTTTTTAAAAAAAAATCTTTTAAATCATTAATTCTTTCGATTGCATCCTTTGAGCTAAATTCTGATTTTTTTGGTTTTGTAATTTCTTCGACTTCCGAACAACTGTCATCTTTAGAGCAAGTAGTTGAATTTCACTGCCACTCACAGTACAATTACTGTATGTTAGAACTTGTTCGTACCAAAATAACACTGATTTATCGACTTCATCGAAACTTGACAATTAATTTCGTTTTTTTTTTGGGGCCGCATAAATTATTTTTCTAATGTTCTAGTATTTTTGCCTTCGGCGAGAGAATTGTTGAAATTGTCGATGTATTTACGCCGTTTTCTTTAGAAAGAGTAGTGGGAGTTAATTTTTTATCTCAATTTTTTTCCATTTTAGTCTCAAGCGAGATACACTTTCTTTTTTTTTGAGCAAATTTATCTTTCATTTTTTTCAATTAGATTAGACAATCAAGTATTTTCAGTTATTTTTATTCAATTATAAAAAGAAAATCGATTGTTTTATTTTAATTTTATTTAATCTTTTTTCTTAATACACAAAGTGTGAAACTTTTTCTAAAAGGATCGAAGGAAATGCAAAAAGAGGTCGTAAAAAGAAAGCTAACTTAGCACTTGAACGCAATTCAATTAATCCAATAAATCAAAATTGGAGGGTCGAGCTAAAAACCTAATTCGGAAATTGCCTTCTGGCAAGACTGATACCTGCGAAAAAGTGATCACGGAATTAAAAAATGTTTTTGGTAATCTAAAATCAAGAGATCCAAGGGAGGAACTCGATAAATTGAGGAAAGATCCGAATGAATCCTACAAATATTTTGGAATACGAGTAGTTGATTTGGTCCAGATCGTTTACGAAGGTATAAATGGTCTCTGTGCAAATATGCTAGATGTTGAATACTTCATCAGAGGCCTTCCCAATGACCTAGCAGTGCTTGTTAAGTCGCGTAGGAGAAAGATCTGTGGAGAAAGCAATAAAATATGCAAGGCAATATGAACACGAGCACTTGTACCGCGCCAAATATTCCAAAGAATCTAAAAACAAAGATAAACTTTTAATGGCTACAGAAGCACCGAGGCTAGATATCAGCATACCTACGAATTCTTTTCTCGCTGTGGCGGATAAGTGGGAAAAGGTAGCTAGTGAAATCATGAGTCAGTTAAACAAATTGAACACCAAAATCATGAATTGTGAGTTAAAAAGTAATGATGCAAATGAAGAAGGCCTAAGCAAGACAGTAGAATCAAAGTTATCGCGAATGGGTCAATGGTAAAGGAAAAGGAAGTTTCAGTCGCAGGAGCGAACTCAAAATAAGAGACCTGCTCCTTCTAGAAGGTGCTATCTTTGTAGCCATATTGGACATATCCAATATAATTGCCGAATCAGAAAAGAAGGAAAAATTTTGATAATTTAGCAGAGGTTGAAAAATCAGAAAAGAAGGAAAAATTTTGATAATTTAGCAGAGGTTGAAAAATCAGAAGCAGGAAGAAATTCTTGCTCTGATCTGATTGCTGATTCAAAAATAAATAATAACAAACTTTATTTACATTCTTTATACGATTCTACTTGATCTTAAAAATTTACCTTTTCTCACGAAAGAAATACTTCGGAGCCTTTAGACGACCAGGAAACAAAAAATATAATTGCATTTCATAGAACGATATCCTGCAAATTGGACCCAAACAATTTGATCGAAATTCCAATATCCATTTTTGGGAAGAATTTGAGCAATTGCTTGGACACCGAAGGTAGTCGAAATTTCATCAGGAAATCTTTACTTTATGAATTCGCTGCTTTTGGATACCATATAAACAATGTTTCATTAGATAAGATTCTAAAAATCCAAATCGGTGATGGGACTTTTATTGATGTTGAGGAGGAAGTCCAATTATATGTATATATTCACCAAGAACCTTACCTTGTTACATTTCTTGTCATGGAGGAAATGACCTATGATTGTTTCTTTGGAATGGAATTTATTCTAAAGTATAATAAAAATGTAAAACCCGCTTCCAAAGAGATACAATTAGATTCCGACTATGATTTATATGACCCGACAAGTCTCGAACGATCTCGATTGTATCTCTTTTCTGAAGAAAACATTTTTCTTATGCCATTATGTTGCGTCATGGTTAAAACAAAATCTAATCGGAGATACAATGGAGAATCTTTAGTAGTCTCTAATCCATATTTTGCGGAACGTTTTGGCTTATTCACAGCTAAAAGAATTGTTACTCAGAAAGAAACAATTGACATAAATGCAATCAGTGGAAAATAAATTTTTTTAATATTCTTATTTAAAAAGTTGTTTAAAAGTCATAAAGTCAATGTCAAGTTACTACACTTTGAAAATTTATTTTAATAAAAGTCTTTTTTTATTTAAAAAAAAAAATAATATTTCAAGTCACTGACTTGACTTTGAAAATACTTAAAAAATGACTTTTTTTTCTGACTTTGGCGCAAGTCTTGTTATTTATTTAGATAGTTGTCTTTTTAAGATTAGCTCCAAGAAAATTATTTATTTTTGAAAAAATTTCAAAATTGGGAAGAGGTTTTTAAAAACTAAACAAAGAATATAGATCATTCTTTTCAAAATTATAATATTGAAAAGAATGATATCATGACCAATATCATGACCAATATTGAAATAAACAGTATGCTTATTGGATATGGACCAATATGAAAAATAATCAAAATTTTGAATTTTAGGATATTTTCTAAAAGATTTTGACGAGCTGAAACTTAAAAAATCAATAATTTGAAGATTGGAATTTTCGTAAAATATATATATAAGCTCAAAGTTATAATTTATAAATTACTTTGAATGGTCATTTCTTGGTCAAATTTTAAGATTTTGTAAGTTTTTTTTTAAACAGTCGAAACCCAGATAGCAATTAAAAAAAAAGTAAATTTGATCATTAAATTATTAACAATCTTCCAAAAACACACTCAAGTCCAATATTCGTATTTATAAATAATTTTATGAAAGTGGCTACTGGACCTTACAGTAATTAGCTGATGTATATGAAAATAATTGATTAGATAATTGGAGAATTCAAACATTTTATTACATTATATATCTATATAAACTTACTAAAATTTCTCATAATGTTAAGACACTTGATTTTGATGAAAAAAAACTTTTCTTTTTAAAATGCATAAAAAGCAGCAACTTGAAAAACAAAATGCACAGATGAAACTATAGGAGTATAACAAAAGAAGCCCAGTCAAGTGCTCTTCAAATGTTAAAATTTAAAATTTTGAATTTATGGGGTTGTGAAGTTCGTTTCAATTCGATCTTTTCAATTCAGAAAAATTTGAATAACTTTTTTAATAAAATAGAAAATTTAGTTCTGTAAAATGCTTAACAATGAGCAAATTTGCTTAATGCAGAAGAATAAGTTTGCAGAGTACTCTGCAATTTTCTGCATTTTGCACGCCATTAAAAAATTATTCTAATCAACCGTGCAATTACATTCCAGAGTTTTTGCATACATATATTTTCGGATTTAGCAAAGTTCCCTAAACCTTAAGCATTTTACATATCAGAATTAAAATTTTTCTAAATTTTAAGTTTTATAAATCTACCATTTTGCTAAATTTTCTTCATGAATCATAAATCAATGATTTTGCTACTCTTAAAGAGAATATGAATCAAATAATTTAGCTTAATTTAAAAAATTAACAATTTTTATTAATGTTTTTTTTTAATTTTTTTGATGTATTTGTCTTGAATAAAATAAAAAAATTTAATTTAGAAAAAATTTATTATAAAAATAACTTTTTGGCTTAATCTAAATAAAATTTGTTTTCTTTATAGAATTTAACTGCACTTTTGTTAAGTTCCAATGCTCTTTTACAATTCTCTCCATTTATTATGGCAGAATGAGTTCTTCTGGACATTAGAATTTCGTTTCCTTTATTCCATGCATCAGCTAAACTGAGATAATCTTCAGTCAAAAGTGAAAGAATAAAACTCTGACTAACATACGGCTTGTAACCCCCAGTATTTCTATGATAAAACCCAATAACTTGTTCATTTCCGTCATAAATGAAACAAATAAGTTTCCAAAAGCAGTCTGGAACATTATTTCCATATTTTGCTGGACAAATCCCTGTAATTATAATAATATCTTTTTGGACCTTTTTTCCAAATTCAAGATTGTCTCTTTCAAGCCGCATCCATTCATTTTGGTTTATAGATGAATTTTGTTGTGCAGCATTCGTGTACCAAAAAGAACTTTTTGCTGCTTTTTTACTATATGTTGTTATGTAAAATGGAACCAAATGGCCTCTATCATAACCACTAAAATCTCTTGACTGTGAATTTTTTAAACTATCATAAGGACAATTATAAAAATGAAAATTCTTTCTTGTTAAAGTTGCCTCATTAAAATTGTTCAAGGAATCTCTTACAGTTACGCTCCATAATGGCAATTTTTTTGATATATTAAATTTTCCAGAATAAGCAATAACTCTTTTTTCATTATTAGTTGGGTGCCGCACAAAAGAATCGTAGATAAATGCAGTATTATTTGACTGAATACATTTGTCATTTTCTAAATCACATGAATAATCTTTTGGTATATTGCCATTAATAGCTCTCCATTCAGCTTTAGTTTCACTTAGTCTGGAACAACTAAGTAAATAGGTACTTTCCTTAAAGCCAGGTTTACAATTTAACTCACAAGTAGAATATATTGATTTATTTTTACACTTATTTTTCTCATCATTATCATAGTATATGATATCTCTTGTATTTGGTTCATTAATGCATCTAGTAAAATTAAAAAAAGAAATCAAATAATATTAGGACGGGAGCATACCTTCGCTTAATCTAAAGAATCACATTCATTTATACAGCGTTGTATTTGTTCTGAACTAAAATCATCTATTTTTATCGATTTTACTTTATTAAATCTTTCTTTGCCAAATTTGGAAACAATTGGTTCATAATTAGGATTATTAAGTGTATTTCTTCTGAAAGATATCCATCTATTATCCTTTAATTGTGATAAAATTGCATTAAAAGAATTAAAGAAAATACAAAGAAAACTTTGTGTATCAAATGATATCTTTTGACATAAATCACCTCTTTGCCAACATAAATCAAGACATTCAGAATAAGATGATGCTAAAATTGAGCTATTTTTTTCATTTAAATACAATCTGTCATTTAAAATTTCAAAATTCCATATTGGTAGTTTATTATTTGGTATATTTTTGATAAAAAGACTTTCAGTTGAATTGGTCTTTTGTACCATTGTTTGAAAATGATCATACTCATGACATTCAAATAAATTATTAAAAAAGCGAATAAATAAAAATTTGCATTCATCATTAGCACTACATCTATTAAAACAAATGTCAATATTTTTTACTCTTGTCACTTTTAAAGAAGTTGAATTAGGATCTATTGATATGTTTTTTTCGTATTTATATTGCCAAATTCTGGATTCAAATAAAAGATTTTTCCTAAATCCAGTAATACTCTTTGACTTAAAATAAACATCTTTTGAGTTATTTGATGAAGATAAATAGCAATTAAAATTGTTTAAATCATATGTAAATTGAGTACAATTAATATAATTGGTAGTGCAGATTTTCATACATTCAGAAGCGTTAATAACTCTGTCATGCCTGGTATGATAGTTCCTCATTTTTGTATCAGATAGTGTCACCCATTTATCCAAATCTATAGAATGAACCAAAGGAAGAACACTAAGCCAAGAAGACGATTCGACAATTTTGTAACCATCTTTGGTCGAGTTATACAGAAAGCACAAATTTTTATCCAATTGATAAGAGAATGATATACAATATTCATGTTGTTTACATTGATGGAAGCACTGGTGACGTACTGAACGATTTAAAATTGATTCTTTGAAAGGTTGATTCAAAAATTTTAGTCCTTTTAAAGCTGTAAACAAGCTACCGGAACAATCTGCATATGTTGTATTGTCTATTTCATTATCTACAAAAGTATTGTATCGTGAAAAATAGCAACCATTAGACAGCTTTCCAAAAAACTCAATTTGTAAAATTAATAATAATTTTATAAAAAATTTATTCATTATGGATAAAAATATAATCAAATTGTTTAAGATTTGTAAGTTTTTTTTTTGATTTTTTAACAATAGTGAGACTTTCTTTTTAAAGTAAGTTTTCACCGTCAATTAACTTTAATTTTTAATCAAATAAATTTTTTCCAAAATTTTTTAAATAATAAATTTAAATTTTTTTTTATTTTTCTAATTAAAATTAAGGCAGAGTATTTTGTTTTTTAAAAAACACTGATCAATAGTTTTCTAATGATCCATTAATTGCTGTAATTGATAAACTAGAGAGTAGAAACAATCAAAATAGGTTATGTGCTATGTTTTAATAAAATGCGTTACTCTGTTATTAATTAACAAGCCTTGCAGTCCTTCTAGAATCAGAGTGAGATTCTATTCTAGAAGATTCAAAACCTATAACAAGATACAGATGTCAATGATATTTTTTTATATAAGAGGCGAAACACAATCTTTAACGTAATATTTAGACAAAAATATCTTCTGTTATTTCAAAATAATATTAAATAGAAATTAAAGAATATTTTTTGTCATAAAGTTATGTCTTCTTCAAGAATTGTTTAGTTGAAGTATGTTGCAACCTCGTATTTTAAAATTTTTCTAAATTTTAAGTTTTATAAATCTACCATTTTGCTTAATTTTCTTCATGAATCATAAATCAATGATTTTGCTACTCTTAAAGAGAATATGAATCAAATAATTTAGCTTAATTTAAAAAAAGTTGGTGCCTTTTATCTAAAGATAAATTGAAAATTAAATCTTTATGAAGCTTTAAAGGATATGGGCCAAAATTAAAAAAAATCAAAATTTTGAATTTTAGGATATTTTCTAAAAGATTTTGACGAGCTGAAACTTAAAAAATCAATAATTTGAAGATTGGAATTTTCGTAAAATATATATATAAGCTCAAAGTTATAATTTATAAATTACTTTGAATGGTCATTTCTTGGTCAAATTTTAAGATTTTTTAAATATTTTTTAAGCAGTCGAAACCCAGATAGCAATTAAAAAAAAAGTAAATTTGATCATTAAATTATTTAATTAATTTTTTTGCCCTTAAAAACAAAAATTTAAGGGTTCCTACTGTTTGAGACCCCCAAATACCAATGTCATCGGTAACTCGACGAGAAAAAAAAACTTTCTTAACTTTTTTTAATGGTCTAAAACATATTAAAAATACTAACACCGCCTTATTTCGTTTAAAAAGATCATATTGAGTTGTTTCAGATAAAGAACATCTTTTAATTTATGCAACTCTTAAAATTGGAACTTTAACTTTATTGGACATTTAATTTAAAGAAGAATACTTTTGACTGAAGATTATCTCAGTTTAACTGATGCATGGAATAAAGGAAACGAAATTCTAATGTCCAGAAGAACTCATTCTGCCATAATAAATGGAGAGAATTGTAAAAGAGCATTGGAACTTAACACAAGTGCAGTTAAATTCTATAAAGAAAACAAATTTTATTTAGATTAAGCCAAAAAGTTATTTTTATAATAAATTTTTTCAAAATTAAATTTTTTTATTTTATTCAAGACAAATACATCAAAAAAAAATTAAGCTAAATATTTTGATTCATATTGTTTTTAAGAGTAGCAAAATCATTGATTTATGATTCATGAAGAAAATTTAGCAAAATGGTAGATTTATAAAACTTAAAATTTAGAAAAATTTTTATTCTGATATGTAAAATGCTTAAGGTTTAGGCAACTTTGCTAAATCCGAAAATATATGTATGCAAAAACTCTGGAATGTAATTGCACGGTTGATTAGAATAATTTTTAATGTCGGGCAAAATGCAGAAAATTGCAGAGTACTTTGCAGACTTATTCTCCTGCATTAAGCAAATTTGCTCATTGTTAAGCATTTTACAGAACTAAATTATCTATTTTATTATGTGACCAACTGGCCACCTATCACTATAGAGCCATAAATTTTTTAACCTTTTTTAATGGTCTAAAACATATTAAAAATACTAACACCGCTTTATTTCGTTTAAAAAGATAGTTTGAAATCAAAGTTAAAAAATCGGTTTCTGAAAGCTTAAACGTTTCAAATTCATTAATCAACAAACAATTGTACCGAAAAAAAACCCGTAAGTAGTTTCAGTTTCGGTTTCGTACCTAAAACAAGATCGAAAACCAAAAAATCGATTTTTTACGGTTGCATATCTAAACCGAAACTGGAAAACCGGTTTTATTTCGATATTGAACCATGAAGAATTTATGAATGAATTTATTTAAATTCAAATAATGTATTTAATAAAATGACATTGTTCAAAATGACAGAACTTTATTTTTTTTGATGCTTTTTTTAATCTGTTTATGCAAAAGTCTAGGAAATTAAAAGTTCTTTTCAATGTGAAAATAATAATATTTTCAATGTGTTATTATTATTATTAATAAACGTTTTGTAAAATAAATCTATTTCAGGATATAAATCATTAGTTACATATTAGAGTTGCCTCCCTTGATGCCGAAAAAGCGTTTGACAAAGTTTGGAGGGATGGACTTTTCTCTAAGCTACTCTCAAGAATGAATATTTCTTTTTGGGTACTATTAAAAAAATACTATGACTCATCCAAAGCAGTGGTATGTCTAAATGACAATCTCTCTCATATATTTCAAATTGAATGTGGTGTTAAGCAGGGTGGAATTTTATCTCCATTCCTTTTCAATATTTTTATTAACGATCTAATTGAAGAATGCATAGAAAAAAAGTTGGGTGGCATTTTTAATAATCTTAATGTGTCAATAATTGTCTATGCAGATGATATTATTCTTGTAAGTCCGGTCGATAGCCATCTCCAAACTTTATTAGATATCTGTGTGATGTAGTGACTACCTTTTCTGGTCCAGAGGAATTTACTTTCAATATATGTAACTATTTTTCTACTTTTGTTTTTATAAACAAAATTTTTATACTTTAATTTTACTTCTCCTAATGGTGGTTAATTTGAATTAAATAAATAAATAAATATTGAATTGCGGCCGAATAAATTATGTCAACAATTAAATTTTCAACTGTATATTTTGTTAACAAATAAATTATCAATTTTAATTATAAAAATCAATTTATCAACTGAATAAAAGATCAACAGTATATTTTGTCAACAATAATATTTAAAAAAAAATACAATTTGTAAGCAAAAAAATGTGAAAAAAATAAAAAAGATAAATTAACGAAATAAAAAAATTAAATTTTAATGTTATATTTAACAGTTTTATTTTCCCGGATATCTTTGACGATTGTTTGGTGATACTATCTTTCATTATTTGTTCCATCTCTCGACATCGAAATTTTTTTTCATCGACTTTATCATGCGCATGCTCTCTTTTTGGTTCGCGTATCACATCATCATTCTCTGATTCACCTTTCATGCTGACTGTTACACTGCATTGCATTGTTACACTGCATGTTTTTCGATACAGATCCAATAATTTTTACGCTGACGATAATAGAGGTATTCATTATGGTAAAGTTGATTTTTACCAGTATTTCCGATGATAAAACATAAAGGCATTTTCAATTTCAAAATATTTTTAGCTTGTGTTTTAAGATAATAATTAAGAGTTTCAGGTTTAAGTATTTTTTTTTTTTTATTTGTTTAATCTGTATCGAGCTAATGCTCCTTCAGAATATAAAATAAAAAAAAAATAAAAAATAAAAATATAATGTAAAAAGTAGATAAATTAAAATAAAAAAAGGAGTTTAAAAACGATTTGTTGAAAATGAGAGACAAAAAAAATTTCAATATAAGAGAAAATCTAATTATAAATATTTTTCTTTTTTTTAATTTCGATAATTAAAAATTCATTTTTCTTTACTTTTTATGTAATTTTAATGTTTTTTTAAATTTTTTTTTTTTTTTTTTCCGCTTTCAAACAACTCAATTCGATTCGAACCAGGAGTCAAGATGAGCAGACGGTCAGCGATGGAGACTTTCTTCTGGGTAAAAGTTTTTTTTTTTTTTTTTTTTTTATTTAAATATATTAGAGATCAGGAAAAAAAGAAGAAATAGTAAGGTAGCAATTACACAGTGGAGTAGGATATTCGACGAATCTCGATTCGAAACCTTCTTTATATTCTTCCACCAGTCTGACGACCAGTGGAACAGAATGACTCAATCCTGTCCTGACATATCTCTCGCTCAACTCAAAGAGCCGATTTGAAACTGTTAGTATTTTAAGTTTATTGAAGGCCTCTTGGTGCATAATATTGGAGGGGGTATCATATTTCAGCTTCAAAATAGATCGAACTGCTGAATTTTGGATTACTTGTATTTTTTTGATGTCAGTTTCTGAGAATGAATTTAAACAAGGAAAAGAATAGTCCAAGATTGATCCTATCAAAGATTTGTAAAGATTACCTAATGTTTTTGGTTTTAGACCCCATTTCCTATTTGAGAGGTATTTTATTATATTAAGCCTTGAATTACAGCGTTCTTTTAAATCATCTACCATTGGACTAAATGTGAGTTTTGAGTCTAGTGTGATGCCTAAGAATTTGACTTTTTCCTCTTTGTTTAAATTGTTACTATTAATTCTAAGGTCAAGATTGATTTTAATTTTTGTTTTTTTCTCAAAGATCATGTAACATGACTTTTCAATAGAAATTTTCATTTTCCATTTGAAAAGCCATTTTTCAACTTCGTTTAAGTACTTATTGATAGTGTTTTCAAGATTTCCTAACTTTTTGAAAATAAAAAAAGTAGCCAAATCATCTGCAAAAAGAAGAGAGTATTGACAGATTGTCTTGTTTCTTTTTGGAATATCATTTATAAAAATACTGAAAAGTAGTGGACTTATTACTGACCCTTGTGGAACTCCTGTTTTTATAGAGTATTGATCACTTAAATGACCATTTACATTTACTCTAAAAGATCTTAAATGTAGAAACGATCTTATCCAATAAATTAGATATGGGGGTAGATTAGATCTAATTAGTTTGTAAATTAGTCCTTCGTGCCAAACTTTATCAAAAGCTTTAGAAATGTCGAAATATAGACAACATACTTTTTTCTTTCTATTAAAAGACTCTACTACTTTTTGAATAAGAAAATAAAGATTATCTGCAGTGCGCCTATGTTTTCCAAATCCTGATTGCTCATTTATAAGTAATTTATTGTTCTCAAGAAAATTATATATTCTAGTGTTGATAATTCGTTCAAGTAATTTTCCAAGACAACTTGTCATACTAATAGGACGATAATTATTAGGGTCTTCACTATGAGAAGATTTCTTAGGGATCATGGTTATACTTGCTACTTTCCAGGACTTTGGGACTTGGCTTAGTTCCAAACTCATGTTAAATAGTTGACTTATTTCAAATAAAGTCTCTATAGGTAAATTTTTTAGCATTAGGTTGTGGATCCGATCTAGACCAGACCCCGATAGTTCTTTGAGTTTTTTTAAGGCTTTTTTAATTTCTAAGAGAGTAATGGGCTCGTTAAAATTATTTTGTACCTTATTTAAGAAATCTTTTATTTCTTGTGATACTTCACACTTTTCCTCCGATTCTACAAAATCGATGTGAGGACTAAAAGTAGTGGCTAATAGATCACCAAATATTTTTCCTTTACCAAGTATTTTTATTTATTTATTTATTTGTAAATCTGTATCGAGCGTTAGCTCCTTCAGAGAAAAATAAAAATAAAATTAAATCAAAATAAAATGATTAAAATAAAAGTTAAAAAATAAAATAAGAATTTAAAAATATAGTGAAATAAATGAAATGTCAAAAGGAAATGAGAGAAAAAAAAAAAAAAAAAAAAAAAGAGACCAAAGTTATTTCGGTTTAGTTTTCAGAGAAAAAAGAGTCTATGACAAGGTAGCAATTACACAATGGAGTTGGATAGTTAACAAATCTTGATTCGAAACCTCGTCTGTATTCATTTACCAGTCTAAGAAGTAATGGGACAGAATTAGTAAGTCCAACCCTGACATATCTTTCGCTTAATTCAAAAAGCCGGTTCGTAATTGTATGAATTTTTAATTTTATTTTGGCCTCGTGGTATAAAATTCTTGATGGGGTGTCAAACCTTAGATTAAGAATGGATCGAACTGCTGAGTTTTGAATAGTTTGAAGTTTTTTAATGTTGGTATCAGATAAAGAGTTTAAACAGGGAAAATTATAGTCTAAAATGGAACCAATAAGCGATTTATATAAATTTCCAAGTGTTTTGTGATGTAGGCGCCAGTTTTTATTAGATAAAATTTTAATTAAATTTAGCCTAGAGTTGCAACGCTCTTTTAATTCATCAATCAATGGACTAAAGGTTAGCCGCGAGTCAAATCTGATGCCTAGGAATTTAATTTCATCCTGTCGCTTTAAATTGTCCCCATATATTTTCAGATCAAGATTGAGCTCTTCTCTTGTTGATTTTGTGAATATCATATAACAAGATTTTTCAATTGAAATCTTCATTTTCCATTTTGTTAACCAAGTATCTTAGTGTGGGTTTTTTATAAGAGGATACTAGAAGTTTTCGGGACATTTCAAGCAAATTCACACCTATTCTTGAGTATAAAACCTTGATCATTATCAAAAGTAAGCCTATTTCCGGGTATAATTCAAAAACTAGAATCTACTTGTAAGATTCAAAATCTTAATAAGTTGATAATTAATACTCTATTGATCTTTATTAGTTTATTTAATTATTAGTTGACAATTTGTACTCTTTAATTTTTATTTTTATTTTTTGTTGATAAATTATACTATTGATAAAAATAGATTATACTACTAGACCCTTTTGGCGAAAAATTAATAAATTTAGATCTAAAAAAAATTCAAATCTTATACCATCATTATTCCACAAAAATAAACTTTTAACAAGTGATGAAGATAAAGGGAAGCTATTTGGAGAGCTTTTAGCCTCAACTTTTAACCTTCATAGTGATCAAGAAACATCATCAAAGAATACAGAAATAAACTCTGAGATCTCTAGTTTTTTCTCCAAAAAATTTGGTTCTTTCGAACCTATCACAAAAAATGAAATTATTTTTGCCATTAATAAAGTAAAAGATAATGCAGCATGTGGTAAAGACATGATCCATAATCTGATGTTGAAAAATCTTCCGGAAACAACTTTAAATCAAGTATTAGAGCTCTTTAACCAAAGTCTTCAAACAAGTCAAATTCCGAAAGCTTGGAAAAATGCTCAAATACCCAAAAAATCAGAGCCTACAAAGGACCCTACAAACTATCGTCCGATTAGCTTGACTAGTTGTCTTGGAAAATTACTTGAAAGAATAATCTATAATAGACTTTATAACCATATTGAAGAAAACTTTTTACTTATACGAGAACAATCAGGATTTAGAAGGCACAGGCGGACAGCCGATAACCTCTTTTTTCTAATTCAAAAAATTACCGAATCCTTTAACAGGAAAAAAAAAAAAGTCTGTTGCTTGTTTTTTGACATCTCTAAAGCGTTTGATAAAGTCTGGCATGATGGCCTTATTTATAAAATGATCAAAATGAACCTTCCACCATACTTAATCTACTGGACAAGGTCCTACCTAGAATCCAGAACGTTCAATGTCAATGTAAATGGCCATTCAAGCAATGAATATCTGATTAGAGCCGGAGTTCCTCAAGGGTCAGTCATAAGCCCATTACTGTTTAGCATTTTTATCAATGATATTCCAAAGAAAGATAAAACGAATACTGAATATTCCCTTTTGTTTGCCGACGATCTGGTCACATTCTTTATTTTCAAATCAAGAAGAAATATTGAACATAGGGTAAATTCATACTTGAAAGAACTTGAACCTTGGCTTACTAAATGGAAAATGAAATTGTCAATTGAAAAATCATGCTACACAATTTTTTCATCAAACAAAAGAGAACCCAATCTAGACCTTAGCATTTATGGGAACAATCTACATCGAGAAAACGAAGTTAAATTCTTAGGAATAAAATTTGACCCTAAGCTAACCCTAGTTGATGAATTAAAAGAGCGCTGCAACACAAGACTAAATTTGATTAAAATTCTTTCTAATAAAAATTGGAATCTAAATGCCAAAACACTTACAACTCTATATAAATCTCTTATAGGCTCAATATTGGACTACACCTTCCCATGTCTAAATTCTTATTCAGACTCAAACATTAAAAAAATCCAAACCATCCAAAACTCAGCCATACGTGCCATTCTAAAATTAAGATTTGACACACTATCTACAATCTTACATCAAGAGGCCCAAAGCAAATTAAGAATTTACACAGTCCCTAATCGTCTTTTTGATTTGAGCGAGAAGTATGTTAGTGTGGGACTTTGCAACTCTGTCCCATTGCTAGTCAGATTGGTAAATGAATACACAAGAGGATTTGACTCAAGATTTATTACTCATCCTACTCCTCTCTGTAATTGCTATCTTGTCATTGATCATTTTTATTCTTCTTGAGATACTTAAACTAATATTTTATTTCAAGATTTATTCTATTTTTATTTTTTTTATTTTTATTTAAAACTTTTTATTTTATTTTTACTGATTTAAAACTTTTATTTTATTTTAATTTTTAGTTTTATTTTTAACTTTATTTTTAATTTCTTTGTATTTTTTTTTTTTTTTTTCTGAAGGAGCTAACGCTCGATACAGACTTAAAGTCGGATGCACCATAAAGTCGAATCGATGTTTAATTTGATTTTTCAGGGAAAAAAACATTTTTAGGTTATTCAGCGTCCTTTTTTACGCTCAAATTTCAAATAAAAAATTTGACTTTACCCTATCCCCTGGGAACTAGTCCTTTGGCGCCAAAAGCACCTTTTTTTCACTAAATTTGAAATAAATTGAAATTAACTAAATATAGGAAAATTTCGATAATAAATTCGAATTCAACTTTAAAATTTATGCTAAATTTCAAATTTTTTTGATTTTATCTAATTCTTGGACAAAGTTATTGAAAAAATTAGATTTTTGAGAGTTGCTTGCGTTTCGGCTTAATGATTGAGTCCGAGACCCTATCAAGCCTATATGTTCATGGTATCAAAATCTAGAGAAATGAATTTAGAAAATTCCTATCGGATTAGAATTTTTAATTAGTTTTTCATTTTTGAAATAAAGTTAAATGAATAAAATTTGCTTTTTTTTATGTTTTTAAAAGTGTTATTTCATAGAGAATTTTTTTGTTTACAGTCAATTTTTTTCTTTTAAAAACTTTTAATGAGTAAATACAATAAAAAAGAAATCTAAAAATAGACCTTAAATAAAGTTCTCGGTCTTTTTTCCAGTGTTTGGTTGAAGGTTCATGAGGTTTGTTTACAGTCAATTTTTTTCTTTTAAAAACTTAAATACTTAAAATAATTTTTTATAATTTATTTTATTGTTTAATATTTTACAAAATTTAATGTTTTTTTTTAATTTTTTATTTTTATTACTCTATGACGTTTAATAATTTCTTTAGCCTGAAAATATTTTTTCATAATTGTTTTATAATCTTCACCTTCACCATAACCAGCTATTACTCTCCAAAATCTTCCAAAAATTCTATTATTTGTATCTTTAGTTTTATAGAAATTTCTTGCATTTAAAATTAAATTTAAAACAACTTCTTCGCTACTACTTTGTTCGTTATTTAATTTGAAGTACCATTTCAGATTAGCCCAATACATTTCAATCGGATTCAACTCGCAGTGAAATTTTGGGAGAAAATGAAGCTTAATATCAGTTTTATATTGATTATTAAAATCATTTACTAAAACTTCAAGCTTAGAAATACTTTTAAATGCAGGATGCTCTTGTGCGAGTTTCCTTAATTCAGGGAGAAGAATATCCTTCGAAATTGTGCTCATAGGAATTATTCCTAGCTCTTTACAAAGTAAGAATAAGCCTTTAGACTGACCTTCAAGATCACCTCTTCTAAAATAACAATCCGTTATTTGTTCTTCCCCGTTTTCATTTTTCCATACAAGATATTCAACCGGGGTTGAATAATTTTTCCCTTTAGCAAACAAATTAATATCAACGTTTACTTTTGTGTGTGTTTTAGCGTTATCTACCAAAATATCTATTCTGAAATCTACTGCTTTACACACACTACTATATTTAATAAGAGTAAGTAGTCTTTTGAATTGAAGCAATATTTTATTATTATCAAAATAATTGTTTTTTCCGGGAGTAATAATTGAACTTGCACTTCTATTAATGCAAAATTGATTATAAATATGAATTTATAGTTTTATCTTTCTTTAATTACTTCGGTAAGAATTCTAGATCATCTTTAGCTTCTAGCCAAGGTTCATTCCTCACTGCTTCATACCAGTCTTCGTCATTTAGTTCAAAAACTGGTAAAATAGGATCGCTTGTTATAAAATCGCTTACCATTTTGCTCACACCCCTTCCTTTGCTAAAAAAGGGACTGTATTGATGGTGAAGCCATCTTTCAGCCTGAACCTCTCCAGATCTGAAAGTAGTCTCATCATGAGCGATAATGATTCTACGATTAACTAAAGGCAAAACCATTGAATAAATTTGTTTTTCTTTTGACTCTTTTTCATTTTTGACCATAATATCAAAAAATTGTTTTCTTTCATAGAAATATTTTACGAAAATTTCTCTGGTTTTGACTACATCCTCTCTCTCATGTCCATCGAAAAATGGCCTTTGTTTGTTTTTTCCCCAAAAAAATCCCAACGAAAATAAAAATTTATCTAAACTGCGCTTATTTATAAGTTTTCTATAAAGAGCAATTTTTTCATCATCAATTAAATGTTCTCTTAATTTTTTATTGGCAAAGTTTTCTAACATTTGCGTTGTAAAAACTGCATTTTTATCTGAGACTTTTTCAATCGTATAACTTGTCAATTCATCTTTTAAGCAAGTTAAGCTATCAAAAATACACGGTCGATAGTATTTCCCTCGATTTTCAACAAAGAAACATTCTTCATCACCATTAATGAACTTGCTAACGTAATTATGAGTTGTTTCACAAGACAAAGTACCAATGCTTACCAGCATTTCAGATATTTTTTTTCGACTAATACCAGACAATTTCAGCATCATATAGATAGACACAGCAAATAATCTCTCAGAAATATAATTCCAGTTTGGATTGGAACGAATATTATCCATCACTGCGTCTAAGTGAACGGTGCACAAATTCTCAATCGACAATAGAGGCTCCTCAATGTTTTGAAATTTTTTTTTAGGGTCTCTTATAAAGCCACTACGGTTTATAGAAACAGTTTTGACTGATTTCAAATCCAATTGTTTAACTCTAAAATTTTTCAAGTTATTGATAGATTTGGTCCTTTTAACTTTTTTTAAAAATTTTCTGGTTACCATTTTTTTAATATAATATAAGTTAATTTAAAATAAAATTTCAATTGTTAAACCTCATGAACCTTCAACCAAACACTGGAAAAAAGACCGAGAACTTTATTTAAGGTCTATTTTTAGATTTCTTTTTTATTGTATTTACTCATTAAAAGTTTTTAAAAGAAAAAAATTGACTGTAAACAAAAAAATTCTCTATGAAATAACACTTTTAAAAACATAAAAAAAAGCAAATTTTATTCATTTATCTTTATTTCAAAAATGAAAAACTAATTAAAAATTCTAATCCGATAGGAATTTTCTAAATTCATTTCTCTAGATTTTGATACCATGAACATATAGGCTTGATAGGGTCTCGGACTCAATCATTAAGCCGAAACGCAAGCAACTCTCAAAAATCTAATTTTTTCAATAACTTTGTCCAAGAATTAGATAAAATCAAAAAAATTTGAAATTTAGCATAAATTTTAAAGTTGAATTCGAATTTATTATCGAAATTTTCCTATATTTAGTTAATTTCAATTTATTTCAAATTTAGTGAAAAAAAGGTGCTTTTGGCGCCAAAGGACTAGTTCCCAGGGGATAGGGTAAAGTCAAATTTTTTATTTGAAATTTGAGCGTAAAAAAGGACGCTGAATAACCTAAAAATGTTTTTTTCCCTGAAAAATCAAATTAAACATCGATTCGACTTTATGGTGCATCCGCCTTTACAAATAAATAAATAAATAAAAAAATTGTTGATAAATTTATCTGTTGATATTTTAATTGCTGACAAATTAATTTTGCCCTGAATTGCATGTTTAAATACAAATTGATTCGATAAAATAGATTATTTATTATGATTTTAATAATTAACAAAAAATGATTAAAACCAAGCATTTAAAAGTATTATTTTAATAATTCTCCTTTTGAAATCTTTTTACTTGATTAAATTTTGAAAAGAATGATCAATATTCTTTGTTTAGTTTTTACAAACCCCTTCCCAATTTTGAGATTTTTTCAAAAATAAATAATTTTCTTGGAGCTAATCTTAAAAAGACAACTATCTAAATAAATAACCAGACTTGCGCCAAAGTCAGAAAAAAAAGTCATTTTTTAAGTATTTTCAAAGTCAAGTCAGTGACTTGAAATATTATTTTTTTTTAAAAAATTAAAAAAGTCTTTTTTTATTAAAATAAATTTTCAAAGTGTAGTAACTTGACTTTGACTTTATGACTTTTAAACAACTTTTTAAATAAGAATATTAAAAAAATTTATTTTTCACTGATTGCATCGAAAAGACACTCAAAAAGAAGTAAAGATAGAACTTAATAAGAAAGAATATAACAAATCAATAAGGAAAAAAGCTTTAAAATACTCGGTTACTGGGTCTGATTATCTGAATATCTGTTCTTGTTGGATTTGAATTTTACTTATGTTGAGAAAAATCTCTTGTAAAGACAAATTATTGGCGAAGCTTTTTAAAAAATTATAAAAACTCCAAGTTTATCATTAAAATTGTATTTTAAAAATAAATTTTTTTTGAATGTAAAACAAAAGACTTGAGAAATTGTTATGGACTGTGTTAAACTCAAGCTGGATTGTGAAGAATGGACTAGTTACAGTAATATAGAGAACAAATCTGGTAAAATTGAGTGTCCGGAATGCAAAAATCATGAAATTGATACCAAACTTTGTCTTGAAATGCTGGTCAATAAAGAAATTATTAAAAGAAAATTGATTGAATTGTCTTTTGAGGATATACTTGAAGCCAACTATTCAGCAGAAATAGATAATCAATTTGATGTAACAATAAATAAAATTGATCTTGAATGCGAAAGTGTCATAAAGCAAATATACGACTACAGAGACAGTCTTCTTAAAAAACTGAACGAAAAAAAAATGGATTTGATAAATCAAATGGAAAAGCTAAATTTGAAAATAGTGAGAAAAGATAATTTTCAATCGGAGATAGATAAAGAGAAAAAAATTCAAAAAAAAATTCAAATCGAAAATAAATATGAGACACTGATAGCAGATTTTAAATCTAGTAGAGATGATCTTGAAAAAGAGATAAAACAAAACAAACATGAACTCAAAGTGCCAAATGATAGATTGAAGCTCGTTCAGGAACTAATTGGAAAATTGGATCTAGTCAGTGTGCCAAACGAACCAAAAAATCATCCTTTTCAAACAGAAAAAGATTACTCAAATCAGACCAACATATTGATAAGCAAAGAAATGGTACAAACACTAATTTACGGAAATGAAAAGCAACAGTTAAATGTGACACATCACTTCCGTAAGCTAATGTCCAAGGGATCCAAACCGCCCATAGATCAAGTAATAAACACAGGCATAGTGCCCAAATTTGTGGAATTTTTGCAACGAAACAACCATCAGCTTCAAATTGATGCCACATGGATTTTGACCAACATTGCCAGCGGAAACTCAGTCCAAACTCGTTGTGTGATCGAGGCGGGCGCACTGCCCATATTGGTGCAGTTGCTCTCTTCATCTTCTAAAAATGTTCAGGAGAAGGCTGTGTGGGCACTGGGCAACATTGCCGGAGATTCGCCCCAATGTAGAGATCTTGTTCTTGACCATGGCATTCTGCCACCATTGCTGCACATTTTGTCACAGCAAGTGCAACTTAACTTGACGCGTAGTGCAGTCTTGTGCTTGTCGAACTTGTTCCAAGGCAAAAACTCGTCCGTCGAGCTCTCCAAAGTGGAGTCTGCCTTGCCAATTTTGGCCACTTTGCTGTCTAACCCTGATGTAAATGTGTTGGCCGACGCCACCTGGGCTATTGCATATCTGAGCGATGGTTTTGAGGAAAAAATTCAGAAAATAATTGACATGGGCGTTTGTCCGCGTCTAGTAGAACTTTTAAAGCACAGCTCGCATAATGTGGTTCAAGCAGCGCTCCGAGCTGTAGGTAACATTGTCACTGGCACTGACTTACAGACCCAGATAATTTTGGACGCCAATGCGCTTCAAAATTTACTGCCATTGCTCAACTCGTCTAAACAGTCTATAAAAAAAGAAGTCTGCTGGATCATTTCGAACATCACTGCTGGCACCAAGGCCCAGATTCAAATGGTCTTCGAGGCCAACATATTTCCCAAGCTAATTGAATTAATGTGCACTGATGAGGCTAAGATTCGCAAAGAGGCAGTATGGGCTGTGGTCAATGCCGCATCGTCCGGCACTGCCGAGCAAATTAGACACCTGGTAGAGCTAAAAATAATACAGCCATTGTGTGATTTGCTTGAACTTGGCGACACTAATATTGTCCAGAGGGCTCTCAATGGAGTGAATAATATTCTTTATATAGGACAAATGGACGCCAATTTAAGCGGCAGCGACAATTTGTATTCGCTCAAGGTGCAGGAATATGGAGGCTGGGAAAAAATTAAATTTCTTCAATTTGATCAAGAAAAGATTTATAAACAAGCTTTTGAAGTTATTGAAAAATACTTGGATCAAAAAAATGATGGTTGGATCTCTTTCGAATACAATCAATTGAAAGCAGACATTTGAACCCAAATTTTTTCCAATTTGGGATGTACCAGTACCTAAAATTTATTAATCCAATTTTTTCACATTACCTTCTCTACCTTATATCCTTACAATAAAACCAACTCTTACAAGTTTGCATGTTAAAAAGATTTTTAACAATTTTTTATTTTATTTTACGAAAATTTTTTATTTTTGTCAATATTCTTGTGTCTCATTATGTTAAAACTAGTCTATATCTTTGTTAGTTAATTGTTTAAAAAATTTTTAAATTCCATTTTAAAGCATTTTAAAATAAAAAATAACTATTTTATTCTAAACAAAATTAGTTCATTTGTTTTAAAAAAACATAATGAAAATGAAAATTAAGTTACTAACAAATTAATTTCGATATACATTTAAATTGTTTGATATGTTTTAAAACTAAAAGCACCAACGAGTCAAAATGACTCTTTTTTGATTTTTGGTCTTTAAAAATCAAGTCAATTTTTTTTAATTGAGCATGAATTTTTTTTTCAGCATTAAAAATAAGAAAAAATTTTAAAATTGATTAAATTTATTTTAAAAAAAATGATGTCTTTATGCAAAAACAAGTAGATACTACTAGAAGAATAAAAGAATAAAAGAATAAAAATAAAAGATAAATTATATATTTTATGTTTAAATTTATTGAAATTATTGAATTTATTGAATAAAAATGATAAATTATTAAATTTTAGTCTCTTCTTTGACTTAAAATAAAAACACTAAAGTTCAATCGCATTTTTTACAAATACTCTCTACTTTTATTGTACAAAATCCCTTCAATAAATTCAATAATGGGACTAAACGATAGACTGTGTCAACTTAGATAAATAATTACAAAAAAACTTCAGCTCCAACGTCATCTGGCACCCTTACGAGCGCCCTTAAAAGGGTTTTGAGTCAAGAAAATCAGGAGAATTTTTCTCCTAAACGTGTGCCATGTTAAATTTGTTTATGTGGTAATTATAAAGCGACAAATTTTTGTTCAAAATATAAAAAAACATTGTGTGGATTTTGTACAATAAAAGTAGAGAGTATTTGTAAAAAATGCGATTGAACTTTGGTGTTTTTATTTTAAGTCAAAGAAGAGACTAAAATTTAATAATTTATCATTTTTATTCAATAAATTCAATAATTTCAATAAATTTAAACATAAAATATATAATTTATCTTTTATTTTTTATAACGAGTCATTTTGACTCGTTTTGGTGCTTCTAGTGTTAAATTTGCACTTGAACGAGAACTCATTTTTTAATTTTTCTGTCTGTAATTTTTTTCGCAATTAACTTTAATTAAAGTTTCCATATCATTGAAAATGATGTCTAAATAGTAAAGAATTTATTCGCTTTGTATTTTTTTTTGTATTTAATATGTATTTTTTTATATAAATTTTTTAGTTTTTTTACTAATTATTTTTTATAATTAATTATTTCAAAAAATTACGCCAGATTCGGCAATTTAAGAAAATTAAAAAGATAATTATAAAAGTTTGTTACAGGAATATTTGTAAAGTTTTTTTCATTATTTTTTGGTTTTTAAATTTACTGAATATACAGTATTGATTTGACACTAGGATTTTTACCGTTTTTTCCGTAAAATTTCGTAATTTTATGTAAATTTATGTAATTTTACGAAATTCTACAGTTATTTTCGAAAAAACTGGTAAAAACAAATGGGCAAAAAAAGCCAATTTTAAAGCAATTTTTTAGAATTTTTGGAAAATTTCTATAAAATAAAAAACATTTTTTTACGGATATTTAAGTAAAATCCAAATTTTTTAATTGTAAAATTTTGTAAAAAATGTAAAAATACAGTAAAAATTTTTATTTTAGATAATCAGTTTATTTTTAATGGAAAAATTTAATGATTTGACCAGTCTCCATTATTTTGAATCACAATTGGAATAACCTAAATAAATAATTAATTATGTTTTGAGTCAAAATTTTTTTTTCAATAATAACTTTTTTTAAATGACTTATATACTGATTTACTAAAATAAAAATTTTACTGTATTTTTCCATTTTTTACAAAATTTTACAATTAAAAAATTCGGATATTACATAAATTTACGTAGAAAAATTTAAATTTTATTTTAAAAAAAATTTTTGTTTTTTAGAAATTTTCCAAAAATTCTAAAATAATAAAAAAAATTTTGAAAAAAATTTTTAGTTTATGACTCTAATAGTTTTAATTGTCTGAATAAATTTATTCTCAGTTATTTCTTTTTTCCAAATATTTTTTTATCGTTTATTATAATTAATTAATAAAGACATATAAAAACAATAAATAAAAATTATTGCTTTTCTAAACATTTTTTGGCTTTTGCCTCTAGACCAGCTTGAACTGAATTCTTAATATTCTTTAAAGGAATTACGAAACTATGGCTAAAGCCAAGCACTTTATTACTGTCTTTCCACCATAAAGGTAACTTAAAGCAAATTAACAGCCTTTTTCACTACAATTAGTATGATTAACAAATTTTTTGTCACTCATCGTATCAATCGACCAGTCCCTTAACTTATTTAGCATATTTTTAAATTAGAATAAAAATATTTTAGTAAGAAACTAATGAAATTTAGCCAAAAATTTTTTTTTGACATAAACAAATTATTTTGTTGCTAAAATAAATTTATTTTTACAAAAACTTAAGAATTCAGGTAATTATCATCCTTTATTTTTAAGTATCTGTTTTTGTTCTGCAATTATCTTTATGAGAACAAAAATTTCCAATTTCAAAAAAAAATCAACCTTTCAATTGGCGTCTATTTGTGAAAATCGACTCCAGACTGATCAACAGTCCCAAATGTGAATGACACAGAGTATGAGGTGAACATGAACGATAACGAAGACATGGTAACCGACTCCTCTCAAACCAGTTTCGATCCGCTCCTCAGATTGTCTTAAGAAAAAGGCACAAAAGAGCAAAAAATTGTTCATCTTGTTTTACGACTACAGTCATTCCTAGGTATTACAAGCAAGTTAGGCGAAAAATCTTGTGCTCGTTATATCGAAACTCATTGAAAAGGATGGGCAATTTTTTTAAGAAAATTTTTATTGAAAAAGTTAAAAAAATTAAAAAGATATATAAAACTAAAAATTAAGCTTTTTTACAAAATCTGTAATACTGGATTGTTTGGTTTTAAATTTTTCTAGTACAATATTTTCAATATTAAACAAAAAGTTTAAAACGTTGGAAAAA
This sequence comes from Brachionus paranguensis, assembly GCA_016802215.1. Lineage (NCBI taxonomy): Eukaryota > Metazoa > Rotifera > Eurotatoria > Ploima > Brachionidae > Brachionus > Brachionus paranguensis. The sequence continues at coordinate 684,809 of JAESIX010000026.1, read as the reverse complement.
AATTCTTTTTTATTTAGAAAAAAATCTTTTAAATCATTAATTCTTTCGATTGCATCCTTTGAGCTAAATTCTGATTTTTTTGGTTTTGTAATTTCTTCGACTTCCGAATAACTGCCATCTTTAGAGCAAGTAGTTGAATTTCACTGCCACAAAAAAATTCAAGTCTTACAAAACTCAGCAGTTCGTTTTATACTTTAACTAAAATATGATACTCCTTCCAATATTGTGCATCATGAGGCCCTTAATAAACCTAAACTCTTAACTGTCCGAATCGACTTTTTGAATTGAGCGAAAGATATGTAGCGGGAGGACTGCGTCATTCTGTTTCATTGTTTGTCCAGCTGGTTGATAAAGAATATAAAGCGGGTTTTGAATCAAGATATGTCGAATACCCGACTCCATTGTGTAATTGCTATCTAACTATTTCTTCTTTCTTTCCTGAATTGTTCTTACTACAATTTGTCTATTTTAACTGTCTTTTATTTTATATTTTAACTTACTTTACTTTTATCTTAAATTTTCTGTAAACGTGTGAATAAAAACCTAGTTTATATCCTAGTTTAACTAAGTAATCCTTAATTAAGTATCCAAGTTTTGTCTAATTCAATAAGTTGACACTGGTTACAATATAATTTATTTTATATAAATTCATTTGTTTTTTTGTTGTTGGTGAATAAATATATATATATTGATATATCTTACTTTTACTTCAATCCGGTATCTTTGCCTAGAAAAGGACAAAGATTATGTATTAGAGGACAGGATAATGGTCCGTCAACATGTGTTGCCCAACGGGAGGAACAATTCAAAAATAATCTCGACGGACCGACTGTAAATGCTGATGTTCACAAAACTCGCACAGTGGGACGTCCTCGTAAAAGTCCACATATTCCATTAAGTGGAAATCTTGAAACTGTCCTGAAACCAGCTACGGAAAAAGTTTTCAAAGTGGCTCAGCCATGGACCATTCTAGAATGAATGGTGGAGAAAAATTCGCACTTGTTCAACAACCAGCTATTAATTTAACCAAAGTATTTGCGGGTAAGGAAAATGAAGATATGGAACAATGGATGGAAGGATTTCAAGCACAGACATATCGGGTAACCGACGAGGGTTATAAATTTGCTGTTTTAAAGAGTCTTTTTGAGGGTCGAGCTAAAAACCTAATTCGGAAATTGCCTTCTGGCAAGACTGATACCTGCGAAAAAGTGATCGCGGAATTAAAAAATGTTTTTGTTAATCTAAAATCAAGAGATCCAAGGGAGGAACTCGATAAATTGACGAAAGATCCGAATGAATCCTACAAATATTTTGGAATAAGAATAGTTGAACTGGTCCAGATCGTTTACGAAGGTATAAATGGTCTCTGTGCAAATATGCTAAATGTTGAATACTTCATCAGAGGCCTTCCCAATGACCTAGCAGTGCTTGTTAAGTCGCGTCAACCCGCCGATTTGGAGAAAGCAATAAAATATGCCAGGCAATATGAACGCGAGCAGTTGTACCACGCCAAATATTTCAAAGAATCTAAAAACAAAGATAAACTTTTAATGGCTACAGAAGCACCGAGGCTAGATATCAGCATACCTACGAATTCTTTTCTAGCGGTGGCGGATAAGTGGGAAAAGGCAGCTAGTGAAATCATGAGTCAGTTAAACAATTGAACACCAAAATCAGAAATTGTGAGTTAAAAAGTAATGATGCAAATGAAGAAGGCCTAAGCAAGACAGTAGAATCAAAGTTATCGCGAATGGGTCAATGGCAAGGGAAAGGAAGTTTCAGTCGCAGGAGCGAACTCAAAATAAGAGACCTGCTCCTTCTAGAAGGTGCTTTCTTTGTAGCCAGATTGGACATATTTAATATAATTGCCCGAATCAGAAAAGAAGGAAAAATTTTGATAATTTAGCAGAGGTTGAAAAATCAGAAGCATGAAGAAATTCTTGCTCTGATATGATTGCTGATTCAAAAATATATAATAACAAACTTTATTTACATTCTTTATACGATTCTAGTCTTAACAAATTTCCTTTTTCTCACGAAAGAAATACTTCGGAGCCCTTAGGGGACCAAATAACAAATAATATAATTGGATTTTATAGAACCATATCCTGCAAATTGGAACCAAACATTTTGATCGAAATTCCAAAATCCATTTTTGGGAAGAATTTGAGCAATTGCTTGGACACCGAAGCTAGTCGAAATTTCATCAGGAAATCTTTACTTTATGAATTCGCTGCTTTTAGATACCATATAAACAATGTTTCATTAGATAAAATTCTAAAAATCCAAATCGGTGATGGGACTTTTATTGATGTTAAGGAGGAAGTCCAATTATATGTATATATTCACCAAGAACCTTACCTTGTTACATTTCTTGTCATGGAGGAAATGACCTATGATTGTATCTTGGGAATGGAATTTATTCTAATCAATAATATAAATGTAAGACCCGCTTCCAAAGAGATACAATTAGATTCCGACTATGATTTATATGACTCGAAAAGGCTCGAACGATCTCGTTTGTATCTCTTTTCTGAAGAAAACATTTTTCTTCCGCCATTATGTTGCGTCTTGGTTAAAACAAAATCTAATCGGAGATACAATGGAAAATCTTTAGTAGTCTCTAATCCATATTTGGCAGAACGATTTTGCTTATTCACAGCTAAAGGAATTGTTACTCAGAAAGTAACAATTGATATAAATGTATCTAAGCTTTCTCATACAACTATTTGTCTACCCAGGGGGACAATACTGTCTCATCTAAAACGGGAAAAGAAAAATTCCTGTATGATAATGGCAGTGGGTGATTTATCTTGGAAAGTTGAAATGCAAATGCCTTCCGAACCCAACCTATAAATAATAAACTACCAGAAGGAATAAATTTTGAAAATAATCATCTATCCTCAATCCAGATAGAAAAGGTAAAGAATTTATTAATTTCTAACCAAGATCTGTTCTCTAAAACTCTGGCAAAACCGGGAAATGCAAAAGAGGTGACTCATTGTATCAATACTGGTAAACATCTTCCAGTAAGCGTTCCGCCTAGAAGAGTCGGCCAGAAAGAAAAGAAGACAATCGAGGAACAGGTGGATGATATGTTGAAAATGAATGTAATTCAACCTTCGCGAAGTCCTTGGGCTTCCCCGATAGTGTTGGTTAACAAGAAAGATGGAAGTTCAAGATTTTGTGTGGATTATAGGGAACTAAATAGGATAACTGTTCGGGATGTGTACCCACTTCCAAGAATAGAAGATTGCTTAAATTCACTTGGAAATGCTGAGTTCTTTAGCACCCTAGATCTTACTTCTGGATATTGGCAAGTTCCAATGACTGTTGAAGATAGAATAAAAACTGCATTCGTTTGTCATTGTGGTCTTTATGAGTTCTTGGTTATGCCGTTTGGTCTAACCAACGCACCGGCAACTTTCAAGAGGTATATGGATTCGGCTTTTGGAGGTCTTAAGTGGTTTTGTTGTCTTGTATATCTGGACGATATAATAATATTCTCTCGAAGTTTCGAGGGACATTTAAAACATTTAGAACTTATCTTTGACAGAATTCGTAAAGCAAATTTAAGAATCAAAGGATCAAAAAGTGCATTTTTTAGAAATGAGTTAGTTTATTTAGGGCATAAGATAACACCGATCGGAATTAGTCCTGATCTGAGCAAAGTTGCCGCAATAAATCAAATCAAGCCTTAAAAGTTTTCTTGGCATTTGTGGATATTATAGGAAATTTATTCCTAATTTTTCAAAATTGGCAAATGGGTAGTACGAGTTGATAAAGGAAAATATAAAATTTGATTGGAAAAATTAACATGAGCTGATATTTAGGCAATTAAAGAAAATTCTTAGCTCGGAGCCAATACTTAAGCATCCAAACTATGATTATCCTTTTCAAGTTCAGACTGATGCAAGTGATATTGGACTTGAGGCTGTTCTGTTCCAAGTCATCGAAAAAAAGGAACACGTTATAATGTATATAAGCCGTTCTTTAACAAAGGCAGAAAAGAAGTGGACAGTTAGAGAGAAAGAAGCATTAGCCATAATTTGGGCTTGTGAAATGTTCAGATCTTTTCTGATAGGTCATAAATTCGTGATCGAGACTGATCATGATGGGCCCTTCGTCTTTCAGAGTTTGAATTTGAAATTAATTATAAAAAAGGTTCTGCGAACCGAAATTGTGATGGACTATCTAGGCTAACATATGAAGAAAACGCTGATAAAAGTGATAATGGAGAATTGTTTGTTATGAAAGACCAAATGAGCTCTATTAAAATAGAAGAAGAGCAAAGGAAAGATAACTCTTTGCAAAGAATCTTAAATGAAATAGAACAAAGCTCAGAAAGAGAATGGTTAGAAAATGGTAAAAGATATAGAATGATTGAAGGCAAATTATTTATATGCACTAATAATGAAAAAAATCTTTTGGTTATTCCAAAAGCCCTAATTAAAAAAGTATTGCAAATATATCATAACAACGTTTTGGCAAATGTTGATAGGGACAAGTTGTTTGGTTACTTAAGCAGCAAGTATTTCTGGATCGGAATGTATGAGGACGTTAGTAAATGGGTAAAAGGATGCTTGATTTGTAGGAAATATAAAGATCCTATGCCTAGATCTCATGGTTTTCTTGAGCCAGTAAGAACGAATGCTCCTTTTGAAGTGGTGCTAAGGGACATAAATATGTTCTTGTCTTTATTGATTACTTTACTAATTGGGTCGAGGCATGTGCATTGAGAAATATTGAAGCGAAAGAAGTTGCTTCAAAATTCTATAGCCATATCATTACCAGACAAAGCTGCCCTAGCAAAATAATTACAGACCAGGGTACCCAATTCACTTCCTCCTTGTTTCAAAGGCTTTGCTCGGAATTCAATATTTTGAAGGTGCAAGCAAGTTCAAGACATCCGCAGACAAATGGAAAGGTTGAAAGATTCAACAGGTTTCTAGCTGGAGCTTTAGCAACCAAATCAAAAAAAGATCAAAAAGATTGGGATGAAATGCTTGATGATTGTTTAATGGCTTACACAGTGACGATTCAAAACATAGTCCAGGAGACTCCATTTTTCTTGCTTTATGGTAGAGATCCAATTCTTCCTATGGATCTTACACTAGGAATTGGTAATCTTTCTTACAAATATCATGACATATGGGAATATAAGAAGAAAACCATCAAAAAGCTTAAAGCAAGCCATGAGGCGGCACAAGCCAGGCAACAGCGGAAAATAAATAATTACAAAAGCAGATATGATCGTAAGCAAAAGCAAGTAAATTTCGATATAGAAGATTTGATAATGATTTACTGGCCAGTACCAAAAAAAGGACTTACCCAAAAGCTACTTCCAAAATGGCAAGGACCCTATAAAATAGTAAAGAAATTAAGTCCATTGACATATCGAATAGATAAAGATGGAACTACCATGTCAGTTCATGTTCAGAGGTTGCGCAAGTATGAGCCATTCAGAGAGTGATGTTTGAGAAGAACTTTTATTTACTTATTTTTATTTCAAATTTTATCTTTTATTTTTTTTTTTTTTATTCTCTCTTTCTTCTTCAACTATTAGATAAAAGATTAATGGGCATATGGCTTGGAAAGAAACCTCACTTATAGATTGTAGCACCCTAGGTTGTGGAAAATTTTTTTTTAAAAAAAATATCTCCACGTAAGGGCTGAGCTACTGTGAGGCTGAAACTAGCCCATTATCGTTTGGAAACTGGGACATTTTCTTTCGCATTAAAAGTGGATGCTTGAAATTAAATGAGCTCCCAGGTAACGATGCGTGAATGAGGTATTTTAAAGGGTTAAGGTTAATGGTGGCAAAAGGCACTGAAATTAACTTAGACTGAGAACCCGTTGGGATCCGGCTCCAAAGCCATAGAGGTCCTTTTCTTTTATCTAATGGCATGACTGTTTCCTAACCTTTATTTTTTGTAAATAGTGACAAACTAAAATTCTATTAAAAGTCTGCTAGCAGCAAATATAAACAATATTAAGGCCTAAGTGTGGTTTATTTAGATAATTTGAGCAATGGGGACATTGCTTATCGACTGAGGGAAGTATGTTAACGTGTGAATAAAAACCTAGTTTATATCCTAGTTTAACTAAGTAATCCTTAATTAAGTATCCTAGTTTTGTCTAATTGTATAAGTTGACACTGGTTACAATATAATTTATTTTATATAAATTCATTTGTTTTTTTGTTGTTGGTGAATAAATATATATATATTGATATATCTTACTTTTACTTCAATCCGGTATCTATGCCTAGAAAAGGACAAAGATTATGTATTAGAGGACAGGATAATGGTCCGTCAACATTTTCTTTACATTTTTATTTTATTATATTTTTATTGATTTATTTTATTTTTATTTTTTTTTTTTTTAAATCTGAAGGAGCTTTAGCTTGGAACAGATAATACAAATAAATAATAATTGTTCAATAATTAAAAATTTTACACATGTCATTACTTACAATTTGTCTATTTTAACTGTATTTTATTTTATATTTTAACTTACTTTACTTTTATCTTATATTTTAACTTACTTTACTTTTATCTTATATTTTCTTTACATTTTTATTTTAATTTATTTTTATTGATTTATTTTATTTTTATTTTTTAATCTGAAGGAGCTTTGGCTCGGCACAGATAATACAAATAAATAAATAAAAAATAATCATTTTTTTAAAGTCTTTAATACTCTTAAAGCTCCTGCAATTTTAAAATCCACTATTTAATGATCGAAAGAATTATTGGGAACATTTTTACCTAAATTTTTACAATTGTTCTTATAAAAATCATTAATTATTTCATGCATTTATTCAAAATTAATTTGCTGATTTTTAGCATACTTTTTTGGTGTGAAAGAGGCTAACTATTTCAAAATAGGGATTATTTTTTTTTAAAACTCGATTTATTATAAGGAAAAATATTTTCTTTAAAAAAAAATGGATAAACAATATCTATATTTTATTTTTATATCAGTAATAAAAAAAACTTAACGTTTAGAGTAGTAATAGATTCATACATAATTTCTTTTTATACAGACATAATAATTTGAGTTAACTATAAACAAAATAAAATTAATTGCAACTATCAAACATTTTTCAAATAACAATGAAAATAAAAACTCTCGGAAAAATTGCAATCGGACTGTCTTTGTCAGTTGCTGGAATGGCCTTTTTATTGCAGAGCAAAATCAAAAGTAAACCAATCTTGGAAATTTTTTTTTAAATTTTAAAACTTTTCTAACAGGAAATTTTTATGAACAGACTTATTACGGAGAGGCTATAGATCTTATCAAAGGATATAAACCTGCTATGGAAAGATTAGGTGAACCAATAAAATTGAATAAAATCGATCTAACCGATCCATTCAATTATCAAGATAAAGAAAAAGCAAGAGTCAAAATTCCAATAACCGGAGAAAATTCGTCAGCTGATGTGTTTGTTTATGCAATTAGGAGTGAGGATATGTAAGAATAAATGATTTTTGCTTCCTTATTAATTTACTAATATCAGAAACGCTAGATTCCGAGCGGAAATTAAAAATTTAAGAAAGGAAGCTGTTAAAAAAACTTGAATTAATCTTGAATTTTTCCAATTTAGGATTTTTAACTTAAACTCAAAGAAATCGAATTTTGAAAAAGTTCTTTAATCTTAGATTTGTAAATTCTATTTTCAGAAATTTTGATTAAAAAATTTTCTCGATTTTTGATCCAAACTTTCTAAAAACTTGAATATTTCTTAAGAAATTATTATCTATTCTATAATATTTAGTAAGTGATGAGCGAAAAAAATACTCATGAAGATTGGAACAAAGCCTTCAAAAGTATTGTTTTTTTTGCTAGGTAAAAATCATTAAAACAGTAAAATATTTTTCATTTCTTTCAAATCAGTTTTAATTTTGATTATTTTTTATATTCTTTTATTAATGGCGCAACAAGGCTGCAATAACTATCAAAGTCTGCTAATGATGCGCAAAATATCTGTAAAATGCGCTAAGCTCGAATATATTAAAATGTAATTTCTTCTAAATTTGCAGAGTTTAACAGACTTTTATAGTTGATGAAACGTTTTCATGTTGTGCCATTAATAAACGTAAAAAGAAAATAAAAAACTAATTAAAATAAAAACTGAAATTAAAGAAATGAAAAAATTTTACTGTTATTAACTTTTTTGCTATTTTTTACCTCAAAAAAATATTACTTAAGGTAATTTAACTTAAAATTTGGCAGATTATTTTTTGATGTTTTGAAAAATGAAATTAATTTTTTTAGAAACGAAAAAAATGATCTTTTTGTGTCTATTTTACAAATATTAAGTCTATTTTAAGTATATCAGAGTTTAACGCAAAAATTAGTAAATTTACGTCATTTTTTATAAGAAATTTTACGTTAGTTACCGTACAATTACACTTTTTTTCGTATAATTATTTAATTTAACCACGTATAAAATCATTACTGTTTTAACTTCTTAATAAAATTCGTTGATAGGAAAAGAATTATTTAGGTTTATCATAAATATTTAAAAAGTTATAATTTATTTTTCATTTTTGGTTTAAAATTCATAAATATGAAAGTAATAATTTAAGGGTATATTTTTTGTCAGTAGATAATTATTTTTTTTAAAATAGATAAAATCAAATAGAAGTAGATTAAATATTTTTAAAAGAAGATGTATTTTTTTTTTAAATTATAGTTAAAAAAAAATTCATAAGAAAAACAACAACAAAAAAATACCTTGAAAAAACAAACAAAGTAATTGACACTTAATTTCTTAACCTTTTTGACGGCTGCTCACTTTCATTATTAGATTTTTTTGGTCTTCCACGTTTACGTTTCTCAGAAATTTGAATATTGTTTTCGACTAGATCTTGTCCTGCTGGAACAAGTTGATTTTGATTAGAGACATTAACGATTGAATAGTTTACACTTAGAACCGTACTTTAAACCTCTTGTTGAACTTCGTGTTGATTTAAATTGTCTAACTGCCTGTTAATCGGAGCAATCGAATTTCTTTCTAAAGCTGATCTGGCTTTTTTTTTCGACCTCATTTTGCATTGCCTTCGATCGCTATGTCCAAACCCGGGAATTGGTTTAAATTCAAAAAGTGCGAAGTTCCGATTGTGTGCTTGCATTTGAAGTTTTTTTTCCAAAAATGGCATGAACAAGTACTTGATTCCTAATTTTCCGAATCGATTTTAAAGGCAATAAATTTCCTTCTCCATTCCATTTTTAAAGTTGAACTGTCAAAAATCAAAAAATTTGAACTTTTTTGATAAATATCTACTTCATAAAACAATTATCTTCATTTGAATAAAAATATCTTTTGAATCTTATTACAAAAATTATTTATCTTCTATTTATTAAATCTACTAAAAAAATATTTATCTACTAACGAAAAACTATGCCATAATTTAATACAACATATTATTTTTTGATATTTTTTGAAAACGACTGACTCGTGGTCATACCACCGATCAGCCACCATTTTTTTATCAATCTAAAATACAAAGGAATTTTATATTTTTTTCATTTTTTATAAAAAAGTTTTATTTTTTTATACAAAAAACTGTATTAAAATTGTTTTCAAATATTCAACGAATTGAATTTATTAAATTGAGATTCTTTTTACATTTTCCTGATCAAATAAATAGATTTTTATTTTTTTAGTTTTAAATTAATTTTTTAGTTAATTTTTCGTTTTTTATTTCTCAAAGGTGGAACATTCAAACAATGGAACTTAAATACCGAAATTGTGAAAAATTCAAATTTTATGAAAGAAAACTTGCAAAAAAAGATTAAAGTTTTATCAAAAATATTTTAATTAAGCTTTATAATTTTTTAACCGAGAGTAATTTCTTGGATTTAGTAAACTTTGGTTAACATTTTGATTTTATTTTTGCTAAAACACTGACGAGTTTGTACAAATTTATGATTTGCTTGATTTTAGATTTTATTTCTAGATTCATTAAACAAAAAAAAGCAATCAAAATCGAAATATAAAAATATTTTTGTTATTAGTTTTATTGAATAGGATTGATAAATGAGTAGTTTTGAGGAAAGGGATTTGGTCCTATGCAAAACGCCTGATACGTTCGAATTATCTTCTAGAGATGATGAAAATCAAAATCTTCAATTATGTCAGCTTACAAAAGATAAAGATTTAGTCAAAAACAATTCTGATTATGACACAAACTTTGAAACTTTGAGTCCAATTTTTATTAGGAAAATTCTTAAAAGTTCTAAGAGAAAAATTTTCACCAATCATTTTTTATTAATCGCTATGGTTGAATACATATGCAATTTGTTAAATTCAAATAGACAAAAATCAGTGATTTATGATTTTAGTGGTAAGTAAAAAACATTACATATTTATTACAAATTAGATAAAATTAATTAAAGACTGTAAAATCTTATAATCTTATAATCAGATATATTAATAATTTTAAGTAATTGAATATGTTAAAAGTTTGTCAAATTAATACTTCAATTATTATTATTCAAGGTAATAGTTAATGTAAATATTTAAATGGTTTTTAAGTAAAAATCTGAATTGTTTTTAACGATTTTTATTCTGAATAATTATTGAAGGATTTGAAAGATCAACATTTGCCTATTCAACTAAGAAGTATGGTTTAAAAGTCAATTTAATTTTCTTATTGTAAAAATTAATAAATTGAACTTAAAAAAGATAAAATTCAAGCTGCTAATTTATTTTTTTTTAATATAAAAGCAAGTTCAAACGCAGACTTTGCCATTTGAATGAACGCTCCCTAATTCATAACCCTCAATCATTTTTTAAATTAATAAATAAATTGATAAGAAATTCATATTTTAACAAGAAGAGCGTATTAAAATGCAAAATTAACTTTTTTCCTTGCAAATTTTAGTCCAAAACAATATTAAATACTACGATTTTTTTCATAAAAAATAATTAATTAATAAATTTATTTATTAATTTGTTTATCTGTACCGAGCTAATGCTCCTTCAGAATAAAAATATATAAAAAAATTAATTAAAATAAAGTTAACTAAGATTAAAAAAAAAAAAATATTAAAAAACAGGATTAATAAGTCTAAGTAAAAAAAAGAATTTTAAAAACGATATGTGAAAATAGTTAGAGGTTAGACATTATTAAATATTTAATAGTTCAGGAAAAAAAGAATAAATTTTTAGGTAGCAATTACACAATGGAGTTGGATATTCGATTAATCTTGATTCGAAACCTTCTCTTTATTCTTCCAACAGTCTGACTACCATTGGAACAGAATGACTCAATCCTGGCCTGGCATATTTCTCACTCAACTCCAAGAGTCGATTTGGAACTGTTTGAAGTTTAAGTTTATTGAAGGCCTCTTGGTGCATAATATTGGACATCTGGACTCTGGGGGAATCATACTTCAGCTTCAAAATAGATCGAACTGCTCAATTTTGAATAACTTGTATTTTTTTGATGTTAGTTTCTGAGAATGAATTTAAACAAGGAAAATTAAGCCTTGAATTACAGCGTTCTTTTAATTCATCCACCATTAGACTAAATGTTAGTTTTGAGTCTAGTGTAATGCCTAAGAATTTGACTTTTTCCTCATTATTTAAATTGTTACCATTAATTTTAAAGTCAAGATTGATTTTGTTTTTTTCTCAAAGATCATTTAACATGACTTTTCAATTAATTAAAGCGGTTATAATTTATTTTAACCTAAATAATAAAAATAATTACATATTTATAGAATTGCTTATAGAATTGACTAAGTCCCATTGAATTAAAACATAAGAAAGGAAAAATATATTACCTGTTGTGGAAATCGATTGATGAACTGGTGATCCTCCATTCTTCGATTTGAATTGAATTTTTGCCTCCTAGTTCGAAATTGAGAAAAGAAAACTTGAATAATAATTAACTAAAGTAGAAAAAAAAAAAAACATAATTAAAATTATTGAAAACATTATTTACACAATTTATTTAGAACTGTTTCAAAAACTTGTCTTAAATTTCTCTAAACCTCTTTACTTTATTTTATTCTATTTTTTTTTTTTTTTGTTTTCTTTTAACATCGCCTTAAAGGCGTTCATTGAAATAATAAATAAAAATAAATAAATTTATTATATAAATTCATAGTCAATTTTTTTGGAGTAAATTATCAACTTTAGATTAATTTAATTAATTTATTTACAGAATAGCTATTTGTGTCGAAAATTATTAGAAAAAAATTTAATTTAGATATATGATTTAGATGTTAATTATTAAATTTAGAAATAAGCTATACTATATAATTACTAATTTTTGTGTCTTGAATGAATGCAGTCCGGATTTATCAAAACATGAATTCGATTTATCAAATTTTAATAAACAAAATTTTCAGAATTTTTTTTTCTTTATAAAAGCATTGCACTATAAAATAAAGTTAATATTTAATTTACTGGATTAGATCCTTCTTAGACTCAAGGACATTTAAGATAAATGTGAATGACCACTTGAGCGATTAATACCAAATTACTGCAGGTGTTCCTCAAGGCTCAGTTATTAGTCCTCTTTTATTTAGTGTTTATATTCTAATGACATTCCTAAAAGAACAAAACAAATAATGATACTCTCTGCTTTTTGCAGATGATGTAGTTACTTTTTTTATTTACAAATAAAAGGGGAACCTTGAAAATAAGATAAATAAATACACCAACGAACTAGCTAATTGAGTGGAAAATAAAGATATCAGTTGAAAAGTCGTGTTCAGTAGTCTACTCTAAGTACAAGAAAGAAAGTGATAATCTTAACCTTAGAATTTATGGAAATAGAATAGAAAGCCAAAATGAAATTAAGTTTATAAGTATCAAATTTGATTCTAAATTTAATTTTAAAATACTTGTTGACGAAATTAAAGAACGTTACAATTCAAGGCTAAATCTAATTAAGATACTGTCAAACAAAAAATGGGATCTTAATCAAAAATTGCTAGGAAACCTTTATAAATCTTTAGTCGGATTAATTCTAGACTATTCTTTTCCTTGATTGAATTCATTTTCAGAAAAAATATCAAAAAACTACAATCAATTCAGAATAGAACAGTCTGTCTAATCTATCCTCAGATTAAAATATGATACTCTCTCCAACATCATGCATAAAGAGGTGTTTAATAAACTTTAATTACTAGCAGCCTCGAGTCGGCTTTTTGAATTGAGTGAGAGATATGTTGGGACAGAACTGAGTCATTCTATTCCATTGGTTATCAGACTGTTGGAAGAATAAAGAGAAGGTTTCGAATCAAGATTAATCGAATACCCGACTTCATTGTGTAATTGCTACCTTTCTATTTCTTCTTTTTTTGCAGAAGCCTCAACTTTGTAATCATGTGTAGCACGCTACATTATATTTCAGTATCTCTTTTTAATTTCAGTTTATTTTACACTATTTTACTTTATTTTTTTTATTTTTTCTTTTATTTAATTTATTTTTGTTTTTATTTTAATTTATTCTGAAGGAGCTTATGCTTAGTACAGCAAGCAAATAAATAAATAAATAACAAAGTTAACGTTACTAACAGATAAATTTTATCTCTAAGTGGCTAACTCATTTTTCTCAATTATGAATTAACAAAAACTAATTCATTTCAGTATGTCACGTGAATTGTTTAATACAAAATTAAATTTTTAAAAACTAGAAGAAAAAAGAATAAAAATTCAAAAAAATTTTTATTTTTTTACGCTTTTTATGTAATTAAGAAAAATATAGAGATTTTACACCATTGTCAAATTTCATACAAAACTTCCAATACAAAAATGAAAAATTTTTCTAGCCTTTGTTCTAAATGTCAAAAACTTGTTCTGCAAATGTGACAAAGTGTGACAACTTTTGTTTCACCTACCACCAAAGTCTACAAAATCTGTGCAAATTTATTTTTAATACTTTTAGATAGGGTGCAACTTTGCAGAATATGCACAGATTTTGCAGACTTTGGTGGTAGTGGAAACAAAAGTTGTTACACTTTGTTACATTTGCAGAACAAGTTTTTGACATTTAGAACAAAAGTTAGAAAAATTTTTCATTTTTGTTTTGGAAGTTTTGTATTAAATTTGACAATGCCAGATTTTACTGAAAACAGGAATTAAACCATTTATTACAATAATTTTTAAATATTCAAATCTATTTTTTTTTAGAAATATGCAAACATCTTGTCCAGCTTGGATTATTTGACTCGATGTTAACGACAGATTTTTTTCGTCCAATTCGATTTGAATATCTCAAGTTTTTGCATGCAATTTTCAATAAAACGATTCCCACTCAATTACATTTAACCAACAAGAGATCTAAAGCAATATCAAATGTCCTTTATAATGAAAATGATAACCAAAAAAAATCCAAACAAATATCAAATTTAAATTCTTCAAAAGTTAAGAAACAAGAAAATTTGTCGAATCAATGTTCATACCAATATTTTTATAATTTATCAAGATATAAAACTGATTTCGAAGAAATCGAAAAATTAGCTTCTGGCGGATTTGGGTCGGTATACAAGGCCAAGAACATAATCGATCAAAAGATGTACGCCATCAAAAAAATCCATTTCAAAAATACTGATCAATCATTTTGTCAAAGAGTAATTCGAGAAACTGAACTGCTTGCTACACTAGATCATGAGAATATAGTAAATTATAATAGTTCTTGGATCGAGCTTGATTATGTTTCAAAATGTAATCAAAATAATAGAAAAGAATCAATTGATTATCTAAATGAATCCCAAAGTTGTTCGAATGTAAAATTTGAACTAAGTTCTCAATCCAAGGATCAATTCTATACTGATTCTAAGAACAAGCATTTGAGTTTATCGGAAGATGACTACAAACATGAGAATGAACATCTACAAGAATTTAATATGCAGAACAGTATTGTTTTATACATACAAATGAAGTTGTGTGATTTGACTTTAAAAGAATGGATACAATCAAGAAATGATTCGATTTTTTCTGACGATTTGGCCATAAACCCCGAATTAAATTTAAACATTTTTCGACAAATACTTAGCGGAGTTGAATATTTACATTCTCAGGACATCATTCATAGAGATCTAAAACCAGGAAATATTTTTATGATTAAAGATACATTTCAGATAAAAATTGGCGATTTTGGCCTCGCTTGTTTAAATATTCTAAATGCAAAAAATGACAGTAATTTTTTTATTCAAATATTTACACTCCATTTTCTCATTTTTATCAGAAATTATTGAAAAATATATAAACTAATGAGAGCTAATACCTAAATGCTGCTATAATTTTGGATAATTTTTGGGAATTTTTTAATTTCAAGATCAAAATAATTTTTTTCTGCAAAAATTTTTGATAATTTATTACTTTGAAAAATTTAAATTTTTTCACAAATAATTTTGATGTAAAATGGATCAAATCTGCTATTCAATTTTTTAAAAAACTTAGAAAATTTAGAAAATAGATTTAAATTTTGCAAGCAGAGTCTTTTTCTAAATTAATTAGCTTATATTAATAACATTTTTGTTTCTTTAAAAGAACTATTCAAATAATCTCATTTTATTAGTGACAGTCTATAAAATATATGAAAACAATTACATTTTCAGGATGCAACATTTTACCATTCTTATCAGTAATCATTAATCGACAAATTTTTTAGCTTAATGTATTTTGATGTAATTCTGAGAATGATTAGCATACTCTTACAACTAATGCAACAATGGTTGTTGTACTTGGTTGCATTCACACTTTCTTTTTATTTTTATTTTAAAAAAGATTTACGATTATTTACCTTTTGTAATTTTCTTGTTTTTTTACAATTTCACTTACAGTGGTGATTTGACACTTGTAAGTGTTCTAGCTTTTTATCATAATGATAATAGACACGTGATTCTGTGTTAAAATTACGTAATTTAACGTAAATTTATCAAATCTTACATAAATTTTGTTAAACCTAAAAAGGCCAAAAAAGACCATCTTAAACGTAAAATTATGTAAAGTTTTATTTTTTTTAAGTAAAAATTGTAAAAAAAAAGTAAAAAATGTTAAAGACAGTAAAATTTTCTTTAATTCTTCTATTTCACTTTTTAAAATAAAAAAAAATTCAATTTTTATTTGTTTTTTGCGTAATCGACCTATCTGTTTTTAAAGATTTAAAAAGTGAAAAATTTTTTTTTTTTAATTTTTACAAAAATTTTATTAAAAAACAAAAAAAATGGTCATTTTATTTGGCCTTTTTTTTGACTGGTAAATTTAATTAATTTTCGAAAATTTATGTAATAAAAAAAATGTCTTTTGTCCAAATCATAATGTGTAATTAATAAATACATTAATTCAATTTATAAATAAGACCGAGAAATATGTTTTTAACTCATTAACCTTGTTTGGTTTTTATTGAATTCATTAAAAAAAATTATAACCCGTTTCCGCAGAAATGCTCAGATTACTATTAGTTTATTACAAGTTTATAATTAATAAATATCAATTATTAGAAGGCACAGACATCAACCCAAGAAGATTTGACCATACAAAAGGAGTTGGAACGACCTTGTATGCATCACCTGAGCAACTAAATGGAAAAATTTATGATTTAAAAGTATGTAAATCATTAAATTTATTTTTAATTTTTTTAAAAATGATCAGAGATTCTAATTAAAGACCGATATTTATAGCTTGGGAATTATACTTTTTGAATTGTTTTGTCCTTTTAATACAGAAATGGAACGGATGATTTTAATTAGAGAGCTAAAAGTAGATCAAAAGCTTCCTCAAAAAATGCAAAATGAATTAATTGATGTGGTAAAATTATTATTTTATTTCTTGATTCAGAGAAACAATGACTTGATAGCTTGATGAAAAATAGTGATCTCTTAGAATAATATTAAATAGAAATTTAAAAATATTTAAATAATTAATATATTAATAGCTTTTATTGCGATACTACATTTTTCTTGGACTTTAAAGAACGTGGCTGTGATTTTCAATTCATCAGGTTTTTTAGGCTGTTCCACCATCTCACTGAGTATTCCAGACTTAACTTGCTCTTTACCAATCTTTTTAGCATCTCCTCTTGGCAGCCGTCTGACTTTTATTTGTTATGGGGTTTGTTGATTTTTTGTCTTGGTTTTATTGCTGTTGTATCTTCCTATTTAAGCTATGAGTAAAAACACTGGATTTGGAGAAAAATCATTGAAATGTGCCAGTTGGTTTGGTTCAATAGATTTAGAGTTCAAATAATTTACCAATAATTATATGGATATTCAGATGCAGAAATATTTTACGAACCACATTTAGGCTATTTGTTTTTTTTTTTAGAAAACCTGGCTAATTCTTGCAAAAGTTGAGTAACTTCATTTATTTATTTCTTAAGTTGAGTGACATGAGACAAGTTCTTCAGCAGCATCTTAGTAACAAATTTTTATGGAAACAAGTATTTAAAATTAAGTGAACAAAAATAGGCAGCAATGATCTATTTTTGATTAAGAAACATTTTTAGATTCTTCATTGAGCTAAATCTATTAAATTAAATTGTGAGAATTTTTTTTATTCTTAAATCAAGTCATTATTTTTAAAGATTAACTAAATACATCTCTTAAATTTTTATTTAATTTTTTTTCATCACAGTGTGCTTTTATTAAAAAAATGCTGTCGTCGAAACCAATTGAAAGACCATCAGCACATATAATATTAAATAGTCAATTGTTTATGACAAAAGATCAAGTAATTTTTGGGAATTGTCTAATATTTCATTGATGATTATATTTTAAGGTAATTGAGCAGTTGCAAAAACTTTTGGAGGAAAAAAAAAAAGAAATTCAAAATCTTAAAAATATGGTTGCTGAAAAAGATGAACAACTTAAAGACAAAGAAAAGATAATTATTAAATTTAAAGAAATTTTAAAATAAATTTTTATTCAAACAAAATGCTTAAAGAGAACCAAAATGCATTATTTTTGAATAAAAATATTAATTTCAATTTTCAATTTCAATTAAAATAGAGCATTAATAAGCTGTAAAAATGTCTAACAAAATAATTGCTTTTTATTTGCTTCTATTTAGTAGATTGGAAATCATGCGTTTTTAGAATTAACTTTATTCTCGAGTAAATCTTTTAAAAAAAGTTTTTCGAAATTAATTCAGACAAAAAAAATAACAAATTATTTTCTTCTCCTATTTATAAAATATTAATTACACAACTTATAATTTTCAATATCGGATAAAATACTAAAAAAATCTAATAAAATTTTAAGTAAAAAAATAGCTTTTTTTTTTTCCAAATTAAAATGAATAATTCGAACGAAAATGATACTGTTACTTCGATGCTTTCAAAAAGCACTTTAGAAAATAATTGTTTTGATAAACAAAAGGCAGAATTTTATAAAGATCAAGGTAATCAGCATTTCAAAGATTTGAAATATTCAAAAGCCATTGAAAGCTACACTCTGGCAATTGAAAACAACCCTGCCGAGTCTTCTTACTATGGTAATCGGAGTTTTGCTTATCTTAAATCTGAATTTTATGGTTATGCTCTTTCTGACGCTGATAAATCTATTGAATTAGATCCAAAGTATGTCAAAGGCTATTATAGACGTGCTTCGGCAAATTTAGCCTTAGGAAAATTCAAACTTGCCTTAAAAGATTATGAATTTGTGGTAAAAACCAGACCAAATGATAAGGATGCATTGCAAAAGCTAAAAGAGTGCGAAAAAATCTGCAAAAAAATCGCATTTCAAAGAGCCATTGCTATTGACGATTCATTATTGAACAAGTCTGCTTGGGATCAAATCGACATTGAAGCATTGCGAATCTCAAATGCTGAAGCTGATTACACAGGTCCAAAATTTGATTCGAACAAAATTACAATTGAATTTGTTATGGAACTAATCGAACATTACAAACAACAAAAAGTTTTGCATAAAAAATATGCTTATGAAATCTTATATCAAATTCATGAAACGCTTAAAAAAACTCCTACTCTAGTTGAAATAGATGTTGCATCGAATAAAAAATTTACTATTTGTGGTGACATTCACGGTCAATTCTATGATTTGCTCAATGTCTTTAAAATAAATGGCATCCCAGGAGAACAAAACGGGTAGGAGATTCTGTTAAATTTCATTTTATTTACTAAATTTTTCAATACTATCTAGTTATCTTTTTAATGGAGATTTTGTGGACAGAGGATCTTTCAGTGTCGAAGTTATATTCACTCTTTTTGGCTTAAAACTAGTGTATCCAGATTACTTCTTTTTAGCGAGAGGCAATCATGAAAGCTTGAACATGAATCAAATGTACGGCTTTGAAGGTGAAGTTAAATCAAAATATTCGCCTCAAATGTTCAACATTTTCACCGAAATATTCAATCTTTTACCTCTTTGTCATTTAATCAATTCCAAGGTTTTAGTGATGCACGGAGGACTATTTTCAAAAGATGATGTAACTTTGGAGGATATTCGTTCAGTTAATCGAAACAGACAACCTCCCGAAGAAGGTCTTATGTGTGATTTGATGTGGTCCGATCCGCAATACACGGATGGCCGATCTTCAAGCAAGCGAGGAGTAGGAATTCAATTTGGTCCTGATATTACCAAAAAGTTTCTCGAAAAAAATAGCTTGGATTATATAATTCGAAGTCATGAGGTTAAACAAGAAGGATACGAGATAATGCATGACGGAAAATGTATTACTGTTTTTTCGGCACCTAATTATTGCGACACAATGGGAAACAAGGGTGCATTCATAAATATAAAAGGAGACGATCTAACTCCAAAATTTGTATCCTATGAAGCTGTTGACCACCCTAAAATTAAACCTATGGCATATGCAAACTCATTTTCCTTATTTGGTCTTAGTTGAAACAATGATTTTTTGTACTATGAAAAAACGGTATAGCCTTTTAATTTAAATAAATAAAAATTTAATATTTTAACATTGCCACACTCTTTCTCTAGTCTTTTATTTTGTTCACAATTTTGGTAAATTCTCTTAATTTTACCTAAAAACCTTAAAGTAAGCAGCATGCTGCACAAAATCCAAGTACTTTCTTCCTCAAATACGGTCTTTGAGTTCAAATTTAAATCGAACCACATTAATTTCTATCAAATTATCAAAAATTATTTTATAATTATTTTTTTATTATTTTATTAAAAATTCGTATATGTAAAAAAAAAATAAAGTCACAAGATTAATTTAAATGAAGCCAGATAAAAAAATACAAAAATTATTCACTTTAATTATTTGAATTTTTCCAGTTGTTCCTTGGCTTTGAGTGCAGCTAAACGTTTCGACATTTTATTTTTATTTTCAATTATTATTTAAGGTTTTACAAGCATCAAGAACAAAAAGCATCATATGTTTCAAAATTTGACACGACATGTCAAAATGACACGACTGGTGATTAACGTATACTTTTTTTTTTGCTCAGGAATAAAAAATTTAACTCAGTTTTTGACGAAATGTCTTGAAAAAGGGTCAAAATGACACACCGGGGATTAGAGTGTTAAAGTCAAGTGAAGGACTTTAAATTTTTTTTTCTAATTCCGGACTTGGTCTTTAATTTTGGTGAACCTGAACAACAACAAAAAATGGACTAGTACTTTTTTTTACTTGGACTTTAATTTTGAACTTTTAAACAACTCTGTTTGTATTTGATCTAAATTTAAGTTAATCTAGATAAACAATGTAAAATAAATTTCTTTTTAATGAAATAATACTCATCTTGAATTTAAATGTGAATGTAAGCTAATAACTAGAAACCGATATTCCGCTAAAAGATAAAAAATTATATTTTGATGATAAATATACAGTATGTTGCAAAAGTTTAGAAATTAATTATTTTATTTATCTAAATTTTTTATATATTGAATTTTACAAATATTAAAGTGCAAAAGTAAAAAATTAAAGCACAAATTTGAAAAAATTTTTTTCTTTTCAATTTGATATATCACACTCGACATAAAAATAAAATTATCTTTTAAAAAATTATAATCAAAAACTTCCTCTAAAAATTAAAAAATAAAAGTCGGTGCAAAAGTTTAGAAATTCGGGTAATCTAAAAGTTTTAACAATTATTTCTACCTTTTTTCACACCTTTATGATTAATTATTAAATGTCTTCTAATTTTGAGTAAATTTTGCTCTTAAACTGCTTAATTTAAAGGTCTCCAACTCCTAAATAACCGCGTTTGGACCGGCCAGGCTTGGCCGCCACCCAACACTAATCACTACCATATACCCTTGCGTATCTTGCTCGTTTTCTATTTCTTTTCTAAATCGTTTCTTGACTCAGAATTTAGAAAAGAAATATTTAATCATTAAACTTTAAAAAAATATTAAACAAAAATTGAAAAGTGATAAAATATTGATGATTTTTATTGATAAAAAATTTGTTAATAATTTTTCGTATTACACAAAAATCTTATTACAAATTACAAATGAATAATGGTAATGTTTTTGGATCTCGATATTTTGATATAATAAAACTTGTTCTTATCAAATTAGCAGATTTAGTATTTGAATTTTCTTTTTGTATTTAGAAAACAAACTTTCCCTCATAAAGATAAGCCTAAAAATAAGACAATAAGAAATGAATTTTTTAATTTTGTTCTCAATTGAATACATAGCTGATTAAAACATAAATTTATTATTAATGAAATTCAGATTTTTTTTTCAAGTATTAACATAAAATAATAATATTTGATTTAAATTTTAGTTCAGATTAACTAAACTAACTATAAAATTAACTTAAGGTTTTCCAAAAATTTAGATTTGAAACAATGAATGACATCAATTCGCTACAGAAACAATTAGAATTTCATAAAAAAGTTCTAAATGATCTAAATGATTCAATGAAAGAGCTAAATGGAGAAAATTCTAGGTATTTTTAATAATTTAATAATAATTTTATTTTTTTTAGAATAACTGAATTTAATTTTTTTCTAATTTTAGCAACGATGATACTGATTTTAGAAAAACTAAAAACAATCGACTTAAAAAACGAAAATTAAATGAAAAGTAAAATAAAAATAAATTTTTGTCAGTGAAAGTTATAAAATAAAGCAAATAGTTTAAAAAGATTGAATGATGATGATGATGATGATGAAGTTGACGATGATTTAGATGTTAAAAAACTTTCATTACAGTCTTCAGTAGTAAACCAATCTGTGAATGTAATTAAAAGTAAAGAAGAATTGATAAAAATTCAAAATAAAGACAGCGGTAGTCATCAGCGTAACAAGAGAATTTTAGGAGTCATACTGGGAACTTTAAAAAAGTTCAAATGTGAAGAAAGTGAACAAGCCAATACTGAAAAAGTTCAACATAGAAAAGAGATCGAAGAAAAGATTGAAATAAAAAAAATTGAAGAAAAAAGAAAGATGATAGAAGAAAAACAAAAATTGGAATTAGAAAAATCTAAGAATTTAAAAAAAATTGAAATAATTGAGGCCACAATTCATTTGACTGAATGCGTAAGATTAAAGTATTTATTTTGCCAGTTATTACTTGGATTTCATTTAGCTAAATTTATGGAAAGAAAGACACTCAACTTTTAAAAAGTTTATCCGAACAAAATCAAAACCATTTATATTTTATTTGCCAAAAATAGTCGATGGATTGAACCAACATTCCTTAGATGAAACGACAAAAAACCTCGATGAAGAGTTGAATAGTAAAAAAACAAATCTAGAAAATGAACTGCAATTGTTAGATAAAGAAGTAAAAGATAGCAATAAAAATAATTGTTTAGTAACAGAGGCGAAAATCAAACAAAACGATTTAAAACTTAACGATTTTAATGACGAAGATGAATTTAATGAAGATAAATCAAACAATCTTAGACTAGAAGAGGAAATAGAAGAAGATAATAATGTGGAAATGACAGTTGTCATAGAAAAAAGCATAAAGAGCGATAAAAAATCATGCGAAGAACAATAATAATTCAAATTTAATTATTTTGTTAATATGCTTGTTACAATTTCAAAATTATTCCTTTTAATTCAAACTTTTAAATCAAAAATAAAAACTTATTTAAGATATAAAAAAATTTAATTTTTTTGACATCATGTTAAATTTGTAACCAAAAAAAATGAGGCAATTTCTAAAAATAAAACCTTAAATTCTATTTAATAAATTAATATTTTTATTGTAAAGTCAAAAAATAATTTGGATATCTAAATTGTCAAAATGTAGCTTGACAAAAATTTACCAAGAATTTTTATTCACAGCTATTTGTATTTAAAAAATTAATTATTTAGTGAAAAATAAATTGGTTTTCAGACAAAAAAATCAAGCCTTTAAATTTGCCAATAAATTTTGAATTTCTTTATCGCTAATATCATCATTTAATTCTTGTTCTTGTAATTTGTTTTTAGCAGGACCTGGAGCATTAATCATTTTTCCAGATATTTCGATTCCAATTTCATCAAGAACTTTATTGACAATAGCATCACTTTGTTGTTCATCATCGCTTCCTTCTAGTACATCTTCTAATGTTTCATTTACTTTAAATTTTTAAATTTGTTAAAATCTACAAAGCTTAGTTCATTTTTTTTTACTCATATCATCAGTCATTCCCATTTTCATACTTTGCTTTTCAAACTCTTTCATTATTTGAGCCGTTTTAACAGGATCTTGAATCTTATTCATTTCAACCATAGTCTAGCAACGATTATTATAAATGGAATAATGATACAGATTTAAAGAATAAAAACTTGTGTAGTAGTTTTCATAGCTTCTCCTAACTTGACATTAGATGCCATGACCTGAGTGTGCGATTTAATCCCGGTAATTTTTGTGGAGGCTGCTATATTTCTAGTTTGTTGTTTTTTCAATTGAATTAATTGCTTGGCTAGTATTGTGCAGGCCTAATTTTAAAATTAATTTATTTTTAAATATTTTCAAATATTAATTAAATCATTCTATAAAAAATACTTGCTTATTTCCTGCTTTAGCCATCTTCTTTATTTCGAGCTCCTTTTTAGGTCAAAAAATAAAAAATATATTTGATAAAATGGAAATTGAACATGTACAATTTTTTTAATTTCCCGTTCAAGTTGACTTTTATCTCTTTCGATGTCACGCTGAGCACTTCGAAGAACTTTATTTTGAGCTTTCATCTCCTCTTATATTAAAATATTTCAGTTTATGTTATAAGATAGCAAAAAAATACCTTTAACATCTTTTTTACCGAAAAAATTGTTCATCTTGTTTATCAATAAATTTTCGAAAATAAAACTTTTAAGAATTAAATGTCTAAAAATGAATAATACTTGATTAATATTTTGAAATTTAAATTAATTTTAATCATTATGATAAAGCAATCTCGGGCATAATTTTTGATAATTTAAAAAAAATTAAGTTTGGAGCAGTGATCATGATGAGCAATTAAAAAAGTTACAAGCAAAAGTAGTTTACCACTTAAATACTTTTGCCAGCAAAAAGAAACCTCAATTACACACTTTAGGTACAATTTTGAGAAGCATATTTATTGTAATTTATTACCATGAGTAATAAAGGAAGTAAATTTGGTAAAAAATTGACAGAGTTGATGTTTCAACGTTTTAATTTAAAGAAAATTATCATTTTTAGAATTGATAATTTAGTATATAATAAATGATACAATTTAAGACTCTAAAACAAAAGTTGTTCAACAAATTAATTTATTTATTTTAAAAAAATTGAATTCAAAAACAAGAATTTAAACAAAATTATGGTTGAAAGCAAATAAATTGTGAATATAAGAAAAGATGACGGTCTTGTTACTAATAAATATCGTAAAATTCTTGTAGCTATGGTTTAAGAGAAATCGCATGTTTCTATGCATATGCTTTTAAACTTTTAGCTTTTATGCTTTTATGCTTTTAACAGCGAATTTTTAAATGCATTTATCATTAATATTTAAATATACATGAAAAAATTTTATTTTTAAAAGTGGCTGAAATTACTAGATTTACTTTTTAGAACATTTTGCATACATACATTAGTTGGATTTGAATTTTTTTAAAACGAATTGCTAATATAAAGTTATTTTGTGTATTCAGTTTTCATTTGTTTCTATTTTTTTTCAACGTGCTGATTTGAATTTTTCAATACCATGTTACTAGATAAAAAGCAGCCTGATTTAATATCATTTCTTGCTTTATTTTTATAGATTATAATACTTGATCAAAAAGCGATTTAATTAAAAAAAATGATGGGACCGGGTTCAGCTCCAATGCTAGTTTTAAGTATGAAATTATCGTAAAAGTTGACTTACAATTACTAAAGTTTTTCAAAAGGTTCTAACACAAAAAGAGAACAAGGCAAAAAAGTTCAAATCGGAAACATTCAAGCAGCCAAAACTGTAGCTGATGTTATCCGAACTTGCCTTGGACCTAAAGCTATGTTTAAAATGCTAATGGACCCTATGGGAGGCATTG
Organism: Brachionus paranguensis; assembly: GCA_016802215.1. Lineage (NCBI taxonomy): Eukaryota > Metazoa > Rotifera > Eurotatoria > Ploima > Brachionidae > Brachionus > Brachionus paranguensis. The sequence goes on along the minus strand of JAESIX010000026.1, from coordinate 659,412 downwards.
TGATGACAAATGATGGTAATGCTATATTAAGAGAAATTCAGGTTCAGCATCCAGCTGCTAAATCAATGATTGAAATCAGTCGCACTCAAGATGAAGAGGTCGGCGATGGAACAACAAGTGTAATAGTTCTTGCAGGAGAGACTTTGGCCTGTGCTGAACAATTCTTGTATCAACAAATGCATCCTACAGTAATTATCAGTGCATATAGACAAGCACTTGAAGAAGCGAGTAAACTATTGAAAGAAAAGTGTTGTATCCCTGTTGATATTAATAACAGAGATGAAATGATAAAAATCATCAAAAGCTGCATAGGCACTAAATTTATTAGTAAATGGTCAGATTTAGCATGCAACATTGCATTGGATGCTGTTTCAACGGTCAGGCTTGAAGAAAACGGACGCAAAGAGATAGATATTAAGAGGTATGCTAGAATTGAAAAAATACCTGGTGGTTCAATGGAGGAATCACAAGTTTTACGTGGAGTTATGATAAATAAAGATGTAGTTCATCCGAGGATGAAAAGACGCATTGAAAATCCCAAAATATTGCTATTAGACTGCAATTTGGAGTATAAAAAAGGAGAAAGTCAAACTTCTTTAGAATTCACCAAAGAAACTGATTTTTCAAGAGTTTTAGAATTAGAAGAAGAATATATCAAGAGCATTTGTGAAGATATTATAAAGTTTAAACCAGATCTTTTGATCACAGAGAAAGGTATATCCGATCTGGCTCAACATTTTCTAGTCAAAGCAAATATAACGGCTATTAGAAGAGTCAGAAAGTCAGATAACAATCGTATTGCAAGAGCATGTGGTGCCACTGTTGTCAACCGAACTGATGAAATAAAACAAGAAGACATTGGAATTGGTTGCGGTCTATTTGAAATAAGAAAAATTGGTGATGAATACTACGCTTATATTGAAGAATGCAAAAATCCTAAAGCTTGTACAATTGTGCTTAGAGGTGCCAGCAAAGATGTTCTAAATGAAGTGGAACGAAATTTTCAAGATGCAATGAATGTAGCTAGAAATGTCATGATTGAACCTTATTTGGTACCGGGTGGTGGCGCAGGTGAAATGGAAATCGCAAAATTACTTGAAGAAAAAGCTAAATCGGTTCAAGGAATCCATCAATGGCCTTTTAGAGCACTTGCTCGAGCATTTGAAGTTATACCAAGAACATTGATTCAAAATTGTGGAGCAAATGTGATTCGTACTCTAACAGCTCTTCGCGCTAAACATGCTCAGGATGGAAATGTATCATGGGGTGTTGATGGTAATACTGGCGAAATTATAGATATGAAACAGCTGGGTATATGGGAACCATTATCAGTAAAACTTCAAACTTACAAGACAGCAATTGAGGTAAATATTTAATACTAGTAAAAATTTATAAAGATAAGAGAACAAAATTGAAAGTTGATAATAAAAAAAATGACAAATTTGGTTTAGATGAAAATTAAGATTCATTACAGGTTAAAATAATTTATAAGAATAATTTTTAAAAATTTTAAATTTAGACAGCAATATTGCTTTTGAGAATTGATGATATCGTTAGTGGAGCTAAAAAAGCATCATCATTAAATGAAAAATCAGATTCAAATGGTCCAAGCAATAAAAAAGAAGAAGAAGCTGCTCCAAAAGAAGAATAAAAGATTAAAAAAAATTTTGATTCGAAAAAATTATTTATTTTCTAATTCCGAATTGGATTTCGAATTTTAACTTTTTCACTTTATTCATCATCATTAAACACATAATTTAATTTAAATTTTCCTTAAAAAAACATTTAAGAATAAAACTTATTATTGGCAGAATTACATTTATCATACTTTTAAACATTTTAATTTGACATATTTTAATAATTAAATACATAAAAGAGCTTTACCGAGTTACCATTCAAAAATTGCCCTTATTACGGTATTAATAAAGGCAATACTATGTTTTAACCCAAAATTATTATCATATTAACACAAGAAAAATTCAATGTCTGTCTCAATAGCTTAATGCTGAAGTAATTGAGTAAATGCTATCTGAGATAAAATGCTTTTTTTAAAATTTTTTGTGAACTTTTATATAAAATTAAGATAAACTAGAAAACAGTACCCACTGAAAACCATTATATTTTGATAGTGATGTCTAATAGACTATTTTATGTTTTATGTTTTTAATTATAAATTTATGATAAATCGTTGAATCTTTTAGAAGGTAATAAGAGAAATTAAATTTCTTATTAAGAGTATTCGCATCATTATCGTGTCATTAAAATATAACATTTTATCAAGTTTCTTTTTGAAATCTTACTTGAATAAATGTGCAAATAATTTCTTTAATTAGTTGTCAGTTTTAAAAATAAAAAAAGTATTCAAATGATATATATAGTAAAATGGCCTAACCGAGTGACCTATTTTTTCTATTTTTTGTCGATCGACTCAGTTTTGTTTGAAAACTCCGAATTCATTAACCGATTAGATCGAATTTTCCGACTCACCCCCTTAGCAAAAGGGGTTAATGAGATTAGGGTTACCTCAGAATGGACTTAATGAAAAATACTTAAATTTAATTTTTGTTTTGTATTGATAGCTTAGGCAGAGAGCTTTCAATATCATGCTTATCTGAGCTATTTGGTAACGGGTGATGCATAAGTAAATGGACAGAAGTTAAGTTAACTTGCCCGATCTTTTTAAAATGGGACTTTCTGTGTCTGAACGAAAAACAGTCAAAAATATGATTTCACAAATGGCAAAATCCGACATTGTGGCGCACTTTACTAAGCAAGGAATCGCTCGAAGCATTATATATAATACGATCAACCGTATTCAAATTGGAGATCCGATCAAGGACAATAAGAGAACGGGACGTCCAACTACCTGGACAGCTGCAAGGAAGACAAAACTGAAGAGATTGACCAATAACCGAACTGGAGTGAGTCAAAGGCGTCTAGCAAGAAAATTTAATTTCCACCAGACAACAGTTGGCCGGCAGTTAACAAAAATGGATATTTCATATCGTAAACGTGAAAAAACACCAATATATAGCGCCGTACAGCATGAGAGAGCCAAGAAATTGAGTAAATAACTTTCAAATATGCTATATCGTTCACCATGTTTGCTTATTTTGGACGACGAAAAGTACTTTACTTTGGCGGGCGACAACATGCCAGGAAATGCTGGATATTACACAAACGACAAGTCTACTAGTCCGGACAGTGTTCGGTTTGCTGGAAAAGAGAAGTTTCCAAAGATGGTGCTTGTTTGGATAGCCATATCTGATCGAGGTATGTCTAACTCTCTTTTCCGATTATCAAAGTCGGTTGCCATCAATTCGAGCATCTATATCGACGAATGCTTGAATAAACGACTGCTCCCATTTATACATGAGTATCATGAAGACCTTGACTACGTTTTTTGTCCTGACTTAGCGTCTGCTCACTATTCCATGGTAAGCACAACATGGCTGAATTAAAATGTAAATTATGTGACCAATGATATCAACCCGCCAAATGTCCCTCAAGCGCGCCCAATCGAAAATTTTTGGGGTTGTTTGAGTGAAAAAGTATACGAGGGAGGTTGGCAAGCCTCAACAGAGCAACAGCTGATTAACCGCATTAAATTAAAGTTGTAGGAATTTGACTTAAATTTTGTGAAATCCCTTATGACGGGGGTCAAAGCAAAGCTCAGAAAAATCGGTCACGATGGAGTTTTTTCATTATTTAAAAATCATAATTCTATTAAAAAATAAATTCTTTTCATCAGAAAAAAAATCAGAACTTAATATCATTTTTATTTTTTGAGATATTCGCTTTTAATTTTTGTCCATTTACTTATGCATCACCCGTTATCTTGGTTTCTTGAAAATTTAATTTAGTGCATTAACCCATTTAGGCAAATAGGTAATTTTTCGGACCTTTTACAAAAACATAAATTTTGACCACACTGATGAGGTCCTATTAAAAAAGTAATGGAATCCTCGATATTTTTTCTACCCATAATGCTGCTTTTAAGACAAAATTTTTATTTTGCCATAAAATTCAATCAAAAAAAAAATTCACCCCATTCACAGATTAAATAATTGCCCCATCTTACTATATAACATTTTTTAGTTTTAAGCTTGTTTGATTATGTTGTAATAGTATTATAGTTTCCCTAAAAAAATTTCAAAAAAAAGCTTCTCTAAAATTTTTTCATTTTGAAAATAATATTTAGAAATCAGAAGAAAATTTTGTGATCAGAATTTCTCGACTTCTTATATTTTTTATTGTCTTTTTTTTTTAGTCATGTACAATTATTATGTTTTCAAAAAAAATAAAATATAAACATATTTTATACATTTTTTTTAGGTTTTTAGCCGGTCAAAGAAAAAAAAAAAAATTTAAAAAATATTATTTTGCAATTATACATTCAATATTACCGATTTATTATTATCATTTATTCATCACTCTTCATCATCATCACTCTTCACTCTAATATATAAATCCCGAAATGCGAAGTTTGTGTGTTTCTTTGTGACTTTTTTCAAGCTGGACAAAAACTTTTCGACTCATTTGGTAGTTTACCATATGAATAGCTTAAAAAAAATTCAGCAAGCTATTCGCTCAACAACCGAGCCGTGTAGGCCCCGCGGAAAATTCGGTCCACTTTTCGGAATTTTTTTGCTTTTTCGAATTTTTAACAGTTTTTTGATGTTTCTGGCGTTTTCGAGGGTGCTGATCACGGAAATGAGGTTTTTGTGCGGTAAAAGTCGGTGATGTGGGCGTGGCACATGGTATTTTCTGTTTTTCAAAATTTTGCCGTTCCTTTTTGAAAAATTGCCGTTCTCATCGAATATTTGCCGTTCCATCACGTGAACTAGGCGGCCCAAGGTCTGACTGTGCCGTTCCAATCGGACAAATACGTGGTCACCGTCCCACTTTTGCCGTTCCAGCGTCAGAAATTGCCGTTCCAATCAAAAAGTTGCCGTTCTTTTGAGTGAATTAGCCGGGACCATTGGTGAGTGTTGGCAAAAAGCGGTGATGTGGGCGTGGCACATGGAATTTGCTGATTTTCAGAATTTTGCCGTTCCTTTTTGAAAAATTGCCGTACCCATGGGATTTTTGCCGTTCCATCACGTGAACTAGGCGGCCCCATGTCTGAGTGTGCCGTTCCAATCGGTCAAATACGTTGTCACCGTTCCACTTTTGCCGTTCCAGCGTCACAAATTGCCGTTCCAATCAAAAACTTGCCGTTCTTCTGGATGAAATAGTGAAAACCATTGGTGAGTGTTGGCAAAAAGCGGTGATGTGGGCGTGGCACATGAATTTGCTGATTTTCAGAATTTTGCCGTTCCTTTAAGAAAAATTGCCGTTCCCATCGAATATTTGCCGTTCCATCACGTGAACTAGGCGGCCCAAAGTCTGACTGTGCCGTTCCAATCGGACAAACATGTGGTCACCGTTACTCTTTTGCCGTTCTAGCATCAAAAATTGGCGTTCCCATAATATTTTTGCCATTCTTTCCTAAAATTAGGCGGCCCCCCTCAAAACTATGAAGCTCCAACTAACAAAAATTGACGTTCCCATGATATTTTTGCCGTTCCGTCCATGGAATTAGGCTGCCCTTCTCAAAACTATAACGTTCCAACATCATAAATTGGCGTTCCCATGATATTTTTGCCGTTCCGTCCATGAAATTAGGCGTCCCCACTCAAAACTATGACGTTCCAACATTAAAAATTGGCGTTCCCATGATATTTTTGCCATTCCGTCTATGGAATTAGGCGTCCCCACTCAAAACTATGACGTTCCAACATCAAAAATTGGCGTTCCCATAATATTTTTGCCGTTCTTTCCTAAAATTAGGCGGCCCCCTCAAAACTATGACGCTCCAACCAACAAAAATTGACGTTCCCATAATATTTTTGCCGTTCTTTCCTAAAATTAGGCGGCCCCCTCAAAACTATGACGCTCCAACCAACAAAAATTGACGTTCCCATGATATTTTTGCCGTTCCGTCCATGGAATTAGGCGTCCCCAATCAAAACTATGACGGTTCCAACCAACATAAATTGACGTTCCCATGATAATTCAGCCGTTCCGTCCATGAAATTAGGCGTCCCCCCTCAAAACTATAACGTTCCAACATCATAAATTGGCGTTCCCATGATATTTTAGCCGTTCCGTCCATGAAATTAGGCGTCCCCAATCAAAACTATGACGGTTCCAACCAACATAAATTGACGTTCCCATGATAATTCAGCCGTTCCGTCCATGAAATTAGGCGTCCCCCTCAAAACTATGACGCTCCAACCAACAAAAATTGGCGTTCCCATGATATTTTGCTATTCCGTCTATGGAATTAGGCGTCCCCACTCAAAACTATGATGTTCCATAATCAAAAATTGGCGTCCCCATGATATTTTAGCCATTCCGTCCATGGAATTAGGCGTCCCCACTCAAAACTATGACGTTCCAACCAACATAAATTGACGTTCCCATGATAATTCAGCCGTTCCGTCCATGAAATTAGGCGTCCCCCCTCAAAACTATGACGCTCCAACCAACAAAAATTGGCGTTCCCATGATATTTTGCTATTCCGTCTATGGAATTAGGCGTCCCCACTCAAAACTATGATGTTCCATAATCAAAAATTGGCGTCCCCATGATATTTTAGCCATTCCGTCCATGGAATTAGGCGTCCCCACTCAAAACTATGACGTTCCAACATCAAAAATTGGCGTTCCCATAATATTTTTGCCGTTCTTTCCTAAAATTAGGCGGCCCCCCTCAAAACTATGACGTTCCAACATCAAAAATTGGCGTTCCCATAATATTTTTGCCGTTCTTTCCTAAAATTAGGCGGCCCCCTCAAAACTATGACGGTCCAACCAACAAAAATTGACGTTCACATGATATTTTTGCCGTTCTGTGCATGGAAATAGTCTGCTCCACTCATAACTTTGACGTTACAATTAGACAAATACGTGTTCACTATTCCACATTGACGTTCCAGCATTAAAAATTGGCGTTCTCATGATAATATTTTTTGCCGTTCCATCAATTAAATTAGGCGTCCACCCTCAAAACTATGACAATCAAACAAACTTTTGACGCTTAACGATATAATCAAAAAAGCTCTCACTATAAAAGACGTTCAGTAATGTAAACAACACGTACTTAGTCTACTTCAGACGTTCAATAGTGATAAAGAGTTTTAGGGGTTTAATAGGTGTAAAAGAGTTTCATTAAATATTAGAAACGTTAAATAAAGAGAACATTTATCACTATCTTTACAATAATTTTATTTAAATTAAAAAAAGTAATTTATTTGTAAACTATATACAAAATTGAGATATTATTTAAGATTTTCAATCACAAAAATTGCAATCTCATACTATATAAACGTTCGGGAAAAGAACAAAATTGTTTTCGCTATCACAGACGTTCTTAAAATTAAAAAACCTAGCTGAAAAAGTAATTATAGACGTTCAATTAAATCTAAAAACTCTTAATCATTTCAGTGATTCTAATCGATGAAAACTCTCCCTTATTATCACGTTTAATAATTAAAACATTTGAATCTCTTTCACGTTCAAAAATAAAAAACATTAGAATCACTTGCTATATATACGTTTTTATAAAAATCTTAGCTCAACAAGTATTTAAAGACGTTCAATAAAAATCATATTGTCAATCTATTATCAATCTTTTCCGAAACTCAATGATAGAATCAAAAAAGTTTCTCTCCTAAATGTACGTTCAGCAATGTAAACAATACGTCATCAATCAACTTCAGACGTTCAATGGTGAATGGTCAAACTTTGGCTCTTAAACAATGTAGATAGCATAAATACGTAAATTAATATCAGTTAAACTGTGTATAATGAGTTTACGAAAAACTTGACAAAATACACAAATTCAAAATAAGAGGCGTGATTGAAAAACGAACGATTTTACTGTCAAGTAAAAGCGTTCCCAATTAAAAAGTTTAAAAAACTCTCATAAAATCTATTAAATATAGATTAATAATAGATGGGGGAAAAAGAGTCAGGAAAAGCTAGGCCGGGCATAAAATCAAGAGATTTTAGAATGCAAAGGGTACAAAAAAAACACGTTGGCTAGTTATTTAATAAAGTTCTATAATTGTTATAAATATTTCGTTTTTGAAATTGAACTAATTTGAGTCTTTTGAACATTCATTTGATTGTGATATTATTTTTTTATTGTATTTTCTAACAAATGGTTATAGTCAAGTTATTTGATTCTACTTTAAATATTTGATTTGTATTTTTGATATAAGGATAATTTTTTCTTAGATGTAAAATCTTTAAAACTAAATTAATTCCATAGATGAAATTTTATAAAATTGCACACTTATTCCTAAAATATAAAAGTTCTATGATGAATTTATTTTCCCTTAAAAAACAACTAATTTTCATGATTTATTTATTTATTTTAAATGTTCTCAGTCAACCCAAAAAAATATTTTAAATGATCCGTAAACAGGTTTTGTGAAATTTGGTACAAAATAAAAAAATAGAACAAAAATTAATGCTAAAAAAGCTTATAACTTTTTTTCTGAAGGCTTTTAATTAGTTCTGTAAGAGCAACAAAGTGCAACATACTTAATTGCACCAAAAGTCAAAGTCTGCTAATGATGTGCAAACTCTCTGCAAAATGCACTATAGCCAAATTTGTCCAAATTTAAATTATGCTAAATTTGCACAGTTTTACCATATTGTTGATAATACTGCAACTTTGAATGTTGCACCATGTTGCATTTACACAGCTTGCTTTTGACTTTTAAAAGAAAAGTTACAAGGATTTTTAACTTTTTGTTCTGTTCTATTGTACTAAATTTCACAAAACCCCGTAAACAAGCATCCAAAATATTTCATGAGAAACCTTTCAAGAATCATTAAATTTCGGTTGACTGGGTGTCTGGTACATCTGAAATGACTATTTATTTGTCTCTTCTTTATCCAAAAAAAAGTTTAATTTTGGCTTAATGAAGATGATAAATAATTGAACTGATACCTACAATTCAAAGAGTTTATTTTTAGATATTTAAATTTATCTTTGAATTAATTGATCATCTACACCAATATATTACTAAGTTAATATGTATTAGTTTTAAAAAAGTTGTTTAAATAGAAAGACGTTATTTTACTTCCAATATGTCTTTAATTTTGTTTAATTTAAACGAGAGAGTTATGTCAAGTGTGATCGAAATAGATTTAAAAGAAGGGCTAAATGTTATTTAATAAAGAGAGAAATAGTTTTTATAATTGGTAGAAAAAGCAAATAATAAGTTAGAAATTTAAAATGATTTTTGATTTTAAATCTGAATTAAACTAACTTTTATAAAAGAAAAGGATTAATTAATGTTCCTTAAATTACATTTGGCTGTCAATTTTTTTTGAGTTTGATACTCTGTGTGGTTGAAATAAGAAAAAGAGGTTTTTTGGGTATTCTTTAAAATACTTTGATCTCCTACTGAGCTTAATTGCATAAATAAGTTTTTTGCAACAAAATGAAAGGGATCAAATATTGTCAAAAAATGTCACTTTCACAAAGGAAAAAGGATACCGGCGCTGAACATTGTAATTTTGGCTCCAATTTTAGTTCTTGTTTTTATTATCTCAAAAATTTTGAGTCTTTAATTGAATAGAAGTTTTTTTTTTTTTTTATTTATGAATTTTTTTATAAATAAATCTAATTTTAATTGTAATTTTAAATTTTTTTAACTTGAACAAAATGAGAAACAGCTCGCATAACATAAAAGAAAAGTCATTAATAAACAGTTTGTTTGGGAGAGGATTTGCCTGTGTTAATCTTAAAGAAGGAAAGATTTTGTTGCTTTTTCGTAAAGAATACGCTCTTAGCTTTCTAAAATGGTATATAAAGTCTTCCGTCAAAAAGATTAACATCAAGAGCCAAAAATCCTAAGATAAACGCCAATACCCTTTCAAAAATAAGGGTTATGGTTGCTTTTTTGAAAGTTTATCTTTTTTTTGTTTAGAAATGTAAAAACGCATGAAAAAAATATTTTTAAGGTTTTATTCAGTTTGAGGGATGTTTTGTTCAGTATCAAAAGAGTGTTTGACGATACTTTTTAAAACTAATATTATATTTTTATTTTTTTTAATTCAAAAATAATATCTAGAAATATTTTATGGTTAATTTATCTATTTCATCATAAAGTAATAGAACATAATCAAAAATGCAAGGTCGGAGATGTTTTCAAGTGTTTTCCTCAAAAATGCATTCTTTATAAACTTTTTGAAAATTTTCGATATATTTGTAAGGCTTGCTTTAATTATAATTATAATAATTAGGACCTCCTGTAAGGGTACTTTTTGAAAGCTTCTCCTGGAATCTATCTTTTTCTATCTCTTTCTATGATCGAGGAAGGATCCTCCTAAAGGGCTCCATCTAAAATGTTCTAATGAAGAACACTTCAGGAAAACCTTTTATAGAGGTACGGTCTTCATGAATCTACTTGTAATGGATCTCTTTAAAGACCTTTTAGGATGAGGTTTTTAAAATTTGCCTTGAAAAAGTAAACTTTAAAGAGGGGAATTCAAAATACAAGAACGAAACTTCTGAGAGGGACCTCTTTGGAAGTCCCTCTTTGGAAGTGTAAAATTACTCTCCTTGAATTCCACTTTTTATAACTTCATTTTTTAAAGTGACTCTTCGATAGACCCTCTTACGATGACACTATTTGAACGCACAATTTTGAAAGAAGGGTATTCTTGAACTGACCCTTTTTGAAGTTCTGATTTGGCGAAGATGCTTTAGGTCCCTTATAGGAGAACCTCGTAGAAAGACACTCATTTAATTGATCTTTTTGATTTTTAGGCTTATCCTGGAAAATACCTTTTTGAAGGCCACTTTCTGAATACCACTGTGAGAAGAATTCCTTTATGGAAGCCCTTCCTAAAATCTCCCTTTTAGGAGGCCTCTTTTAAACGAAAAATAAACGAAACTTTGGCGTGGTTCACCCCGTATAGCACAAGTCAATCTAATGTGCATGGAGATTACAAAGAGTATTTGTGCTCCATTTAAAATTAAATTAACAAAGAAGAACTTAACAAAACAAGATTTTCTAAAGTTTTGAAATGATAAGAAGCATGATATGAGGTTTTAATACCCACCCACATATTTCAAGTAAATCATAAATGAATCGAAATTTTTTTTTCTTCATCACTCCGAATATTTTCAAAAAGAAACACTAAATTGTGCTATGTCCACATTCATGGATGAAAGATAGATCAAATATGCGAATTCATTCATATTCAGTATTTAACGATTATGAAAATACTCATAATAGATTTTATTAGTCTCTGTTTAATAAAAAGGTGTCGTAAGAGTGTTTGATTAAGTTCTAAAAATGCCTTAATTTAAAATATTTTAAGTTTTGGATTATATACAGAGTATTTTAATATGGAAAAGTGTTTCCTTATTAAAATTAAATAATTATTATCGTGGAAATCTTGCGACACCCAACGTTCGATATCACCGTTCCAGTCTTAAAAAACCTGGATATTAGTGTTTAAAAAAAAAACAAAGTGTTTTTTTGAAAAAGAATTATCTATCGATGGGACAAAAACAATTGCAAGGGTTGCTAGTATTCCTGATAAGTTAACCATTAACGTTTCTCCCCAGGAAGTTACCATGAAAGCCAGTCTAAGATTTCACTGGCTATCACCCATTTTTGATCATAACCAAATTAAAAAATTTGTTCAGAAAAATTTAAAGGTCAAAATTTTTAATACAGTCTATTTCGAATGAACAGTACAATCTTGAGAATTTCACTCAGATTTCAAACCGAGCCATTTAAGTAACAGTAAAGTACGACCTAACGGATCATGAAGACTTTATAAAAATAGTTGGAACCCATATTAATATAACCAACGATGTTTTGTTCAAAAGCAGGATTTGCAGGATGGCGATGTAATTTCTGCAAAAAATTTGGTCATATCGATTCAGGATGTGAGACGTTAAAGAAATTGTACAAGAAATGTTCGTCGAGAGGCCATGAAGAAGCAGAATGTAATACAAAAAATTACTTAGCTCCTAAACTAATTGGAAAAAGAAACGAATGTCGTGAAAAATAATTGATTTGAATGAAGTCCCTGATAATGAAAATGCCTTAACTGATAAAGACGAAATAAGGAAAAAAATTAATGATTAATGCACCAACAATTACAAATAATGTGACCGCAAGTAAATCAAATGACTCAGTGCTACAAGAAAGCAAAATTCCTAAAACAAAAAAGGCTATACAAACTAATTTTAATAGTGATAAGACTCTAATAAACAAAGCTAATCTAAAAACAAACCTAAAAAAAGAGAATAAGAAAATGGAACTTGCTTCTGATTGAGAGGCTATGAAAAGAGCTGCTTTTGACGCCTCTCGGACCAAAAGTCGAATAAGATGCACCAGTGACTTAAATCGTAATTGGCTTTAGAATACTTACAGAATTAAAAGAAGGCGAAATTTAAATCTAAAATCTATGCAAACCAACAAAGAAATAAAAACAATGAAAACTACACAAAGAATTTTTTTAAATCAACCTTCTTCTAAAAACAGGTAAGTAATTACACACAAGAATTGTTTTCCTTTACCTGGTAGGATTCAACTTCTAGAAGAGTTTTTAGCTCAAAATTGTCTCGAAATTGTTCTCTTCAATGAAATAGAAGTTAATCCGAGTGAATTAACTTCTACTTTAATTTTAAAAATTATATATAGTTAAGGCTCGTAATGACCATGACGGGGGAAAAGCTATTTTAGTAAAAGAAGTAATTGAATTTAAACAAGATTTTTCATTTGATGAGTTTTCTGCAGATTCTTTGTATCAAAATGAGCTTAAAAAATACACAATTTTTGTTATTAGTCTCCGAAATTCACCAAATATTAAAATCCCTTTCGAACTTTTCTTTGATGTCTCAAGGAAATATGTAAAATATATATATTCAGAGGCTCTGTGTAGAATAAACGTTACGGCATCTTGAAAGAATCAAGAGCTTTTTTTGTAAAATACCGAGCATACTCCTTTTCAAGCCATAAACCAAGTTTGATGAGTTAAAAATTTCTGAAAGTAAAGAGTTCATTTCAAATTCAAATCGTTCTTTGATAGTTTTTTTTAATTGACCAATCAACTTTTTTTTTTCACCTTTTTCGCCAGACTCATCCAAAGATCCATTTAAAATTATTATTAAAGCTGGGATTACGTCTCCTAAATGCCAATCAGTTCTTTGTATCAAAATGGACAAAGTATATAACGGATGAAGTATTTTTAAATACGATAATATCCTTACTCACAGGACATGGTTTGTCATTTTCAAAAACTTCATTTTCGTATGCTCTGAAAAAAGATTCTAGCATTAAATAAGATGAAGACCAACGAGTTCCATTTTCACATCTTAGCTTTGTTTTTTTAGCAATATAATTGAAAGAGAGTACATTTGAACGCCTTACACTGTTTGCAAAATTCGATAATTTTGATAAAATTAAGGAGAAATAGTTACATGATCTAATTGCTGACCGTACAGCTAAGTTTAATTTATGAGCCGCACAGGAATACCTCGGAACCGAATTAGTACCAAGTGCGATATTAATTGGGTCAAAGTTTCCTTCCGATCCTTCATAACTTTGGTTTACAACATCTTCTTCTTTTTCACCATCATCTTCATCTTCATTTACATCAATTTCATTAAAACCTTCTTCGTTTACAATATCTTGAATTTCAGAATTAATTCTGTTAAAACAATATTCTAAATCCTGTTCTTGTTCGAAATTTGAACTTTCAGAAACATTGTGATCTGATATATCTCTATCAAAAAGGTAGTTTTCATTTTGTTTGAATAGACGTAGAGAACCTTCATCCGATACAACACCGCAAATTTTTGATTTATCGAACTCATACCTATTTACTATTTTTTCAATACTATCTTTAATGGATTCTGCATTTGAGCTTCCACACATCGGTTCCATTCCAATCACCCTTATATCTTTATGAAAGTTTTTAAAAACCATTGAAACACCAAGAGCAATATATTGACGATTAGTTAGATCTGACCAAAGATCTGTAATCAAACAAATTGCTTGAGCTTCTTTCAATAATTCTTCAAGCTTTTTGAATAATATTGTATTTACCTCTGGTAGTATTTTTGTTTTAAATGTATCAACACACGGCAAATCATATTTCAAAACTTTACGTAGAAAGGGATTTTCGATTTCTTTCATTGCCGAATTTGACGATAAAAAATATTTCACTAAATTAAGCAAAATTTCGTCTTTATTCCATTTGCTTTTACCACGATTGATGTAAGCTTTTAATCCAATTTTCGTAATTCTTAAGATAAATTTCCAAATATGACGACTCTCCAATTTTTGATAAATAAAAGCGTCCACATGTTAAACATCTATTCTTTATACTCTGTTTAGGTTTGACCACAAATTCAGATTGAGATTCGAAAAAGTTTTTCACTGTGGAATATAACCTAATTTCACTACCGATTTTATAGTCTTTTTTCGAAAATTCCAGCAATTCCATCTTCCAAAATTTTGTCTATTTTGATTCTGTCTTCAAAAATAAAATATTCTTTTTTAAATTTGTCATCAATTTATTAATTTGATTGTAAGAAATCCATAATATTGAGCTATTTTTTCCTGGACAAACTTTTCTTATTTTTATCTAGTCTTAACTGTTTAGTAAAAAGGAGATATAGTTAATTTATCTTACTTAATACGAATTTTAAATTTAATGACCGTGTTAAAAATCATGTTTATTAGCAGTCATCCTTCTATATCATATTAACAAAAAGAAATTAAGAGCAACTCATTTTACTTCACGATTTTGTTCTAAAACATAGAAAAAGGAGCAGAATAATTTGTTTTATTTAAATTTTCTTCTGAACATTACTAGGGATATCAACTTTACTTTATTTATTAAAAAAAAAGAAACCCTTTACTTCCTTTACTTTTCTTGGTTTATCATAATTTGCGTTTTAACAAACAACTTCAATATGATAACCCAATTTAGTATTTTCCTGAAAAGTAAAGGTCGTTTAATTTTCCTTTTCTAATCAAAAAAATTTCTAAAATGATAAATTATAATTGAAAATCAAAGCTTCATTGTCCTATACAGATGTAAAATGAGTGAAAAGAAGAATTTTTGATATTTTTTCAAAAATGCTGAAGAAATTTTTTCTTTAAAGATTTTCGATTGTAAGCATGTTTTTTTTTAAATAATTAAATAAAAAGTATTGATATTTTTTTTTAAAAGGTTAGATAATTCATAATACCGTAAACCTTTGCCCAGCATACTAGGAATAAACCTGAAATTTAACCGGAATTCTATATGGAATAGTTCCCATCGAAACCATGTTAAAGTAATTTTTTTGAATTTTTTGAGAATTCCGGTTAAAATTAAGAAATGTTCTATTAATAAAAGCTAAATTTAACTAATGTTCTAATAAATTTCTGACGTTTATTCCAGAATTAAAAAAAAAAAAATTAAAAAAATGTAGAATTAAATTCAAATTCGTTTATAAGTCAAAATTAAGGATTCTTCCAATTTTTGAGTTTATTCTATGTGTAAAAAATGAAAAAATCGGAACTAAATTTAATAAATATATGTATATAATTGAAATTTTATTTGCTTGGTCGGATAATTTTTCCATTTTCATCTCTAGGAACAACTTCTCAAGCTCAGACTCAACGATTCCAGTTATCAGGGCGTTATATTTTAAATAATTTAAATAGCCAACTTCAATCTCAGCCCCGACCCCAGGCTTTAGTTCAAAATACTCGGCCTCGGCCACAGCCTGTTGTAAACAATACAGATTCTCAGAAAATACAGCAGTAAAAAAAAGGGGTCGTAAGAGACTTCCTAGAGATGAAAATGGAAAAATTATCCGACCAAGCAAATAAAATTTCAATTATATACATATATTTATTAAATTTAGTTCCGATTTTTTCATTTTTTACACATAGAATAAACTCAAAAATTGGAAGAATCCTTAATTTTGACTTATAAACGAATTTGAATTTAATTCTACATTTTTTTAATTTTTTTTTTTTAATTCTGGAATAAACGTCAGAAATTTATTAGAACATTAGTTAAATTTAGCTTTTATTAATAGAACATTTCTTAATTTTAACCGGAATTCTCAAAAAATTCAAAAAAATTACTTTAACATGGTTTCGATGGGAACTATTCCATATAGAATTCCGGTTAAATTTCAGGTTTATTCCTAGTATGCTGGGCAAAGGTTTACGGTAGTTTTTTTTATTATATTTAATAATTAATCTCGATCTTTAATTTTTGACGAACTTAAAATACTCGAATTTTTCTGTTAAGAATCGATTTTTTTTATTTTATAAGAAAAAAAAATATGAAAAAATGCAAATATTCTTTCTATTTTTATTTTGAAATTAAAAAAAAAACTATCCTGAACTATTTAACTATTTAATAAAACCTATTACTACTTTTTATTAAATTTCAAAAAATAAATAGAAAGAAAATTAAAATATTTTCAAATTTTTTATTTTCTTTTAAAATAAAAAAATTCGATTGTTAACAGAAAAATTCGAGAATTTTTAAGTTCGTCAAAAATTAAAGATCAAGATTTAATATGTGCTATTTTTTTGACTGGACCATGAATTTTATAGAGTTTTGGTAAGTCTCAAGTATTTCTGATCGAGTCGAATTTTATTTTCAACTTCTGATAAAATAGTCAATTGAAAATTTAAATTTTTTAAACGATAGAATTGACTTTTAAACTAAATGGAAAAGAAAATTAAGATGCCATCCCTAAACATTACAATTCAAGATTTAATAAAAAACTAAAAATTCGAACCTTGTTCAGACAAATGGTATATCTTGGATCGAATGGAATATCGTTTCATTCTATTTGAGGTATTTGAGGCCAGGCTACTGCTTGGTTGACTTGGTTGAGTCGAAACTGATTCATTAATTCTTTGATTAGAACAACGATTTTTATTAGAACTTCGCAATTTCAATTGAGAGGTGTTTGAAGAGACATTGGTTTTCTTTTTTTTAGCGGCATGTTTTAATCAATTGATTTTAATTTGAGAAATAAAATGTTGTAAATAAAAATATTCATTTTGTGTGTTTTTGAAAATTAGATTCATCAGATTCTAAAATTGCAAAACTTTATTTTTTTAAAATTTTCTTTTTTATTTGATTTTTCATAGCAAAATATTTAAAATTATTTTTTTTATTTTAATAGACTATTAAATGACTTAAATTGATTAAAATAAATACTAATATTTTTCTTAAAATCATTTTTAACTCGAAAAATATAATTATTTCGAGTACGAGTACGAGTATTTACTCGAAAAATAATGGTTTTTCGAGTTCTAGTTCGAGTACAATTACTGTACTCGTACTCGAACTCATCGATTTTTCGAGTCGGATTGTATGCTTATTGGAACTAATCTTCCTCCTTATCTTAGTTTCGTTTTAATTATATATCCTTTTTTTAAATATTTAACTTTATTTTAATTTTTTTTTTATATATTTTTATTTTGAAGGATCATTAGCTCGGTACAGATAAACAAATAAATAAATTTCAAGCTACTATTTATTATAATGTAATTAAAATATTTTAAGCTTTGAAATATATTTAAGAGTATTTTAATTAAGAAAAGAGATTTTGAGCTAATGATTATAAGAATGTGATAATGAATTTGTCCAGATGAGAATGTGAATATAATAAGAGAAAGATATCGTTGGCTCAAGTATGTGAGTTTAAGAATAAAATAATGGATGTGTGAGAATGTGAATATGAACATGAGTAAAAGCGAAATATTTAGCGAGTGTAAGATTTAGAATGTGATTAAAATATTTTAAGTTTTGGAATATATTTATTTAAGATTTTTGTTGAGCTTAAAAATGCTTGCTCACATAACATGAATGCATTGTGACATCATATGAAGAAAAAATTTTCAGAATTGCTGAAAAACAGAATTTCATTGGCATGTTTTTAGAAGCAAAATAGTAAATTGTTGAGGAAAATTCAAATCTTGAAAAGCTGAGTAAATATTCTATGAATCTAAACCTCTAAAAACTTCCATGTGCACGTTTCATATTTTATTAACAAAACTTATTTTAATATATAATTTTAATATAGATTTACAATTGAATTCTGTTCAAACAGATTTTTATAGCTCAACCCTAATCCTTCTTTTTAGTGAATAGGAGCTTTAAGTTCACTGTCCCTTGTGACATTGTTCATTCGCAGATCTTCTAATCTCGTTGTCATTTCGGCAAGTTATCTTCCATAATTTATGTTAATTATGCTTAAATGAAATGTTTCTATTGAAATTATTATGGTGACATAATTTTTAAGTTTAAGTTTTTAACTAAAAGAAAAAAATTTGGATCTGAAGTATAGTAAACGCTTAATAAATATTAAAGAAAACATATTGAAGAAAACTTAAAAAAGAAACATAAATTGCATTTCAAAAATCAAATTACCGTTGTATTTTAAAAGACATAAGTATTCAAATCTTAAAAATTATTTTTGAATATAACGCTTAGTGTCCTAAAAGTTCTTGCAATATCCAAAAAAAAAATTTTATTTAACTGGTTCGAGATTATTTTTTAATATGTTTTCTATCATAAAATCTATTTAGTACTTATTTTCTTTTCTAATTTTTGTTCAGTTTTTTATTTATTATTTTAATCGCAGAGGTAAAAAATAAATAGATATCTTTATAAAATTTTGATTACCGTATTTTAAAATTTATAAATAAAAATTTAAAATTTTAACATATTTAACATTTTAAATGGCTTAGCTCTCTTTAACTTTTTTTTAAGTTAAAAATTTTGAAATTTTAAATGAAAATCACAAATTAGGATTAATTTATTAAAAACAAATAGGAGAATGAAATCTTCAAAATTTCAAATTGGTTTTTTCAAAATATAATAGGAGGAATTTTTTTAAACTTTATTATTAGTGATGTTGGTTAACCAACGCTTGGTCGACCAAAATTGCCTACTTTGGCAAAAACTGGTAAGCCAAAAATTGGTTGACCTAAATGGGCTAACCAGCTAACCAAGCTTAACTAACACTATTTATTATTCTGTTCTTTAAATTATCAAAATTATTTGCAAAAATATTGGAAAGAATTAATAAATTTATTTTTATATTTGTTACTTTTAGAATATTTTAATTAAAAAATCAAATGTCCGATATTAAAGATCCGGCAAACAATCCAAGAAAAAATATCAATTTCTTAACAGGCTTCAGAGGATTTTTGGCTATAACCGTTTTGTTACATCATGCTAGTTATCAACTTCACCTCAAAAAAGACTATCGTTTGCTCAAAGGATTAGGATATTACATTGGTGTGATAGGTTTTTTTGTTCTCAGCTCTTTTTTACTAACGCATCATTTAATACTAGACCTTGAAAAAAAAGAGAACATAAGAAACAAAGTAAAAGTTTTGATTTTGTATTTAATTCGACGAATATGTCGAGTATACTTACCATTTGTTGTATTCTGTATTTTGCTTAAATGGAAACAAAAAATATTTGGTGGATATTTTGGTAGATATTCTTCTCTTAAATCATTGATTAGTTTAAAAAATGTTGGTCATAATCATTTATGGACAATAGCCAACGAAGTAAAATACTATTTTTTTATTCCAATTTTGTGTTCAATTTATGTTTTGATTGGAAAACACAAAAAATATTTAATTTATACATTAACTTTGTATCTATTTGTTGTCGAATATTTTAATATTTATGGTTTAAAAAATAGCGACCATAATTCAAAAAACAGACATTCACTTATTCCAAGATTTAACGTTTTTTTAGCAGCATCTCTTTTATCAATGGTCTATTTGAATTTAAATTTAGATCATCAATTTTTAAAATCTAAAATTTTTAAAATTTTATTCAAAATTTTAGTCACTGGATCAATTATTTATTTTCCATATGTATTTTTACAATATTTGAATCCAAAAGTGTTGCATATAACACATAGTACTTTAAGTGGAGTTTATATTTCAGTGTTTATATTTTTGCTTATGATTGGACCTCAAGACTACTTTGTTACTGAATGGTTTGCCAGATCTAATTTTTTGCTCAACTGTGGAAAATATAGCTTTGGCATATATTTATTTCATCCAATGTGTATCAAAGTTGACAAGTTAATTAAAACAAAAACCCATATAGAAATGATTATTTTAGTTATTTTTTTATCTTATATTATGGGAGTTGTTTTTTATCACTTGATAGAAAAAAATTCAATCAGACTTGGAAATTTACTAATAAAGTGTTTTTTCTGAATAAGCAATTTTAGCGTTTTTAAAATTAAATATTTTAATCTAACAAGTAAAATGGTTCAAGCAATTTTCATATTTTTTTCTATAAATCAAATCTTTTCTCTCCGTATCCTAAGGTTTCGGGTCAAGTTTGATGCCAAGAAAAATCGGTCTTGGTTCGATTGGGATGTTCAAGTTTTCTATTTTGAGATTCATTTAATACATGATTAAATAATTTTCCCTTTGTCCAGCAGTTGTGAATGTGGTGTAGCAAGTCTTGAACTTTTTAATTTGGGTCTGTTGCATTAAGTGACCAAATGGTCACTTAAGAATCCTACTGAAATAGATGACCAAGCCTGGTAACCGGTTAGGTGATCCTAAAATAAGTTACCAACAGCTTTAAAAAAATTGATACGTAAATGTTTTGTTTAATTACGTAAAAATAAGTGAAAAAAAAAATTGATTTATCAAATTTAATGCATTCATGCTATGTGAGACTTAAAGTCGTTAGCTAACATTTTTAAGCTCAACAAAAATCTTTTATTCCTCTGAGTCTTGAAATTTCATTTTTTTAATAACCCTTTAAAATTTAAAAAAAATATATCTCAGAAGTTTTTTATACCCAATATAAAAAAAAATTTTATTTCAAAATAAATTTGCCATTTTATTATTAAATTTCGATTTGAAAAAATTTTTTCTATTTGACCAAGTTATAAATTATATGAGCATATTAGATTAGTTTTTGGTCATTTATTTTAATGAAGTTAATCGAGTCGACTAATATTTTAAAGAAAGTTTGATTTTTATTTCTTCTAAAAATAATTCTTTTCATCATAAAACTGATTATCTTATCGGAAGAAAAATTTATATTTATTGCATTATAAATAAAAATTAAATTTTTAAACTCCAGGTGTAGCAGAGTTCCTGTATTTTTTTCAATGTCTGGTTGGAGAGAGTTTTCGATTTGTCTAATGGAGAGACAGGTAATGCAGATGCAAAGATCGTCTGCAAAGAGTACTTTTTAAATCCTTTCACGAAGTTTGTAAGATAAATAGAAATAGTTTAAAATTAAAGTAATAATTTAAATATAATTTAAATTATTTTAATAATCAAAAATTTAAAATGACATTAAAATAAAATAGCAAAATTATCTGAATTCAAAGTACAAAATTTTATATGAATTTTGAAAAATCAAAAGGCTGTTAATCAAATCGTTAAAATAAAGTATTGTCAAAAAAATAAATTGAAAAGGAATGGCTATTTAGTTAGATCCATGGATTAGTAAGTAGATCAACTAACTTTACTTAGTAGACTAAACTTATCTAAAAAAATTAAGAACCGATTTATTATTTGGTTTGTTTGGGTTTGAATTAAATTAGAATAGGATAAGATTGTAATTTTTTCGGGTAAATTTTTATTTGTCTTATCAAAGTAAAACAAATCTGGATTTAGAGTATCAACAGCAAAATATTAGAGTTTTGTCTTGACCTGCGAACAGTCCAGATCTGAATAGCAGTGAAAATTTATGTAGATGGCTTTATAATGAGATTGTACAGCAGTAGCCAAGGTGATTGGATTAGCTGAAGAAAGTCGTATTGAGTACCAAAATCCATTTTTGAGGACTCAAATAGAATTAATGATTGTTTGTAAAATAAAGACAGTTTAACTCGCCATTAGAAGCTTTTTTCATTTATAAAAATTAAATTTCAGACTCAATTGTGTGTGCTATGTTAAATCCTTCACGTTTCTTAATGTCTTTAGAATACTGTTATTTTAAATTAAGAAAGAATACATAAAAAGTTGCTCGAAGTTTATAATGCCAACATCGAATCGATCAATTGTTTATCTTTTTAAAAAATATTAACCTTTTTTTTCCATGTAAAATTGCAATACTTTATTTGGGGATTCTGAAACTATAGCCCTATTTTGTTAAGATCACTTGAGCGATCAACCTGACAAACTTTAAATAACCAAAATGCTGCTAAACAAGCTAAACCTAATCGTAGAGTGGTAAAGTCAAAGGCCAATAACGAAAATAAAGGAAATTTAGTTGTTGATGAAACTTCTAACCGTCCACTGCGGGAAAAAAGTACAAAAAATACCCCGAAAAAGGAAACAAGTCAAAGACACAAGCCTCTTGAAGAGTCACGAAAATCAGTCTTGAAATCAGCTGAGGAGGATGAACAATGTGAACCAAACAACTACTTACGTAAACAAATCGAAAAATCTCTTTTAAAGCGTTAGAAAAAGTCTTCGAAAAAGACAACCAGTTAAGCGCTTTAGTATTTAATTGTAATGTTTTAGTAACTAAGGTCAAATAAGTTAATTTGTAAAAAAAAATATATATTTTGTAAAGTTTGTTTTACGTATTCATAATTGTTGAAATTAAGATTGAGAGTGTTAAGTTAAAAAACTTAGAACTTTTTTTAAGTTCTAAGTTTTAAAACAAGTTCTAAGATTTAAGTCCAAGTATAAAATTCGATTCACCTGGGTCCTTTTTTTTTTTATTTATTGCTTATTATCTTTTTAAGATAAATTATTTTTTATGTCTATGAGAAATTGTTCGCCAATACTTTAACACCTGCCCTTAATTTGCAAATCAATTTCTTAGGTTAAGTAAATCAATTGCTTTGAAGTGTTTAATCTTTGGCAGCCCTTTTGCTAAGATATCTGCTTCCATTTCTTCAGTAGACAAATACTCAATTTGCAACAAATTTTGTTTGACTTTTTATCTTACAAAATGATATCTAATATCAATATGTTTTGATCTTGAGTGAAATTCTGGATTTAACGCCAATCAAATAGTGCTTTTATTATCACAAAATATTCTAATTTCTTCAAAATTTAAGTCTAGTTCATTCAATAGCTGATTTAGCCATTAGCCTTCTTTAACAGCTAATGGCAAGGCTATATATTCGGATTCTGTACTTGAAAGTGAAACTAATTTTTGCTTTGAACTGTTCTATGAAATAAGACAGCCTATATATTTAAAAGTATATCCAGAAGTCGATTTTTTGTCCTCAATATCTCCGGCATAGTCTGCTTCAGAAAATTCTTCTAAATTTATCATTTTTCAATAGTTTTTCTAGTAAATTAAACTATAATCTCTAGTAGTTTTTACATATCGTAGTAATCTTTTCAAGGATGTTACCTTCTTTAATCAGTCATTTATCAGCTTATTAACTGACTCACAAAGATAAGTAATAATTATACTTGTCACGTATCTCAGAAGTTAGACGCTTCGAAATGATGACAGATACATTTAACATCTTAATTATAAGCTTGTGTTCTGTACACTAGCATATAGGTATAAATAAGAATTCCATTCTTAGAACTTCAGAACGTTCAATTATCTTAATAAAGCTTTTAAAGACTAAATATTATATTTACTATTAACCGGTTACAATTTGTAGCAGCGATAAAATGATCTTCTTTATGGTACCAATTTCTAAGGATTACTTGGCAAAATTTAGTGTACAAGAGCTGGTTCACTTGATAAAGACACAAAATTGGTCTTATAAAAATGAATTGAAAGAACGAGTATTAATTCAAAACGAGGTCAAAAAAATGATAGATAATGATATAATAGAAATTTCTACTTGACCGTGGTCATAACCTGTGGTCTTAATACCAAAGAAAGATGAAAGTAAACTTTTTTGTGTTGACTACAGAAAATTAAATCAAAAAACAATTACAGAAACTTGGCCATTACCAAGAATTGATGATATCTTGACGAGACTCAGCGGTTCAAAAGATTTTTCCACATTGGATTTAATATCGGGTTATTGGCAAGTAGAAATGCACCCTGATTCAGTATGAAAGACAGCGTTTTCAACGCCAGATGGATATTATCAATTAAAAAGACTTCCTTTTGGGTTGAAAAATGCACCTGCTCAATTTAGCAAAATGATGTATCGGATATTCGGAAATTTACCATTTTGTGAAGTGTATTTGGATGATATAATTATTCATTCTAAAACATGTGGTAATCATAAAGAACATATAAAACTTATTGCAAAAGCATTAAAGGACAACGAATTTAAAATAAAGCCAGACAAATGCTATTGGTTTGCAAGAAAAATCAAAATTTTAGGTTTTTTGGTAACATCATCATCGATAGAAATGGATCCTCAAAAATCCCACCAATTGAGGAACGAAAAAGCCCTAAAAATATGAAACAATTACAAGAATTTTTAAATGCCACAAAATACTTCAGAGTATTTATTAAAGACTACGCCAAGATTTCTAAACCATTGTATGCATTACTAAGAAAAAGCGTAAAATTTATATGGGAGACTTAACAAGAAAAAGCTTTCAATACTCTCAAAGAAATCCTAAAATCCGAGCTAATACTTAGACAACCAGACTTCAGTAGAAAATATTTTATACATACGGATGCCTCAGGATATGCAATGGGAGCTATACTAGTTATCTCAAACCGACGATAGTAGTAAAGAATAATTTTGTATGTATTCTTCAAAAACTGCTTTAAGGAACGGAAAGAAATTATAGCGTTACCGAACGCGAATGCCTAGTTCTAGTGTGGGGAATATAAGGAAATCTTACTTTTTGTACGGACAAAATTTTGACCTCGTTACCTATCATATCGCCTTAAAATGGTTAATGTCTATTAAAGAACCAATTGGAAGGCTTGCAAGATGGTCTATCTTTTTACAGACATATGATTTTAATTTAATTTATAGAAAAGGCTCAAACCATAGTAATGCCGATGCTATTAGTAGACCAGTACTAACATGCAAAGCTTTGTATATTAAAGAGAAAAAAGATGTTAATGAAGGAACAAGAAAAATTCTTGACGTATACGCAGATAAACCACTTTTAAATTATCTTACTTATGGTAAACACTCACCTGGATTATCGATAAAAAGATAAAAAGTAAGTCAGCAACAAAAGTGGTTGATCATTTATGAAAGTTCATAAGCCTGTTTGGACCGCCTTAAGTAATTCTCACAGGCCAAGGGACAGAATTTAACAACATTATTGTTGATTATTTGATTAACAGAGTCGGGGCTGAGCATGTTGTTACATCAGTATACCTTCGTAGGACAAACGGTCAGGTTGAAAGATTTAATGGCGAACTCGTTAAATGTTTAAGGCGATATTGCGAGCAGAATACCGAAGACTGGCCAAAATGGATACCGTACGTGTTACTAGCATATAGAACTAGAGTGCATACTTCAATATTATTCTCTCCATTCGAATTAATGTTCCGAAGGAAAATGAATGGATTTAGGAACTGGTCTTCTGTTGATTCAAAATTTAATCATAACGCACTGGAAGAACGAATTTTAGATACAAAATTTATGATGGAAAGAACTTATAGTGAAGTACATCATAATATCTGAAAAAATAAACATAAACAGATAAATGCTCAAAAAAAACTAAGACCAGTAACTGAAGAGAAAATTAGAACAGGAACTAAGTTATGGATTAGCATATCGGCTTACAAAATAAGTTTCACCCTAAATACCGTAGTCAGTTAAGGGTAATAGGACTTACAAAAAAAGACAATTATATCGTAGAGGATGCATAAAAAACAAAATAAAAAATACCTTCATGAAAACGACTAAAAGTTGACAATCTTAAGAACCATGAATTAAAGGATACTGTATATGAAGTTAATAAAATTTTTGATCATAAAATTGATATAAATGAAAAATATTTATTTCTTGTAAAATGGAAGAATTTTAATGCTAAACATAATTAATGGGAACCAATTGAAAGTTTCCAAGATCCCAAAATAATTGAAAATTATTGGAAATCAAAAAGAAATGAAAATAACATTGAAAAAAGAAAAAAGATGACCTAGAAAAATTGTTTTTAACACACCATCTATTATCAATTTTAAAACATTGTTAATCAGTATGCTCATATTGCCAATCGTTTCATTAAGTCTGGATAATAATTTTATGAATGTGATACACCTAGTTACGATAATGTTGCAAACATTCCAATATTAAACCTTTTTAATAAAAAAATAATTGTGCTATAAAACATTCAAAGATAGAAACTTTATTAATAAAAAAATCAAATTTCATATATATGGAAATATTAATAAAGCAAAATTTAGCTATTGATGGTCTAGGTTATGAAAGCAGTAAAAAAGTAAGCACTTATACTAACTTTTTCGGAGCTAGAAGCATCGGGAAGAGTGTTGACATTCTAAAACCAAGTAAATTGGAAACTGAGATAATGTCAAGATCAAAAACATGCAATAGTCATTTAATGTTTTGTAAAGATGGTAATTGTGAATTTGATGAGAACCCAACAGGAAACTTCAAGTGGCTGAGTTCGGTTGTAACTCCAGTCCACGGTTTGCTTTTAGCTTATTCGCTCAGCATGGAACTAAAAACGTTTACACTGATTGATAAAATTAAAGAGGAAATTTGCAATTTAAAACTTTCTACTATAACAGCTTTCCGAGAACATGAGGACAGGTCTAACATTCTCTATACCGGCTTAACTAAAATAGTCTTATACCCTAGAGATATACGCATAATAAAAGTTTGCTCTATTATTATGCGTTTTTATCTAACCCTTCGTTAGATCTCTCGTCAGACAAGTCTCCGTGATACCGAAAATTAAAGAATTCGAAATGGCTATTTTTGACCAAAGCAAGTGCATTAAGTTGTTAAGACAACTATTCTGGTAAAGAAAAAAAGCTTCAACAAATTGGTGAAGTTTTAAAATTCGATCAAACATTAAATAAGTTGAGTGCCATCTAGTACTTACGTCTTGATTTGGCATTAAAACTTTTTCAGAATTGTTTTGATATTTTTCTAAATGAATTTTAAGCTGGAGAGAATGATTAAAAGAAGTAACTATTGAACAAGATTTTGACAAAATTGTTGAAATATTTTTGCAACTGAAATTAGGGTCATTTTTTTCAAAATTTACTAATTCGCTTGCTAGAAAAGAGTTACAATGTGTAATTACTTTTTTTACAATTAGTTGTAAAACATTTCCCATACTTCGAATCGAAAGACAGTCAATTTCTTCTTGTAAGAGCCTTGATGTTAATAACTGTCGTATTGTTATCAGTAACGATTCCGAAAACTTTGCCTGTGATCTCATATTCATGGATAATTCCTAACAAAATTTCCTTCATATCTTCAGCGCGATGGCGTTCAGTCATACACTTAAAACCCAACGCTATAGATTTAAAAGAAAAGTTTTCAAGATAATGACCTGTTATCGAAATACATGAGAAATTTTGACATGATGTCCAAGTAACGTTTGTTAAGTTTAAAAATGAATCGACTTAAGAAATTTGAAAATTTTGGATCTTTGATTCAAATAAACATCATTCATTATTTGTGTTGGTGTCCGTGCAAGCGGACAGTAAACGGGCCAAAATTTTCCAAAACCGTGACCGTGACCGTATTAACCGGACAGTTTTTTACGGGTGGTCTAAGTGACCGTATAAATTTTGGCGGACGGACCTTGGCCCTTTTATTTTAGCGGGCAGATTTTTGGCCCGATTTGAAACCCGTATAAATTTAAACGGTTCCTAAACGGGTCAAAAATTAGCCCGCTAAAATAAACGGGCCAAAGTCCGTCCGCCAAAATTTGGACGGTCACTTAGACCGCCCGTATAAATTTAAACGGTTCGTAAACGGGCCAAAAATAAGCCCGCTAAAATAAACGGGCCAAAGTCCGTCCGCCAAAATTTATACGGTCACTTAGACCGCCCGTATAAATTTAAACGGTTCGTAAACGGGCCAAAAATAAGCCCGCTAAAATAAACGGGCCAAAGTCCGTCCGCCAAAATTTATACGGTCACTTAGACCGCCCGTATAAATCTAAACGGTTACTTAACGGGCCAAAGTCCGCGATTAACCGCCCGTCTTTTGGACCGGTTAGCTCTGTCCGCACCCAACACTATTCATTATTGACTTCATTCGAGCCTTAGTAGGAAATACATAGTTCTTATAAAACAAACTACAAAATTGCTTGAAATAATCGTTTGTAAAAATCGCAAACAGCAAAAAAGCGAAAATTATGAAAAAAAAGAGAAGAATCTTATCAATCCTTTCAGTTATTTATAAATCATCAACTATTTTTCTTTTCATTTTAGGAAGTGATATTTCATGGTTGGATTGTAAATGCAAGTCTAAGTTAGTTTTTGATGTTGCTGCAGAAAAATATTTTTCTATGTCTATTTTCTCGCACTCTTGACATTGAAGAACGTTAAAAACTTGATTTTTAGGATCAGTTTAAGTCGTTTCCCTAAAGTGCGAAACGGTATTTATTTCTAAATCAGAGTTTGTATTCAAATTGGATTCTGACACTTGAGTTGTCGTTGGATGATTCGAAATATCTGAATGAAATGAAGAATTCGATTGACTATTTTCTATAAATGTTCTAGAAGATGAAGGAGCCGATAAGTTTCTATTGATTCTTCGCCTTTGCGTCTAACCAGCTAATTCAATTAATTTGATTTTTTTTCAAAATCTAAAATTATTTAAGATTTTGTTTTAACTAATAAAAAAATTAATCGTGACTCTAAAATTCTGATTTTGTCTATTTATATCAGATTGAGTCGAAACCATGTATTTCACTTACATGAAAAAATTAATTTATGCACAGTTTTAAATTATTTGATTGGTCTACAATCAATTAATTTAAAGGGATTTACTATGACTAACTGAACCCAATATTAACTGGAGTGTAGGGAGAGTTAAAACAGTCAAACAAAATGGTATAAAACTGGCTATCCAATTAAAAAAAGATAATTTTGCTATTAACAAAAAAAAATGATAAAAAGATAATCTCTAAACATTCAGATGTCATTATTCGACTCGATATGTAAAATCCTTTACTCGCTTAAGGAAGAACACTTATAAAAATCTAACAATCATTTTTATTTTAATTCAAGATTAAAAACATTGCGAATATGCATTTTTTCGTTTTATTAAGGCTTTTTAAAGATTTTTAATGTAAAAAATTTAATGTGGTTTTGTATTATTCTAAAATTTAAACATTCAAATTTTTGAAAAAAAAATAGGATCATTGATATAAGGTTTAGGATCAAAATCAATTAAAATCTTTATAAAAAATTAATGAAATAATCAAATTTATTTTGTTCAAAAATTAAAGTCTTAAAATTCTATTTAAATTTTGATCTATAAATTTAAAAATTTTCAATTTGTTTAGATAATTGAATTTAGGTCAAAATTTGGTCGACCAAAATATTCGAATTTGGTTAGCCAAAAATTTGTTAACCAAAAACTGGTAAGCCGAAAATTGGTTAACCTAAATTGGCTAACCAGCTAACCAAGCTTAACCAACATCACTAATTTTAATTCATATCGATTTATTAACATTGTCCATCTGGTGCAGTATTGTATAATAAAAACAATTTTGATTTTCCCTTCTTTCTCCATTTTGCTCTTGATCAATCGTATGTTTGTCCCGGATTTCAATCATTAGGCTTCCTTTTTTTTTTTTTACTCCGGTTTTGCGAAAATATTCCAATTCATTTTGCCTCAGATTCTTGATGGCTTTAGTCATTTTATTGAATTTCGTCTTCTAATTGAATAGCAAATAATAAGTAATTATCCTTCAAGCTCCTTCAAGCTCATTAAGGAATTTTTTCTCGATAGACAAACATGAAAAGAGTTTACTTGAATAACCTTTATTGAGTTCTATTTATAAATTTTTCAATCGAGCTGGCCTTAATTGAAGTTCATGTCTCAAAAATCTCTTGACGGACACCAAATATCAAAGGCATCTTGAAGTTGATGATCAATTCAAAATATCATTTCGATTCAAAGAGTTTTTCTTTAAATATTAGATTTAATTTTTGAAGTTTTTTAAAAATTTTTAATGTAACTTGCTTTACATGCTATGTAAATTAAAAAAATTGAAAAATTAAAAAATATATATTATCTCAACCTATTGATAAAATCGATTTTTAAATCATAATTTTTTAACTAATTTTTTTTTAAGTTTATTTTGAAATTTGCCTTCAAAAAATTAAATAAAATTTGAATTAATATAAATAAAGTGTGAGTGTAAAACAGATGAAAACTAAAAATTTTAAAAATTCAAAAACTACAGTACTTTTCTAAACAAAGTAGATAGTTTTAGATGTTGCTTAAGCAGCTCTAGCGCATACTTAGCATAGAGAATCTTCTAGACAATAGTTCATGAGCGTGTTGACCGATAAAAGGTTAAATGACCAACTTGCAATATCTTTTGACTGGACCATAGACTAGTGTAAGAGTACGTTTCTAAATAAGGTAGACAGCTTACTTAAGCAATTCTAGAGCAATTGCTCTAGAGCATGATCATGAACTATTCTCTAGAAGAATCTCTATGCAAGCTTTGTGCTAGAGCTATTTAAGCAACGCTCACTATCAACAAATACAATCGACTTCATGAGTTTGTTTAAGTAATTTTTATTTAATTTCTGTTAAAAAATTTTAAACTAAAGATTTAACTTATTATTTGATTAGCTTTTTCAAAGTCTTCTCTAAAAATGAAATTAATTTAGATATTATATTAAGCAAAATTTTTAATTGAACATTAAAATGTTAAATTTAAAAAGAAAAACCAGCAAAATCAATCAAATTATTTCAGAAAAAAACAATGGTTTTGAGAGAGTCACTTAAAAGGTATATATAAGAAATATTATTTTTGGTAGTTTTTTAAATATTTTTCCAAGTAATCTTGACTCCAGAGTTCTAAGAAGACAGAACGTTATTACTAAATTTGCCTTTAAAAATTCTGAAGAATTTGACCATTCAAAAGAGGAAATAGAAGAACAAAATCAAAACGAATCTATTTTTTCAAAAATAAAGAACAAAGCTTGGAATTATAAAAAAATTTTAGTAAATATTTATCATAATACAAAAAAATTGTTTAATTATAATGGTCTAATACTCCTCTGAAATTTTTATTATTCATCTATGTTTTAATAAATTTGTTAATTGATTTACTTTTTAAAGGAAAAGAATGCAAGTAAAGGAAAAGAACTAAATTTTTACGAAAGAATTAAAAAAAGTGCTAGTCATTTATTAATATCAATGGTAATGAAAGAATCTTTTTTATTCTAAAAATATTTTATATTTGATCATTAAAAAGAGCCAAAATAAGCTGAATCAGACCTATAGCAAATCTCTGCAAAGTATTCCTACCCCAATTGCTGAAATACTTTCAAATGATTTGGAAAAAAATGATAATTTTATTGATCAATATGCTATTAATAATCATGGAGATCATAATTTAAAAAATAAAGATAAGCTTGAGACAAAAAAAAATAATATAAAAGTAATTTTTAAATATTTATTAATTTAATTTATTTTAATTGGAATTTTTTGATAATATACATATATATAAATATTTTAATTTTTTTTTTCAACTAAATTTTATAAAAAGCTAATAGATAAAAAAGTCGAGTTAAAAAAAGAAGATGTCTAAATTATAAATTGTGCGGTGGTAAGGGTAATTCAAATGACGAAACAAAGTCAAGACATTTAATAACAACGAATTGTCCGATTAAGGACCGCTTTTTAAACATTGTAAACCATGAAATTCAATCCAATAAAACTGTTTGCAAAAAAGATTCTTCCAAAGAAAATTTAGATCTATGCCACAATTCTGCAAATTTACAAGATGATCAAATTAACCCGAATGTCTTAAGTGGAAAGGAAAAAGAATTATTCGACTGTAATTTAGAATTTGAAATAGAAAGTGACACGATATCTGTTTCAGCTGGCGCAGATTAGAAAGAAAGACGTCTGAGTCAACGATATGAGAGAGCTGATTATTATTTTATTTTCGAACTAAAGTCAGCAGGGTTAAATCCAATCGATCTTTTGACTGGACCATAGACTTGTGTAAGAGTACGTTTCTAAATAAGGTAGACAGCTTACTTAAGCAATTCTAGAGCATTTGCTCTAGAAACTAAAGATTTAACTAATTATTCTAATTATTTGAGCTTTTTCAAAGTCTTCTCTACATTATACACCATCTTCTCGAGCGTCATGGTTAAAGTACATTAAGTAAATAGTTTTTTTTTCAAAAGTTTAAACAATACAAATAGGAAAGGAATATTTCTTTAAAAAACAATTTGTAAGATTGTGTCTTTCTAAATATTATTTAATTTTTGATTCACTCGAGACAATTTTCATTTTCCTCTAGCCTTGTGCATTAAAAAATTTTTAAGATGTAAAAAATATTTTACTTTATATTTTAATTAATATTTTAGATAAAGAATTTTAAAAAATTAAAATTAATCTTTAAATTTAAAAAAAATCAGAAAAAAAATGAATAAAAAACAAAATAACAGAAGGAGAAAAAATCAAGAAAGATTATTCTATTTTAAGGGCTTTCTAGCTTTAAAAAATGGTGAACCAAAATTTGAGCAAAAGAATTTCGTCAAAAATGATTTTTTAAATTACTTAAAAGGTAATATAGCATTAACAAAAGAATTATTTTTATTTAATTAAAAAATATTTTAAAAGAAAATATTCTAGATTTTTTTGATGTCGAATCAATGGACGATTTAATTCAAGATGTTTATTTTAATTCGCAAACAAGAAAGTTCCATTTATACAATTCGAAAGAAGAATATAAACAAATAGTTGAGAAAAAATTCATAGATTGCAGTATTGAAGCTAATAAAAATGTAAACAAAAATACTTTAAAAAAAAATCCATTAAAAAAAATTTTAAAGAACAATCCGAAGATAAAAACAGGATTATCTTTGTTCAAAACATTGTATGGGCATCAAAGCTCATCTAAAACTACATTCAAAGAAGCTAATCAAATAGTATCATCGAATACATCCAATTCTTCAAATTATTCTCAGGTATATATGTTTAATAAGATGTAATAATAATGAGCTAAAATAATCAAGTTGAAAAAAAATATATCTACTAAAAGTTTTACAAATTCAAAACGAATAAAATTTTTTTTTCATTTTGTCATGAAATAGCCAAGGCATATAAAAAAAAATCATATATATCAGATTCTAGATATATTCATTTAAGATAGCTTTTTATTCGAATTTATTTTTCATTTTGTCATGGAATATCCAAGGCAAATAAGAATAGAATTTATGTATTCATACTTTCTCCTTAAAATATACTACATTATAATAAATTAAAAAATTTTTTCTGTGAATTGATTAATTAGAAATCAAAGAGCAATATAAATAACAATCGCTCAAAAAGCTGTTTGAAGCGTTCTCAAGTAATATTTTCAATCATAAAAAATAAGCTTTATTCATCGTCGGAATTCAAAATTCTAACCAATGGTAACAATTTGACAATTCTTTTATATTTTATTTATTTTTATTAAGATTCCGAACTAATACCAGATTTTAAATCCAATGAATTTGCTTTTGCGGACAACGTTATCTTTGATTTTAATTTAGGTAAATTCAAAATTGAAATGGATGAATATGAAATTGAAAATTTCTATACAAATCTTGTTTATGACTATTTTGATAATATGTTAGAACAAAACGCAGAATTAATGATTAGAAAAGCAACTGGAAGCAAAGTTATTAATACAATTCCTGTTAACTATTATGAAACAGCTAATCTACCTCCCGATTTACCTCTGCAACAGATAACCCCTCAACCTTTAAAAATAAAAGCTTATGACAAAAGAACTAATAATAAAAATGTTCAGTCATTAAAATTTAGTGAATCCCAAGCCGAAATTGAAGATCAACATACCAAATCATTTGGAAGAAATGATGGAACATCTTGTTCTTTAGTTTCTGACATGCGAGTTCAGGAAAAAGTAACTCATCATTTGGGTAAATCAAGCATATCAGCAGCTAACACTTTCGATCTTGGAAACTCAAATACTGAATTGGAGAGCATGAAAATTATGCAAATTATCAATTCAATTAACGACCATTTTGAAATACCAGTCAATTCTGAGAATTCTGAACATATTTTAATTACCCGGAAAATGAACTAACAAAGCTTCAAAATGATTTATTTGGGGAATCATGTCAGAAACAACAAAATGCGCACGTTAAACCACAAGAAGAAAATGGCGTAACTAAGACAAATTTCAAAAAAAAAATGATTATTTAGATCAAAAAAGTATAAAAAGGAAAAACTTGGAAGAAGAATTCAAAGAAAAAACAAACTACGATATACATAATATAGAATACCATGTAATTATAAGTAAAACAATCAAATTCTATAACTAGATTACAATTTTAAGTTTGACAAAATTCTAAATCATCAAATAAATAATAAAACGAAAAAGATGGAACTTCTCCTTGCATGGCGAAATTTGAAAGATGAAGAATTTGAAGAGTATAATATTATATTCTAAAATAATGTAATTACATATTTATTAAGGTCATGGGAAACTCTTAGTCGTATATACGCACCGACTGTAATTAATGATTATTTCAAATCAAAAGGTGAAAAAGAACCTGATTATATCGAACACCCAATTTATCCAAACAAAGATCCTAAAAATGATTTTCAGCTAGCAGAAAATTTAAGCGAAGATAATATTAAACTAGCAAATGATATCTTTAAACTAGACGGACAAGGATCTAAATCAAAAAAAATTAAAAGAAAAAAGCTTGCCTGATAATTTATTAAAAATTAATTTTAAGAGAAATTAATGATTTTTTTTTTTTTAAATGAAATAAAATTTATAAAAAAGGATATTTTTAGAATTAATTTAAATTTATTTATTAATCAAACAAAAAAAAAATTATATATAATCCAGCAAATTTATAAAAATAGCGGAATTTTTGTCACAGAATTTTCGATTTTGTGAACGCATGCAAAACTGTACGATTGTGACCAGATGCACGTTACCTAATTACCTAATTTTTTAAAAAACAAATTTTTTTTTTAAAATATTTTTTTTTCTATAATTAATGTTTTTCTTAATAAATTTTAATTTTTTCTCTGAAGTTTATAAATAAATCGGAGTAATTTTCTATAGTAAGTGAGTTATTAATGTTTTTACTAATTAATGGAACAAAATGGTTAGAGGCAAATCCAATCTTTAAACTTTCGCAATGATTTTCTCCTATCAAGTATTTATAACAATACGGGAGCAATGTTTCAGTGCTAAGATTAAAAATAAGAATTTCTCTATTTAGTAAAATGCTTGTTGCTAAGATATTAAGCATCATTGCCCATTCATTCTTAATCAAAGACTTACAAAAAATTTTTTCATAAGACTCGGCATAATAATGTTTTGTTACAATATTTGAAAATAAATCACGATATTCTAAAAGCATATAAATTGATCCTATTTTGATCAAATAATAAAATTCATCTGATCCGAATAAAAGTGTTGAAATCGACCTATAAAAACAGTTTCCATCACCTAATGTACTAATTGGAACAAAACCATTTAAATTAAATAATTCAACTATCATACTAAAATATCTGCTTTGGTCTAAATTTTGGCCTGAATACACAGCTGATTGCTGGATATTTCTTAGGTTATTTACCATATTGATTAACTGTGCTTCTTTGCTTTCAAAAAATTTTTTTGCTGCATCAAAATCCCAAACTTCATTTGTAATTTTATAATAAAATTCTTTAAATATTTTAAAATCAAATCGAATTTCTTCCTGGCTAATATCCATTGGTTCTTGACACTTTTCCTCAATGCACAAATTTACATTATGAAAAGTTTGAATGTACTCTTTACTTTCTTTTTCTAAAAACATTGGATCGTATTCGAATAAATTTTGGTAAATATACTTGAAAATATCATAATTCTGAAAATAAAAACCTTTTTCTATCGTAGGTCTCGAATCGTAGTGAAATGGTTGCTTCTTTTTTTTTATATTTTTGTCAGACCATTCTTCCTTTTTATTCATCAGGCCTCTTAGGTTCTTTGATTCTTTTTCAGAATTTTGAAAATAATAATCTAGATATTTTGCTTTTATTCGCATAAAATTTAAACTTACAAATTCGCTTGGGAAACATTTTTTAGATTGCAATATATTTTTTTTTAAATTTCCAAAATAACTTTCAACCGGGTTATTCGTTAATCTAGTCTTAAAACATTCTGATAAACAGTTATTCTTTGACTTTCCATATAATTCAGGAATGATACCACACCAAAGTGGCATTATATAAAGCTGGTCTGCTATTAAATCGTATAATTTAGGGGAAAAAAAAGGATTTAATGGCAAATTTGACATAGAATTATTTTCTAAACATTGTTTTCTTAAATTACAAGTCATTTTCGTAAAATATGCTGAAAATGGTGAAACTTTTTTCAATGACTCGAATGTTTCACTGTATACAATTTCAAAATCATTATCCGAATCATTATTTTTTTCTTCAATTGTCTGATCATTCGAAAAATTTGAAAAATCTAATGTATTTAGATTTCGATTTTTTATTTCTCTCCTCATTGTTTCTAAAGAATACAATAATGTTTCATCTTTTTTCGAGTTATTTAAAATGTTAAAAATATTTAAAAGATAATTATTGAATTGTTTGATTGTAATTGCATTTTGGAGCATTGAAAAACAAAAAATAAATAAATTTTTCACATTTATTTCTAAATTCATTTTGTTCACTTTTCTCACAATTGTTTTTAAAAAATGAGTTGAACAAAGATATACTCGTGTGCTTATGTGAATTGAAAAATTTTTGGATTCTTTTTGAAATCCAAATATTTCTTCATAACACCAATTTAAATAATTTCGAATAGAAGCTTTATTAAATATAGTTAAAATAGAATTAATTATTGCCCAAGAAAAATCAGTTACTATTATCGGAGGAATCTTATTTTCTGTGCTCTTATTATAATCCAAAATATTAAAATATATTAGTTGTAAATAAATTGAAATAGATTTTGTTGTTTGCTCTGTTGTAATAAACTCTGCTATTGGCATTATAATCTTATTTTTTTTGTCATGGAAAACTATTGAATATAATAAAGGCTTTTTTTGGGATACAATTTCTTTATGAACACTTCCAGTGGCGTCAAAATACCAAATTGGATTAAAATGTTTGACTTGAATCCAAATTTTCAACTTTAAAAATTTAAATTAACAAAATTTATTTAAAAATTATTCTTATATATTTACTTGAATATCTGACATGAGCAAAAAAACATAAGGATCTAATGATATATTATGTACAAAACCTCTAAATTCCGCATTTGTTGAAATACCTAAATTTTGACAAAGAGTTTTTGTTGCTTTTAAATCAAATATCAAGTCTCGATTAAGTCTAAAACGGTGATCGAATTCATTAACAATTTTTTGAAGTGTATTTTTTTTAAATTTTGTCACTTCTTTATTCAAATAGTAGAGAAATTATAAAGTTATTAATTTTTAGATTTTGGAATATTTACTTTTATTTAAAGAATCGCATACATTTGATACGCCATCTGCTTTTAACTTAAGAGCTGCTTTTTTTCTTTCTTCGCCTATTATTCTTCGGGACTTAAAAATGTTTTCATGTTTTTTTTTGTCGGAAAATAAAATTTGAACAATAACTTTATCATTTTTCATTTCGGCAATTTTAGTAGTAATTGGTTGCTGACAATCTTTTTGAATGCATATATAAATGCCGGACCATAATGGTAAATTTCTTTTTCGGCTATTATCTGATTTGAACCATTTGTAACTGCATTTAAAATAACAATTGAAACCATTTTTCTTTAGTTGAATATTCAAAGCTTCTTCAAAGTCACAAAGAAGACGACGACGTTTTTTATTAGATACAACAAATGATTTGAATTCTTTTAAGCAAAATTCAATGCTTATCTCATTTTCATCTTTATTACTTATATTTGTATCTTCTTTTGAATAAAATACTAAACTGATTAATTTTTGATAGACAATTTTTGAAAAATTTTGTGTATTTCTTTTAAACCAAACATAAATTAATAACGCCCGTTTATAACATACTTTTCCATAATATTCTTTGCAAATTTTTACCCAAATATTCTGATCATTTCTAGTGAACTGAGGAATAAGACTCAAATCTGTTCCAAGATTTTTAAATAATTGGCATGTTATAGCAACTAATTTGTTTAAATCAATTTCGGTTCTTTTCATTTTGATATTTTGGAACAGTGTCAATTTAATTCTTACAGAATATGATTAATTTAAATGCATTAATTTATTTTAAAAAAGATACCTTTTAACAAGTATTTTTAATAACTTTGAATTAAAAAAATTTCCTGAATCCAATTTATTAAAATAAAACTACTAAAATGAAAATCAAAATATATCTCAAAAGAAAAAGAAATAAAACAAAAGTACTAAAATTATTATTTAAAAGATTTTTAAATCATATTGTCTTAATTTTATTTAATGGTCAAGCTGCCTTCATAGTATTCAGAAACTAATTTGAAACCTTTCACCCCTTTTAATAGAGTAAAAGAGAAATAAAACTTAACAAACCACTCAATCTCTCAAAATGAAGCTAAAAAATGAAACTAAAGGATTAAATTTTCCTTAAAAATTTCAAAAACTTAGCAACTCAAAATTGCTCTACCATTAAATGGATTTCAAAAAGATTCAAAGAAAAAATAAACTCTTGTTTCAATTTTCGGCCTTTATTTTGAGATTTTGATTTGTTTATTAAGTGATATTTCTATTTCCCCTTTTTTTAAAGGATTTAGATTTCAAAATAATTTTTAAAAACATTGAAGCCTGCTAGAACAATAAATAAAATCATAAATGTCTTGAAAAATTATAAATCGGAAGAAAAAGATATTTAAAAAAAAAAAGTTCTAATTCAGCATTCACATTTCAAAATTGATTTCCCACAGCAAGTTTTTGTGTGCATATGACCACAATGAATCATAAAACCATGCCAATTTTTACATTCTTTAGGGCAATATCTACATTTCTAAAGGTTTAAAAATCATATATTAAATTTAATAAGTTTTAATTTAATTACCACGGGATTTCCTTTTAAACTGAGTTTCGAAATTTTCCTTAAAAAAAAATTTTAAAATTAAAATTAGCAAATAATTAAATTACTCTTTTAAATTAAAAATCTCTTGATTACGCATTTCAATTTCAAAATTTGCCTCATTAAAAAGTTTGGAATATTCATGATCAAAATATGCTTTTAAATTTTTTGATTCACTATCATGAAGAAAATGATTATTTTTGTTCTCAAGTTCAACTAATTTCTTTGATTGTAATTTGACTTCAGCTTTCTGATTGTCTACCAATCTAACAAATTAAAAATTAAAATGATATTAATGATATTAATAGATATTAATCTGGATTTGTTGTTAAATTTAGTTAAAATTTATTCAAGTTATAATAAAATTTTAAAAGTAATATCAACAATCTTTGATCTGTATAATTAAATTTTTGTTAAATCCACATAAGAATTCATATACCTAGAATCTGATAAATATAAATTCTATCTTATATTCATTGTCTTGGATATTCCATGACAAAATCCTTAATGTTTTTTATTAAATTTATCTGATGAAAAATATTTAAAAAATTAAATCATTCACTAAAATAAAGCTTTTGTCATTTTTCTTAAATTTAGAGAACCTAAATTGATAATTTTAAATTATTTCAAAAATTACTTATTTAATTCAGAAATTGTTTCAAGTGAAGTCTTATGCTCGAATTGTAATTTTTCAATGTCTCTGTGTAAAGATTGTATTTTTTCATCTTTTTGAGAAATCATTTTTTTCCCTTCTTCATACAGATTATTGATTTTTTTATTATAATCATTAAAATGCTGATTCAACCTTTATTTTATAGCATAAAAGCTTGAATTTTTTAAATTTAATAAAAATAATTATACTTTTCGTCGTAGTTTTTATTTATCTGACCAATTTCAGAATTAGATTCTGAAAGTTGACGCGTTTTTTCAGCATTATCCTCCTCTAAAGTCTGATTTTTACGACTAAGAATTAAAATTTGACCCTCAAGTATTTCAATTTTCCCTTTAAGCTCGAAATTTTCGTTTATCTGACCATTATCAACCTTAAAGGTGATCTTGTTGGTAAATAAATTATTTTATTTTTTTTGAAAATCTTTTAAAGATTTTTGAACAATTTTAAGAATAATAAAAAATTTACTTTTTGCTGCGATACAAATTTTCCTTGTTCTTTAGATCTATAAATTCTTGGTCTAAATCTAAAATTTTTCTTGATAATATTCTATTTTCTTTAATTGATTTAATATTTTCTTCGTTTATTTTTTTTAATGTTGTGTCAATGTTATCATATTTTTCTAATTTTTCTAATAGTGGACAGCTTTCTATTGAGCAGTGACTAATTCTGTTCTTTGCTCTCAGATTCCCTTTACCTTTACATTTATAGATTAATGGACATTTGTTCTTTGAATTCGGATTTTCTACATTAATTTCTTGCTGCTTTTCAAGTTGTTTTTTTAAGATAGCATTTTCATCTTTAAGGATTTCGATTAATCTCTCGCTTTCAAAATTAATATTTGAAATATATTTCGAATTAATTAGGATATCTTTTTCATCAAATTCATCCAATTTTAAATGATTATTTTCTAAGTCTAAACTGAATGACTTTAAGAATTTATAATTTTTTCTTGGAAATGTTCCCTTAACTCTTGGTACATTTAATTCGTCCTGAAGAGCTTTCATTGAGTCCGTGTCACTTTCTATTTCAAATTCTAAATTACAGTCGAATAATTCATTTTCCTTTCCACTTAAGACATTCGGGTTAATTTGATCATCTTGTAAATTTGCAGAATTGTGGCATAGATCTAAATTTTCTTTGGAAGAATCTTTTTTGCAAACAGTTTTATTGGATTGAATTTCATGGTTTACAATGTTTAAAAAGCGGTCCTTAATCGGACAATTCGTTGTTATTAAATGTCTTGACTTTGTTTCGTCATTTGAATTACCCTTACCACCGCACAATTTATAATTTAGACATCTTCTTTTTTTAACTCGACTTTTTTATCTATTAGCTTTTTATAAAATTTAGTTGAAAAAAAAAATTAAAATATTTATATATATGTATATTATCAAAAAATTCCAATTAAAATAAATTAAATTAATAAATATTTAAAAATTACTTTTATATTATTTTTTTTTGTCTCAAGCTTATCTTTATTTTTTAAATTATGATCTCCATGATTATTAATAGCATATTGATCAATAAAATTATCATTTTTTTCCAAATCATTTGAAAGTATTTCAGCAATTGGGGTAGGAATACTTTGCAGAGATTTGCTATAGGTCTGATTCAGCTTATTTTGGCTCTTTTTAATGATCAAATATAAAATATTTTTAGAATAAAAAAGATTCTTTCATTACCATTGATATTAATAAATGACTAGCACTTTTTTTAATTCTTTCGTAAAAATTTAGTTCTTTTCCTTTACTTGCATTCTTTTCCTTTAAAAAGTAAATCAATTAACAAATTTATTAAAACATAGATGAATAATAAAAATTTCAGAGGAGTATTAGACCATTATAATTAAACAATTTTTTTGTATTATGATAAATATTTACTAAAATTTTTTTATAATTCCAAGCTTTGTTCTTTATTTTTGAAAAAATAGATTCGTTTTGATTTTGTTCTTCTATTTCCTCTTTTGAATGGTCAAATTCTTCAGAATTTTTAAAGGCAAATTTAGTAATAACGTTCTGTCTTCTTAGAACTCTGGAGTCAAGATTACTTGGAAAAATATTTAAAAAACTACCAAAAATAATATTTCTTATATATACCTTTTAAGTGACTCTCTCAAAACCATTGTTTTTTCTGAAATAATTTGATTGATTTTGCTGGTTTTTCTTTTTAAATTTAACATTTTAATGTTCAATTAAAAATTTTGCTTAATATAATATCTAAATTAATTTCATTTTTAGAGAAGACTTTGAAAAAGCTAATCAAATAATAAGTTAAATCTTTAGTTTAAAATTTTTTAACAGAAATTAAATAAAAATTACTTAAACAAACTCATGAAGTCGATTGTATTTGTTGATAGTGAGCGTTGCTTAAATAGCTCTAGCACAAAGCTTGCATAGAGATTCTTCTAGAGAATAGTTCATGATCATGCTCTAGAGCAATTGCTCTAGAATTGCTTAAGTAAGCTGTCTACCTTATTTAGAAACGTACTCTTACACTAGTCTATGGTCCAGTCAAAAGATATTGCAAGTTGGTCATTTAACCTTTTATCGGTCAACACGCTCATGAACTATTGTCTAGAAGATTCTCTATGCTAAGTATGCGCTAGAGCTGCTTAAGCAACATCTAAAACTATCTACTTTGTTTAGAAAAGTACTGTAGTTTTTGAATTTTTAAAATTTTTAGTTTTCATCTGTTTTACACTCACACTTTATTTATATTAATTCAAATTTTATTTAATTTTTTGAAGGCAAATTTCAAAATAAACTTAAAAAAAAATTAGTTAAAAAATTATGATTTAAAAATCGATTTTATCAATAGGTTGAGATAATATATATTTTTTAATTTTTCAATTTTTTTAATTTACATAGCATGTAAAGCAAGTTACATTAAAAATTTTTAAAAAACTTCAAAAATTAAATCTAATATTTAAAGAAAAATTCTTTGAATCGAAATGATATTTTGAATTGATCATCAACTTCAAGATGCCATATCAAAGGGTATTCTTAAAAAAATATTATTTTAAATTTAAAATGAATAATTTTAAGATGAAATTTTTTTTTGGTTTTCTTTCTAATATCCGCTGATTGAAGTACACTGATTGAATAACATTCTTTTATCGGCTTTATTAGAAATTATTCTAGTAATATTCCTGACTTAATTCATATGGTTAGCTTCTTTTTTGATGATTCAAATAAAAAATAATTGATTAAAAAACTCTCTCATTAGCTACTTTCGGAATTATTGCTCCACTGACCCTATTGATAAGACCCTATTGATGCTTGAAAAACGCGAAAATAGTACCATTATCGAATTTTTAAAAAACATAATACGTAGTTTTATATTGTATTTAATGTAAGTAAAGAAGTTTTAAAATAAGCTTTATTTTACGATGCTCGCTTATTTTTCCATATTTATGAATAAATTTCCTTTAAAAAAATATAAACGAATATTCTTTAAAGATTTCGATCATATAAATATCAAAGAAAGAGTAAAACATAAAATCAAGCAATTCATTGATTCTTTTATTTACAAAAGTTCCTCTTTGTAATACTTTTAGTCACATCGTCTAAATTGTTCCAACTATTTGTTGCTTGATTTGCTGAAAAGTTGTAATCCAATCCAATATTTCGAATAAACTTACGCTCGATCGATTTATCAAGTTTTCGTGTGTTGTTTGCATGGCTGACCAAACCATCCTAAGAACGTTTTTGATCCCAATTTATTAACTTGAGCGAATTGGAAATTGAAAAGTTCTAATCCAATCCAATATTTCGAATAAACTTACTTAGTGATCATAAATGAGAATCTACGCTCAACTTGCTCTATTGCAATGATATAATATTTTCGATTTTGATTTAATGATTATTCGGTGAAAGACCATCAATCATTTCACAAGCTTCACCTCAATTAATAAGAAATTAGTAATTTGTCCTTTTCGGGTCATTATAAAGTCCAATGGTTCGTGTTTTTAATTCTTGAAGCCATTGCGGTAAGTTTTCTTCATAATTCCTGTCAACACATTCATTAATA
Source organism: Brachionus paranguensis (assembly GCA_016802215.1). NCBI lineage: Eukaryota > Metazoa > Rotifera > Eurotatoria > Ploima > Brachionidae > Brachionus > Brachionus paranguensis. Next base: position 615,514 of record JAESIX010000026.1, on the reverse strand, counting down.
TTTATGGTCGCAATTAGATTAAATTTGAGTTGAAAAGACCAGTCTTGTCGTCTAATCAGCTTAAACGTAAATTAAGAATCTTTTATCATAACTAATACACCACAGATAAACGATGATACAAAGATAAATTATTCTAGATTTTGATCCAATCTACAAATATTTCGATATTGATCACATAAAGACTAGGAGTTATTTTAAGCCTCTTTCGTCACGGTTTAGAGTCCTATTATATATAGATTAAGACTTATTAAAAGGGGCAAGATGTAATTATAGGATGTTAAAATGATTTATTTAATGGGCTATTTATTTTGGTTTCTTGACATCTTAGACAAAATTTAATATTATTAACAGCATCTTTTTTTTACCTGGACAGTAGGATTAAGGTTTGAGTCAGAGGTCGTAATTCAATAAAATGAATAAAGAATCTGAGTCAATAAGAATTATTCAGATGATCAATACAATTTTAATGAGGAATGGCCTTTAGAAACCTTTTCAGATAAAAAAGAAATTAAATCCAATTGATAAACCAGAGGAAAGTGAATATCCACACTTAGAGAAGCCTTATATTCTATAAAGGATAGATTTGCAATCAGCATAGGTGAACTTTAAACGAGTAAAATCGATAAGCACGTGATTAGAACAACAGATGAAGTTCCAATAATTCAAAAAACTTTTCTCTGAAAGAACGAGAAATAATTCAAAACGAGGTCAAAACAATGATAGAAAATGATATAATAGAAATTTCTATTTGGATGACTTAATTATCCATTCTAAAACATGTGGTAATCATAAAGAACATATAAAACTTATTGCAAAAGAATTAAAGGACAATGAACTAAAAATAAAGTCGGAGAAATGCCATGGGTTTGCAAGAAAAATCAAAATTTTAGGTTTTTTGGTATTATCATCATCGATAGAAATGGATCCTCAAAAATCCCACCAATTGTGGAACGAAAAAGCCCTAAAAATATGAAACAAATACAAGAATATTTAAATGCCACAAAATACTTCAGAGTATTTATTAAAGACTACGCCAAGATTTCTAAACCATTGTATGCATTACTAAGAAAAAGCGTAAAATTTATATAGGAGACTTAACAAGAAAAAGCTTTCAATACTCTCTAAGAAATCCTAAAATCCGAGCTAATACTTAGACAACCAGACTTCAGTAGAAAATATTTATTACATACGGATGCCTCAGGATATGCAATGGGAGCTATACTAGTTATCTCAAACCGACGATAGTAGTAAAGAATACGTTTGTATGTATTCTTCAAAAACTGCTTTAAGGAACGGAAAGAAATTATAGCGTTACCGAACGCGAATGCCTAGTTCTAGTGTGGGGAATATAAGGAAATCTTACTTTCTGTACGGACAAAATTTTGACCTCGTTACCTATCATATCGCCTTAAAATGGTTAATGTCTATTAAAGAACCAATTGGAAGGCTTGCAAGATAGTCTATCTTTTTACAGACATATGATTTTAATTTAATTTATAGAAAAGGCTCAAACCATAGTAATGCCGATGCTATTAGTAGACCAGTACTAACATGCAAAGCTTTGTATATTAAAGAGAAAAAAGATGTTAATGAAGGAACAAGAAAAATTCTTGACGTATACGCAGATAAACAACTTTTAAATTATCTTACTTATGGTAAACACTCACCTGGATTATCGACAAGGCAATTAAAAAGAGTAGAAAATCAAGCTTCACGTTTAATGTATACCTTTTTTGTCAAAATAAACAATTAAATCTTCTCTTGCATCATACATTAAACGTGAAGCTTGATTTTCTACTCTATTTAATTGCCTTGTCGATATTCCAGGTGAGTGTTTACCATAAGTAAGATAATTTAAAAGTTGTTTATCTGCATATACGTCAAGAATTTTTCTTGTTCCTTCATTAACATCTTTTTTCTCTTTAATATACAAAGCTTTGCATGTTAGTACTGGTCTACTAATAGCATCGGCATTACTATGGTTTGAGCCTTTTCTATAAATTAAATTAAAATCATATGTCTGTAAAAAGATAGACTATCTTGCAAGCCTTCCAATTGGTTCTTTAATAGACATTAACCATTTTAAGGCGATATGATAGGTAACGAGGTCAAAATTTTGTCCGTACAGAAAGTAAGATTTCCTTATATTCCCCACACTAGAACTAGGCATTCGCGTTCGGTAACGCTATAATTTCTTTCCGTTCCTTAAAGCAGTTTTTGAAGAATACATACAAACGTATTCTTTACTACTATCGTCGGTTTAAGATAACTAGTATAGCTCCCATTGCATATCCTGAGGCATCCGTATGTAATAAATATTTTCTACTGAAGTCTGGTTGTTTAAGTATTAGCTCGGATTTTAGGATTTCTTTGAGAGTATTGAAAGCTTTTTCTTGTTAAGTCTCCCATATAAATTTTACGCTTTTTCTTAGTAATGCATACAATGGTTTAGAAATCTTGGCGTAGTCTTTAATAAATACTCTGAAGTATTTTGTGGCATTTAAATATTCTTGTATTTGTTTCATATTTTTAGGGCTTTTTCGTTCCACAATTGGTGGGATTTTTGAGGATCCATTTCTATCGATGATGATAATACCAAAAAACCTAAAATTTTGATTTTTCTTGCAAACCCATGGCATTTCTCCGACTTTATTTTTAGTTCATTGTCCTTTAATTCTTTTGCAATAAGTTTTATATGTTCTTTATGATTACCACATGTTTTAGAATGGATAATTAAGTCATCCAAATAGAAATTTCTATTATATCATTTTCTATCATTGTTTTGACCTCGTTTTGAATTATTTCTCGTTCTTTCAGAGAAAAGTTTTTGAATTATTGGAACTTCATCTGTTGTTCTAATCACGTGCTTATCGATTTTACTCGTTTAAAGTTCACCTATGCTGATTGCAAATCTATCCTTTATAGAATATAAGGCTTCTCTAAGTGTGGATATTCACTTTCCTCTGGTTTATCAATTGGATTTAATTTCTTTTTTATCTGAAAAGGTTTCTAAAGGCCATTCCTCATTAAAATTGTATTGATCATCTGAATAATTCTTATTGACTCAGATTCTTTATTCATTTTATTGAATTACGACCTCTGACTCAAACCTTAATCCTACTGTCCAGGTAAAAAAAAGATGCTGTTAATAATATTAAATTTTGTCTAAGATGTCAAGAAACCAAAATAAATAGCCCATTAAATAAATCATTTTAACATCCTATAATTACATCTTGCCCCTTTTAATAAGTCTTAATCTATATATAATAGGACTCTAAACCGTGACGAAAGAGGCTTAAAATAACTCCTAGTCTTTATGTGATCAATATCGAAATATTTGTAGATTGGATCAAAATCTAGAATAATTTATCTTTGTATCATCGTTTATCTGTGGTGTATTAGTTATGATAAAAGATTCTTAATTTACGTTTAAGCTGATTAGACGACAAGACTGGTCTTTTCAACTCAAATTTAATCTAATTGCGACCATAAATATTAATGAATGTGTTGACAGGAATTATGAAGAAAACTTACCGCAATGGCTTCAAGAATTAAAAACACGAACCATTGGACTTTATAATGACCCGAAAAGGACAAATTACTAATTTCTTATTAATTGAGGTGAAGCTTGTGAAATGATTGATGGTCTTTCACCGAATAATCATTAAATCAAAATCGAAAATATTATATCATTGCAATAGAGCAAGTTGAGCGTAGATTCTCATTTATGATCACTAAGTAAGTTTATTCGAAATATTGGATTGGATTAGAACTTTTCAATTTCCAATTCGCTCAAGTTAATAAATTGGGATCAAAAACGTTCTTAGGATGGTTTGGTCAGCCATGCAAACAACACACGAAAACTTGATAAATCGATCGAGCGTAAGTTTATTCGAAATATTGGATTGGATTACAACTTTTCAGCAAATCAAGCAACAAATAGTTGGAACAATTTAGACGATGTGACTAAAAGTATTACAAAGAGGAACTTTTGTAAATAAAAGAATCAATGAATTGCTTGATTTTATGTTTTACTCTTTCTTTGATATTTATATGATCGAAATCTTTAAAGAATATTCGTTTATATTTTTTTAAAGGAAATTTATTCATAAATATGGAAAAATAAGCGAGCATCGTAAAATAAAGCTTATTTTAAAACTTCTTTACTTACATTAAATACAATATAAAACTACGTATTATGTTTTTTAAAAATTCGATAATGGTACTATTTTCGCGTTTTTCAAGCATCAATAGGGTCTTATCAATAGGGTCAGTGGAGCAATAATTCCGAAAGTAGCTAATGAGAGAGTTTTTTAATCAATTATTTTTTATTTGAATCATCAAAAAAGAAGCTAACCATATGAATTAAGTCAGGAATATTACTAGAATAATTTCTAATAAAGCCGATAAAAGAATGTTATTCAATCAGTGTACTTCAATCAGCGGATATTAGAAAGAAAACCAAAAAAAAATTTCATCTTAAAATTATTCATTTTAAATTTAAAATAATATTTTTTTAAGAATACCCTTTGATATGGCATCTTGAAGTTGATGATCAATTCAAAATATCATTTCGATTCAAAGAATTTTTCTTTAAATATTAGATTTAATTTTTGAAGTTTTTTAAAAATTTTTAATGTAACTTGCTTTACATGCTATGTAAATTAAAAAAATTGAAAAATTAAAAAATATATATTATCTCAACCTATTGATAAAATCGATTTTTAAATCATAATTTTTTAACTAATTTTTTTTTAAGTTTATTTTGAAATTTGCCTTCAAAAAATTAAATAAAATTTGAATTAATATAAATAAAGTGTGAGTGTAAAACAGATGAAAACTAAAAATTTTAAAAATTCAAAAACTACAGTACTTTTCTAAACAAAGTAGATAGTTTTAGATGTTGCTTAAGCAGCTCTAGCGCATACTTAGCATAGAGAATCTTCTAGACAATAGTTCATGAGCGTGTTGACCGATAAAAGGTTAAATGACCAACTTGCAATATCTTTTGACTGGACCATAGACTAGTGTAAGAGTACGTTTCTAAATAAGGTAGACAGCTTACTTAAGCAATTCTAGAGCAATTGCTCTAGAGCATGATCATGAACTATTCTCTAGAAGAATCTCTATGCAAGCTTTGTGCTAGAGCTATTTAAGCAACGCTCACTATCAACAAATACAATCGACTTCATGAGTTTGTTTAAGTAATTTTTATTTAATTTCTGTTAAAAAATTTTAAACTAAAGATTTAACTTATTATTTGATTAGCTTTTTCAAAGTCTTCTCTAAAAATGAAATTAATTTAGATATTATATTAAGCAAAATTTTTAATTGAACATTAAAATGTTAAATTTAAAAAGAAAAACCAGCAAAATCAATCAAATTATTTCAGAAAAAACAATGGTTTTGAGAGAGTCACTTAAAAGGTATATATAAGAAATATTATTTTTGGTAGTTTTTTAAATATTTTTCCAAGTAATCTTGACTCCAGAGTTCTAAGAAGACAGAACGTTATTACTAAATTTGCCTTTAAAAATTCTGAAGAATTTGACCATTCAAAAGAGGAAATAGAAGAACAAAATCAAAACGAATCTATTTTTTCAAAAATAAAGAACAAAGCTTGGAATTATAAAAAAATTTTAGTAAATATTTATCATAATACAAAAAAATTGTTTAATTATAATGGTCTAATACTCCTCTGAAATTTTTATTATTCATCTATGTTTTAATAAATTTGTTAATTGATTTACTTTTTAAAGGAAAAGAATGCAAGTAAAGGAAAAGAACTAAATTTTTACGAAAGAATTAAAAAAAGTGCTAGTCATTTATTAATATCAATGGTAATGAAAGAATCTTTTTTATTCTAAAAATATTTTATATTTGATCATTAAAAAGAGCCAAAATAAGCTGAATCAGACCTATAGCAAATCTCTGCAAAGTATTCCTACCCCAATTGCTGAAATACTTTCAAATGATTTGGAAAAAAATGATAATTTTATTGATCAATATGCTATTAATAATCATGGAGATCATAATTTAAAAAATAAAGATAAGCTTGAGACAAAAAAAAATAATATAAAAGTAATTTTTAAATATTTATTAATTTAATTTATTTTAATTGGAATTTTTTGATAATATACATATATATAAATATTTTAATTTTTTTTTTCAACTAAATTTTATAAAAAGCTAATAGATAAAAAAGTCGAGTTAAAAAAAGAAGATGTCTAAATTATAAATTGTGCGGTGGTAAGGGTAATTCAAATGACGAAACAAAGTCAAGACATTTAATAACAACGAATTGTCCGATTAAGGACCGCTTTTTAAACATTGTAAACCATGAAATTCAATCCAATAAAACTGTTTGCAAAAAAGATTCTTCCAAAGAAAATTTAGATCTATGCCACAATTCTGCAAATTTACAAGATGATCAAATTAACCCGAATGTCTTAAGTGGAAAGGAAAATGAATTATTCGACTGTAATTTAGAATTTGAAATAGAAAGTGACACGGACTCAATGAAAGCTCTTCAGGACGAATTAAATGTACCAAGAGTTAAGGGAACATTTCCAAGAAAAAATTATAAATTCTTAAAGTCATTCAGTTTAGACTTAGAAAATAATCATTTAAAATTGGATGAATTTGATGAAAAAGATATCCTAATTAATTCGAAATATATTTCAAATATTAATTTTGAAAGCGAGAGATTAATCGAAATCCTTAAAGATGAAAATGCTATCTTAAAAAAACAACTTGAAAAGCAGCAAGAAATTAATGTAGAAAATCCGAATTCAAAGAACAAATGTCCATTAATCTATAAATGTAAAGGTAAAGGGAATCTGAGAGCAAAGAACAGAATTAGTCACTGCTCAATAGAAAGCTGTCCACTATTAGAAAAATTAGAAAAATATGATAACATTGACACAACATTAAAAAAAATAAACGAAGAAAATATTAAATCAATTAAAGAAAATAGAATATTATCAAGAAAAATTTTAGATTTAGACCAAGAATTTATAGATCTAAAGAACAAGGAAAATTTGTATCGCAGCAAAAAGTAAATTTTTTATTATTCTTAAAATTGTTCAAAAATCTTTAAAAGATTTTCAAAAAAAATAAAATAATTTATTTACCAACAAGATCACCTTTAAGGTTGATAATGGTCAGATAAACGAAAATTTCGAGCTTAAAGGGAAAATTGAAATACTTGAGGGTCAAATTTTAATTCTTAGTCGTAAAAATCAGACTTTAGAGGAGGATAATGCTGAAAAAACGCGTCAACTTTCAGAATCTAATTCTGAAATTGGTCAGATAAATAAAAACTACGACGAAAAGTATAATTATTTTTATTAAATTTAAAAAATTCAAGCTTTTATGCTATAAAATAAAGGTTGAATCAGCATTTTAATGATTATAATAAAAAAATCAATAATCTGTATGAAGAAGGGAAAAAAATGATTTCTCAAAAAGATGAAAAAATACAATCTTTACACAGAGACATTGAAAAATTACAATTCGAGCATAAGACTTCACTTGAAACAATTTCTGAATTAAATAAGTAATTTTTGAAATAATTTAAAATTATGGATTTCAAAAGATGCAGTTTACGAATTTCCAGCCAAAAATTTGAAATTCAGATAGCACTTAAATTTTGAATTTCTGGAACTTTAATTTTTTTGTTAATTGATTTTAAAAAATAAAAAATGTTTATTTAGTCAGAACGAAAACTTTCTGTTAAAAAATCCACAAAATTTATGAATAAAATTTATCTTGATTTAGATTTAGGAAGAGTAAAGTTAAGAGTCTAGTAGCAGAGGTGACTTTCAGAATGATATTAAAACTTGTCCTGAAAGTGCTATAAATAAATTTAAACAATCTAAAGCTTAAGACAAATTTCTTTTAAGTTAGAGTAAATTTATGTAAAAACTGTGAATTTTATCTGAAACCTGAACTCGATAGATTATTTTAATTAAATGGTTCCATTTCTTTTCAGAATTTTTGCAGAGTTTAAAAACCTTAAATCTTTTAATAGCATCTTTAGGAAAAATTTCAACATCATTCTGAAATTATACAAATAAATCAAAAATTAGTACAGATTTTTTTTCCCAAGATAACTTATTAACTTATTTCTTTTAAAGCTTTAACAAAAAAAGCTTTGTGTTTTTAATTGATATGAGAAACAGGAAATATGATGACGTAAAGCCAATTTTGAAAATAATCCAAAACCTACAAGTAAATTAAACATTTTATTTAAAAAAACGTAAATATAATTAACATTTCTAAGGAAAATTTCAACTACCAAATAAATCATGTATTTATCATTAAACCAGACAACTTTTGGCAAAAACAAAAAACCTCGTTTGCTAGTTCAAAATATAGCTTTGAAGTAATTCATTAAAAAAAAATTCTTCTTTTTTCAAAAATTTAAATATCTAAAAAGCATTCGCTCATTTCGATGGAACAACTGTCCAAATATTTCGACCCAAATCAATTGACTCCTGATTTAGATGGGACTTTAAGCTTTAGCAATGATCAATGGATAGATTTCAGAATTGTAAATCAATTGAAAAACTTTTTTAAATATCAAAATCAAATGTCACTTTTGTTGCAGAAATTGGAAAATTTTTTGATCCATTCAAATGACTTGTTGTCCAAATTTGGCTCATTACAGATCGAGCTGAGTACATTTGACCAACCGGACACAAAAGAAGCATGCCAAGAAGCCATCATAGCTCACACAAACACAAAACAAAGAGTATTGGGAATCAATATAGACCAGCTGATAAACGATGGAAAGAGTTTACTAAGGAATTTGATAGGCAATGATGATTCGTTGCTTATGGCTCCCGGTGGTACTAGAGACTCGGGCTATTCGGGCTCGGAATCTGAAAAATTTAGCAACGATTTTTTCAACGAAGCACATAAAATAAAAGAACCTATGGAACTGTTAAAAGTTTCCGAACAAAAAGTGCATGCCTTATGGCAGCAGAAAAAACTAAAACTCGAGCAGTGCCTTCAACTAAGGGTTTTTGAGCAGGATTGTTCGCAAATGATGGAATGGCTGAATTACAACAACAAAGTAGTTCTAATGAATTACACTGACATCGGGCACAGTTATTCATCAGCTTATGATTTACTTCAAAAGCACGAACAATTTCATAAAAACTGTTTTGTAAGTTTTAGAGATTTAATTAAAATTTTTGATCTATATTTTACTTTTTTTTTAAAGAGTGGTGCTGCAAGTATTCAGCATATAAATAGTGTTGCCAATAAACTATTGGCAAGTTCGCACTACGCTTCCAATTTAATCTCGCTGAAGACTGCCAAACTCGAAAAAGAATGGCAGGTTTTTCACTCAGCCTTGCAGAATCGTCAAAAAATCCTATCAGCCTCTTGTATGTTTCATAACAAGGCCGATCAAGTAATTGTTTTAAGAGAAATTCATTTTAATTTAATTTTTTTTAAGTATCTTAATAAAGAATGGAAGAACTTGTGTTCTAATAACCAAATTAGCAATAGTTTACAAGAAGCAGAGAATGCTCTAAAAAAGCATCATGAGCTATCTGATGAAATTAGTCAAATGCTGAAGTAAATAATTTTGAATGTCTTTTTAAATTTTTGTTAAACTTTGTCTCAGATATGTAATGCCAGTTTTAGTATTCAGTTCATTTTTGTAAGTCCCTCGCTCTATCTAATCTTATTTAGATGACTCGATTAACCAAGCTCTTGAATTAATTTTTAATATGTTTGAATTACCAGATTTTCATTTTTATGTATGCAATGATGGAAAGGCTATTTTAGACTCGATCCAATCTTCTCAATCAACTCAAATTGGTCAAATGGAGTTCAAACAAGCAGCTAGTCATATTTTAGATATTGTCTATGAGGTCATTTTAATTCAAATAATAAATAATTGTATAGATTTTTGAAAATTTATTCATTTAGATCTTATCTAACCATCGACAATTGGAACTTTTGTGGGTGAACAAAAAGCAAAAGTTACAAAATAGATACAGGATATTAAACTTTCAACAAAATATAAAACAAGTATGAATTTAAAAATTATTTTTAATTAATTATAGGAAGAGAAGGACAATAAGAAAGAATTTTTTAAAAAGTAAAAATATTTGAAAATTAATTTTTCAAATGACACGCTCGAATATAGAATAAACTTTTCTAAAAAAAATACACTTGATCAATTTTGCTATTAGTATAAAAGGACAATTTATTAAAATCAAATATTTGTTCTTAAATAAATATTAGAGATAATCTAAAATAGGTTGCATACTTATTTTCAACTAAAATGAGAAATTAATTAGAAATTTTTTGGAAATTTCAATTAATTTTCTTGAAATTTAAAAAAAATTTTTTGGAAATTAAAATGTTACCACAGACATAATTACTGTTTTAACAATTTAATCAAAATAATCAAAAATTAATCTAATTTAGATCATTTTAATTTTGAAAATTATTTTATCATATTATTTTAATAAACTGACTTGCCAGTTATTTTTTAGATTTGAGCGTTAAAAATTTAAAACCACAAGTTACAAATCGTTAAGATCTTCTTATTCTTTCAATAATTAATCATCTATTTTTTTAATTATTAAAAAAACAAACCATGGTAGCAAGATGAGATTTAGAATAAAAAAATTTTACATTTTAATAGCATTTTTTACGCATAAAATCATTAGATTAATTACACTTTGGTGCTTGAGGCTTTGTGATATAAATTTTATTTTTCTTTCATATCATTTTTTCCTTTAATATTTTTTTGAAAAGAAGTTTTATCGAATTTTCAGAGAGTTTAAAAAGAACTTAAAGTACAGCTTTATTAAAAGAAAAGAGTAAATAATAAAAAAAAGAAAAAAAAATTATATATATCAATTATATATGGGTATATCAAATCAAATAAATGAGGTCTGTTCAATGATCTGACCGAATGTTCATTTTAATTATTCTTTGAATTAATTATTTTTATTTTTTTAATTGATCAAAATTTATTCAAAACAATTTTTTAAAAATATTTAAAATTTTGATCATGAATTTGATGACTGTTTAGTTAATAAACTTAACCATTAGTATTTAATATGTCGGAGAGCATAAATAGCTGCTTCGTGAAAGCTTTTAACGTGAAGTTTTTAGTATTAATGTAAAAATTAAAGTTTTTTGTTTAAATGTTGATCAAGCATTTAAAGATATATAACTAATAAATCCAAAATTTTTAAAAAATGATAAAAACATTTGGTCAAATCCATAATTGAAATTTCTTGATATTATTTGAGCATTATTTGATATTTTGGGATAATTCTTCATTTTTCCCAAATAAATTTTTAACACATTTAAAAAATTTTAATTTTCTATTTTTAAGAACAAAAATTTTTTTAATTTTCGCATAAAATAAAAACGAATAACTTTAGTTATATCTTCTTTTTATAACTTTAAAAAAGTTGGTTTTGAAATTTTTTTTATTATTTAAAATAATTTGTATTAATTCCGTATTATAAATAATAAAAATAATAATAATAAATTAAAGAACAGCTTAAGTCTTTATTTATTTAATCCGTCAAGTCACGTCTAGAAGATTTGTTTAGAAAATCTTGATTGCTTAAAATAAACTAATGAATCACAAAAAAGGTTTCACAAATTAGTTAGATAATTTTAAAAGTTAAGCATAAACATTAGGTTTTAAATATTCAAGTCACAAAACTCTCAGCATGTTTATTATATTTAAAAACTCTTGATTTAGATTATTAAAATTGAAGTACAGCATTTGATTTTTTAAATTTAGAAAAATTAGCTTACATCAAATTTTTATCTTTATCATCCAATATATTGCAAACATTTTTAACAAGCTTAAATTAGTTTGTATTAGAAAGTACATTTTTCACAATTTGTTTAAGGCTTTTAGAAAAAAAATATGCCGATATAAATTTTTTCCTAAAATTCACAATGCTACCGGGATCAAAAGTAAACTTTATGAATTGATGGTTAATAAATTTTTTTAAAAATAAATAAAATTGAATTGAACTAAAATCTTAGAAGTATATTGATTTTGAAGGGTTTAAAAATATCAAAATATAGTTTAAATAAATTATTAACTATTAACTTCCAACAAATGGTTTTGGAATCCTTATAAGCTAAAAAAAATTTTATCAAACATTATACAATATTTTTCTTGACTAGAAAATCGGACTTTCTGGGGTTGAATTTTAGATAAAAATTTAAAATTAAAAGCGATATCGATCATTGATCCTATTTTAAAATTTTAGGTTTGCAAAATTCTACTGAATCTGCTCTTAAGATTCATTTCATCACTTCAAATGAAAAGAATCTTAAGATCAGATTCACTAGATTAAAAATAGGATACTAAGTTTTTGCTTTTTTTTCGGCAGGTTCTTTTCTAGTTCAAATTGCATAAAGTAAGCACAATTTTACACTATGATTTTAATAATATTAAAGCTATTAGATTAGAATACAATAAACTCCTTAATAAAATATGAATATTTTGAAATTTAAAAAAATATTAGTTTCAAAAATATAATTTAACGATCAATGAGCTTTTAAACTTTATTGTTTTTAAAATTTAATTTTTTTTTTCATTTATAATAATTATATATTTTATCGCTTTTAGTAAAATAAAAAGGTAGAATAACTAAGCAAATTGTTTCTAACGATACCATAATTAAAAACCCTCTTTATTTTCCTGTAACATCCTTAATAGTTTAAAAAAAGGCGTTCAAGTTCTAAATGATTTAAGAAAAAAATTATCGAATATTATTGATCAAACTTTAATTCAAGTAAAATTTAATATCCACTTATATTTTCTTTTAAAAGTCAAACAACTTTTAAGCTATTAAACTGAAAATTTTTTAAAATAAAAATTGTTTCTAAAAAAAATAAAATTTTTTTTTTCTAAAAGTAAGAAAACTTTTTATCTCGTCATTTAATTATTTAAAAATAAAAATCAAAAGTTTTTTTTCTCTCAAAAAATCTAAAATTAAAATATTAAAGGTATACAATTGGCTGGAGAATCATGGAGAAGTGTTCCTTAGACGAAACCAGTCGATTGGCAAGAATTTGATGCGAGCCAAAATGCTTCACTTATCGCATGAAAATTTTGTCAAAGTTCTAAAAGTAACTTATCTTGATGAATTGACAATAAAGTTTATTACTAACCTATTTTTGACCAGAACACGATCACAAATGTGGAAAAATTGCTAGCCTCGGCTGACGATCTAGTTCTAAATGGCGAGTTCGAGCCCCAGGATGTATACACAATGACCAAAGAGCTGGAACAACGAATGACTCAATTTCTGCAGCGAGTCGAAAAGCGAAAAAACATCCTCGACTTGTCCGTTCTGTTTCACACTCATGTGGTCGAGCTGGACAATTGGTTCAATGAGCTCAAGATCCAATGGACCGGACTCAACCTAAACGACACCAATTTCAACTCAACAAATCTGGACATTGTAAATAGTTGTATAGAAAATCTAGAAAAGCACTTGGAAGTGTTGAGCGAGCAAAAAACGGTGACCAATGATGCTGTGGACAAAACTCTTGCCGAAGGCGACTCGCTGCTCAGCTCCTAAGCGAAAACAACCACGAATCAAAGCAATCATCCCAGCAGCATTTGGACTCAACTGTCCAGTCTATAAAAAGCCGCCATACGGACATAGACAAACTTTTGTCGAGCTTAAAAAAAAATCTGGAAATAACTCTGCAAATAAAGCAGTTTGAAAAGGACGCACTAGAGACCAGCCAAAATTTGGAGCACTGGGCCGAAGAGCTCAAGTTTTTGGACGAGCAGGAGCACGAGGACAAAACAGCCGAGTCGGCCGAAACCTGGCTCCACAGTCAAATTCAAACAGCCAATCAAATGCAGGTCCTGGTGTTTGAGCTGCTCCAAAGGGGCAACGATCTGGTTCAAAACCTGGAAAAAACTGATCCCGAAAATTCTCTCAATCTGAGTGCAGCCAAGCAAAAAATTCAGTCATTCATAGAATATTTGAACGAACGGGAAAAAGAACTGCACGAGTTGGCCATCAAGCAGCAAAGAAAGCTGGGCCAGTGTCTGCAAATAAATCAGCTTGAAACTGAGTGCACCCAGCTGCTGAATTACATTTCCAACATAGAGATGACTTTGTTTTCCATGCTAAAATTTGCCCGCAATCTCGAGGACGCCGAAGTGGTCAAAAAAGAGCATGAGATTTTCAAGTCAAATTTGGAAAGGGTCTCATCTAGTGTGAACGTTTTGCAGTCGAAGGCACAGCGAATTTTCATGGACAACCAGCAGAATAGAGTAGTGAGCAAATTTGAACAATTGATGAACAATCTAAACTCAAAATGGCAAATGCTTTTAATTTACATTGACAACAGGACACGGTTGGTCATGGCCCAAATCAACTTCTACAAGTACACAGACCAAGTAGCCACTGTATTGGAGAGCCTAGAACTGGAGTATGCGCGTGACGAAGATTGGTACGAAAAGTCCAAAAATGAGTATGACCCAGAGCAGTTTCTTCAAGCTCAAATTCAAATACACAACCAGAAAAAGCAGTCGTTTTTGAAAGCGTGCAATTGGGCGCGCCGAACTGGCGAAACATTCCAGAAGTACTCAATGAGAAACATATGCGATGCCAAAATGACCAATTCGAACATTTTGCATGAGATTGAGAAAAATACCAAGTTAATAATGGACGACATTCATTTGAGAGAGGAGAGAACAATCAAGTCGTGGACTAACAGAAAGAACAGCCTGGACGAATGCTTTCAGTATGTGATATTTGAAAAGAGCTCCAAAGAGGCTCTGGCATGGTTGGCCGGAAAATTCCGGAAAAAAATTAAACATTCTCGCAAAAACTATTTAGAAAAAAAAGAAAAAGTTTCAAAAAAAGAATGGTTAAAAAAAGAAACAAGTTTTTTTTGCGATTTTGCCCTTCGATTTTTACTTATTTTTTTGTTTTTTTATTTTTACAATTATTACATTAAAATTCATTGAAAATTATCAATAAAAAATTATGAGCATAAATTTATAGCAATAAAATATAAATTTTTAACTAAATACTCGTCCATTAATCCATCATTTTTATTTACTTATTATCTGATCATTAAAATGGTGTACATTTTATTTTCAAACTTATTTTTAAGAAAAAAAATAATCACCAAAAATAAATTTTGATTATTTGAAATAAAGTGAAAGTCGAGATCCAACTGGTAGGAGGGATGATGTTTTTAAAGTATGATAGCGTAGGACAATCTACCAGCAATTTATCAAATAACTTAAGAATGTTCATTTCAAGTGCTAAAAATTATTAATAAAAAAACCATTTGTCTTATTAGAAAATATTAAAAAAACCTTGATCGGAGTTATAACACAAGTCACAAATATGCTCAAAGTCCAAATCTTAATTTTTTATGCAAGCATATTTTCGACCATTTCTAAATGACAGATTTTTACTTTTATGAATCAACACTTATTTAAGTCGTACTAACAACTAAGACCTAGAATTGC